>JAFMSR010000016.1:32049391-32594391 GCA_022818135.1 Saxidomus purpurata
TTTAAGATGGATGATGAAGTTGGATTCACTTTCAATAGGGATACGAAATCGCAAATGTAAATAGAAATATACTTGAGATACTGAAGAATTTCTGAAAGCCGCCGTGTACACTTTTACGAGATCCAAATACAATGTACATGTATATCATTTCAGATAAAAGTGTGGTTCCAAAACAGAAGAATGAAATGGAAAAGAGTAAAAGGGACGCAACTCGTAAAAGACAAAGTTTCTGGAGAGTTGAAGCCTGTTTCGGCTATTACTCCCCCTTCTGACAGCACCGCCGCAACATGTGCAGAGATTAAAGAAAACGACAGTACTGATCACCTTTGCGTTACCATAGATACAACAGCATATGATATATAGAAATTGCATTTTTCTTAATTGTCTTGTTCTTTACCGCTCATTATGTGCATAACCGAAATTAGATAAAAAGATAAATGTTGATTTCAGAAGCGGGAATGATTTTGTTACCTATTGATATATGGCACATTCACGGCCTTATAGAATACTTCTATATCTGAACTTTTTTTTCTTTTTTTTTTAGCCTTCACCGGTCTATTTAATGGTGAAGGTCATTTAACAGCTGATCGCTACTGCAACTTTTGATTGGTCGATTGAATAAATAAAAGGATTACACAGGAAATGGATCCACAAGACTGTATTTATGACTTGATGAGATAGAGTTACGTGCCCTTGATGGGTAGAGACATGAATTTTAGGCTCCTTTCATTTTCGGAATTAAATGTGAAATTAAGCGATTTTGGTGATAAGCTTTTGGACATTTTGGACTTTTGATAATGTTTCTCATGCAAGCTAAGCAAAACAGTGGCAAAAATTACTACATGCGAATGTAAGCACAAAGTTTATCTTAGCAATTCAATCAATGTATTTATCAGTTAAGTCGTTTATACGCTACAAATCAGCAAACTCAAATTTTATAAACTCGACCATGGGGGTAAAAAACAAGGTGATCCGGCCAGTAGCATTTTATGTCTCTTCTTTTTAAACGATATAATTAAAAAAAATTCTAATATTTGCCGATGACGTAGTTATATTTGCGCACGACCCAAAATCCTTGCAGTCTATGTTAAATGACGTAGAAGAAAATAGCAACCTATGGGGTCTACGTCTTAATATAAATCAGACCAAGGTAATGATATTTGAAAAGGGTCGGCATACCCGTTCTGATTTTTACTTGTATAACAATCGCATTGAACTTGTAGATACATTTAAATACTTAGGTGTATATTCATATAAAAACGGTAATTGGAATCGTACACAAAAGAGAATTGCTCAACACGGTTCGTATTCCTTAGACAATCTTTTTGTAGTATGTAACCAGCTAGATCTACCAATATCGCAGAAGTCTAGACTATTTGATTCATTGGCTGCTTCTTCGTTAAATTATTCCGCAGAAATCTGGGGTAATCATTCAGGACCGGACGTTGAACTTATTCACACACAATTTTTGTAGAAAAGTTTTAGGTGTTAAGGGTTCTACGAATTTAAATGCGCTTTATAGTGAACTTGGTAGAGTTCCGATGAGTATAAGTAGAAAACTTATAATGATTAAATACTGGGCTTCCGTTTTTGCTTCAAGCTCATGTACTAGTACAAGTCTCTTTGTAATTTTTTATTGTACATTATTATAATTAAAGAAGTAAAGTTAACAAGTAGCCTGTGCGGTTGCTGGCTTATTTGGCTTTTAAGAGGTTTTTATATTTTCAAAATTTCAGAGTAGGAAAAAAGGTCAAACATTCATACATACTTTTAACTTGTTAAAATAAGTAAAACCATCTTTCGGACAACATTTTATTCTCTCATTCAGGACAATTAAAACTTTTATCATCACAAAAAGCTAAGCAAAGTAAAAATAGGACAACACTTTATTAAAGGGGATTTTTACTTTATAAAACAAACACATATAACATCTATTATCAAAATTTTCTTAAAACTGTTAAGCTACCACGATCCAGACATACAAACTAGGTCAATCACACTTAGATCTCATTGGTCGCCGCGATTGGCCTACTCTTTGGCAACCAATCAAATTCAACCTTTGGCTATACTGGCTGGAAATTGCAGTCAGGTAAATCTCTCCTATTTTGGAAACAGAAAATCACTTTTGATAGATAGATCACAGTTTTAAGCTCCACCCCATACACATGGTGCAAATTGTCAGAAATACAGTATATTGCTTTCCTGTAGATAAACGCAGTGCAGTAGACATAATACAAAAAATTAGAACATTGCACTTGACATGGCTCTGCTATGCTCCCCTCTCCAGCTGCTCTCGTATGAAAAACAAAGGTCATCCATAAAATAATCTTTGTATTGATAACTTATAGCGTGAAAACTTTCAACACAAATAACTTGTATCGTGAAAACTATCAGTGGTGGCAGTTTATGGCACTAACAAGTTTCGTGTTCAGATATTTTTCAGATTTTCATGAAAATATTCTAGTTCCCAGCGTACTTGCTGATAATTATGATATATCCTCTTCAACGCGAAACTTGAAGCATGAAAGTGGTTATGTGGTGGCAGAAATATGCCGCCATATACAGTAAAACTAAATGTGAAATGGGTTGGAAAGGCAACTTCAGTGCATATTGTAGCTTTAGATCAGTTCAGTTGTCCGAAGACCGTCTGCATAACACTATCGTTAACTCGGATGACAATGGTGAACTCGTCCGTACAGTCAAATTGTGTTACACAGATGCTCACGAGATTTTCGTGCTTTTTTCGCTGACAAGCAAAACCCGCAATATACCATTTATATGGACTAATTACAACGCCAGGGACAGGTGAACACCTTTTCTTTTTTAAACATAGTATTTTGTTTATAAAAACTGTTTTAATTCACTGGTGCTTTTTAGGTTCATGTATTACTTTATAGAAGAGCTAGAATAATTTGCATAATTGATCTAAACGACTATCATATTGTTTTATTCGGTATGCTTTGTGTACCAATGTATAGCTGATGTACATGTATATGGTTTTGTGTCTTAATTTAATCTGAGAAAATAATTGTTTGCTTTTTTAAACCAATAGGTGAATTTCTTGCTTGTACTTTTGTTAAGCACACACGTTTAACTAAGCAGCTTAGTAATGTCAAAATTATGAATAATGGATATTCTATGTTTTGTTATTTTTAACAGAGAATGAAGTTATTGATTGCGACGCTGTTCCTTTTTACCTTATTGCCACCTGAGATATCGAGTGAGTTGCTGTATATATAGAGCTTTTTTTTTCACTGAATTTTGACAAAATTTGCAAGTGCTGTTGCCATGCATCAGTGTGCATATGTTACATAAATAAAGGCTGTTTAACTGTTTAAGGTAGCGCACTGTTTTCAGTGGGTTGTGTGCATGTTTTATTATGTTCATTTCTTATTTTTGCATCAAACTGTTTTATCCTTGTTGGGATGCCATAATGTTGTAGTGTACTTACACTATTAGTTCATGTAAAGAAATATTTGTGAATTATAATGAAAAACAGATACATTATGGCATATTGTCTTGCTCGTTGACAAACAAAAACTGTGTGGAAGAATCAGTTGAAATAAAGCTACTTCAACATAGTTTACACCACTGTCAACACACTCTTGTTTCATTTTAATGTATCAAATACAAACTGAAAAATATCTGTAAAACATGAGGGGTGTTTTTATTTCTTGGACGCGTGTTTGATGTTTCTGACAATGGTGTATTTACAGGTCAATGCCCTGTACCTGATTCTATCGCACACGGCTATATGACCTATACCGGCATGAACTCTGGTGACACGGTAACGTATAGATGCCGTGTTGGTTTCGTAATTACAAACGGCACCGAGACTCGTACATGTAACGACAGTGGATCCTGGAATGGCACGTTGCCAACATGCACTGGTAAGAGCCATTCATAGTTCATACATACTGAGTTTTCGATATACAGTGGATTAAGAAACTCTGAATTTGTTCTTTCAAATTAAAATAAATGAAAAGAAAACGAACCCCTGAAACAATTTGTAATATTGCTTGCATTAGAAGTTCAACATCCCAGTATATACAATTTAATATCGTAAAAATATTACTCATATTTATGAATATGGCGTAACAGTAATTTATATGTGTTAAATGTAGAGACACTGATCTGTGTGACATACATTGGTTTTAATTAGAATTGCTTTTTATTCTACCCGAAGACGGTCAAATAATGTAGTGATTGCATCGTATGTCCGTCTGTCTGTCCGTCCATATTTTTCGTGTCATTATCGGGGGCTTCGAAATAATTTGGCAGAAGTTTTAATTACATCCGGGCGGCGTGTCGCGTGCAAGACCCACGTCCCTACCTCAAATATCAAGGTCTCAGAGTTTCCTGTCACATGCGCATATTCGTGTCCGGAATTTTTAATTAACTTGTCACAACGTTTAGCACAAAATAACTCGGCAGATATGTTCAGTGCATAGAGACAGCATGATCACCGGTACACCTCGCAGTCTGAACATCTGTTGACATTTTTAGCTCGACTATTCGAAGAATAAGGAAGCTATTGCACTCGCCCCGGCGTCGGCGTCGGTGTCGGCGTCTGCGTTGGTTAAAGGTTTTTATAAAGTCAAATATCTTGAATACTATCAAAGGTATTGACTTGAAACTCAAACTATATGTTTACCATCAACATCTACACCTGAGGAAACAATCCCCATAACTCTGTTTTGATTTTTGACAGATTTATGCCCCTTTTTAACTTAGAATTTTTGGTTAAAGTTTTTTATAAATTTAAATATCTTGAATACTTTCAAAGGTATTGACTTGAAACTCAAAGTATATGTCATAGATTAATTATGCAGCATGCAGTGGTCATGCTTTTTTAATTCTATACATATCAATTTTGAAAAATTACAAAATTATTCATGATCAAATATACAAGGTCATGTATTTCTTTGAAATTATCCCCCCATCCTCCCTCCAGTTGGCTTGCAGAATTCAGAGTAAGGCTTTGAATGCAATGTACATTTACAAAGGTCTTTGAACAAGTTTCATATCTTTGACATAAATTCTTATAGACAATTGCACAATACTCCTGTTCTTAGACAAAAACCCCATTTTACCAACAAGCTTTCGAACAGTCGAGCGTGCTGTCATGTGACAGCTCTTGTTTTTATTTCAGACTGTAACTCTGTTATACATTGAATGATATTAATATGACGTAGCATAAAGGTTCAGCACGTCGAGATGATGTGTTATATGCAAGTCCTGCACTCAAACATTGAAAGTCAAAGTCGGGGGGCATTCGTCACCAATGAGTGCTGTCCAGCTCTTGTTATTTTCAATTATTTTATACTACCGCCAAACAAAGTGTGTGTGTGTGTGTGTGTGTGTGTGTGTGTGTGTGTGTGTGTGTGTGTGTGTGTGTGTGTGTGTGTGTGTGTGTGTTAAAGGGTGTTGGGGGGGGGGGCAATATAGGGGCTATTTCGAGGCAAAGCCACGAGTTAAAATAACTACTTGGTGTCTTCGCGAGTGAAATCAACGTAATATTTAAATCACTTTTGTCCAGTCCCGACACATGCAAATGTAAATTTGTCCCATTCAGCCATAACAGAGAAGAAAATTGTTGTTTTTAGTGAGCTATCTCGTTATAATTTTGTCAAGTGCGCACCATAAGTGTTATTTTCACGCGAATGAAAATAACTACTTAGGGAATCAACCTAATATTACATCGATATGTATAAAAATTCAGTTTATTGTATGTTTAATTAATGAGTTTGTTTGAATAAAATGCCAAAAAACGCGAGAAAACGTTATTTTAACAACGTTATCGTCATATGGTTTCCAACATTCATTACGTTCAGTATACTGTTTAACAGGGTAACATATTTGGATAATTCCGAGATTATCGGGTAATAATCCACAATTATATTATTTCGATAAACCATTGAAATCAGAATCCTTTAAAGCCTTTGATGTCGGCTTTAAAATATTTTAGTTCAGTTACTGGTAGTGTTAAGGGTATATTAATTTTGTTGTATTGCTTTTAAACTTTGTTCAAAATGTTCGCAGTTAATATAATAATGTAGTGTCTCAAGATAAGATGACTCTGCTGAGTTTGAACTACAAATTAGGTGCAGTGAGTGTTTTTGAGAGGGGGGATGGGGGGAGGGGGGAGGGCATGCTCCAGGGTTATTTTTTAGCGTTGGTTCTCTGTTGTATTTGTGTCCTGAACAGAGCATTTTTGAATTTCAGATATGGATGACGTCTTCACATTCGGTAAGTATAAACTCTAATATATTCTAAAATAGAGAAAGTTTAGTCCTTTACATAGTTTATCAATTTTGTTCATTTATAGCTCGGTGTTAAATGAGTCCGTTGTCCGTTGTTGACGTTGGTCGAGTTACCCGCCCCCGTGTTTACTTTTTATATATGTTAAAGGTCAACAGAGCACCATGCACTTCTTTTCACCTAAAGATAAATTCTTGTCTCGCAGAGATACAGAAAAGGATCCATATTATTCTCCAATTAAGAACGACCTAGTTAATTGTCGCTTTGAGGAACACCTCGGCAATTAAGGAACGACGCTAAGTTTATAACACACAGTAGGATGATTTTACCCGAGAACAAGAGAACAGAAAAAGACGGAAGATATAACGTCTCCACAATTTTCGTAGTGAATTAAGTGCTGTCATGAACGGCATATCTATAGTCTTCAATTGATTTACCTTTCTTCAGGAGTATTAACTATTACTGTTATCATTTAAGATTGTGACCCTTCATGCACTAAGACATTTTACTTGCAGGTAATAGATTGGTTAAAGTTTTACTATCGTGCATATATTACATTATCCACTTAGTACATGAATGATTAAAGTGGAATTATGCGCATTTCTTTCAAGTAAAAATCCAGCTGAAATAGGTGCGTGTACAAAAGGGTAGAGGAAATAATAGCTTTTAACCCAATACACCAAATACTTCCAGTACGAAATAATAGCTTTCCAAGTATTGCTTTTCCTATTTTGACTGGGGGAGTCTTTTAAGAAAAAAAAACAACTGCATGCAGGAGTTGCTTCCCTTTCCCTGCCAAAATTTCTACCAACAACAACAACAACACAAGGGAGATCACTGCAGAGAAAGGAACTATTATTTTATCAGTCCGATTTATTTTATTTCTAAAGCACCAACTTCAAATACTAATGCATTATCGTTAATTTAACACATCTAAATGCACAACAACCAAAAATTGCTTTTATAAAACTGTCACCAAAATTACACTGTGCAGTAAGATGCGCATAATGTCACTAAGTAGAACTTCATGAAAAGAAAACCAAAACACAATATGAATTGATATTGCACTTCCAAAGTGATAATTATCGTCATAATTTTTAGCACCATGCCAAAGTTGTGACAAAAATATATGAATCTGTATTCCAGTTAATACTCCCATTGAATATTCATTTTAGAGGAAATGGGTTGTTTAAATGTGCTTTAACTTGCAATTTGGTTAATATCTTATGGATGAAAAAAAAATTCACTTTTTACATGTTTTCAAAGCTTCGTTCGTGACAGTTGTATCTGAATATAGAAATTTTGAAGGGTAGTCATTAGTTTTACTTGATTTTACTATTTTTTGTTACACAGTATGTGATCAGAATGGCACCATTACGGCGATAAACCCAGATCCAACAACCCTGATATGGGTGAACGCATCTAACGAGGACGGGCTGTGTAGCACAGTCTTCAACGCAGGAAATGTATCAGTTACAATTACGACATGTGATATTGTAAGAGTTTATTTCCTAAATGGCATACTAGAAAAAGAAAAGTTCGACTTAGTACCGGTATTATATATATAGCCTACATTTGTATATACATTATATAGGCCTACTGATGCGAAAAAGAACGCAGGGTAACAAAATATGTAATAATATCAAAACGGCTATGTGTAGAAGTAGTGATATCATGCACTTACTATTTAAACTGGTTTTGGGTGATTTTAGGTCAATGAGCACAGTGACCGATATAATTATCTGACCGGTTTTCATACTTCTACACATAGCCGTTTTGATATTACTACATATTTTGTTACTGTGTTTCTTTTTCGCTTCAGTATATATATATCGTCTGTAATTTCATGACTCGCCAGTTTATGCAATATTCACATACTGAGTGTCGACCCACGTGATGAAAAAGGGATTTATCGATCGTTTCAAATAAGTTGTTTCAGTGCTTTGCTATTTCTTGATGGATTCGTCATCGGCGTCTATATTTAATACGTGGTGAGTAAAAGATGCATGGAGACTTAAGCACTAGATCGAATATATGCGTCTCTCTTCATTATAAAATCGAGGTACTTCTGAGATGAAAACTGTAGACACAGTCATTTTTTTTGGAAAAGCAAGAGTTGTCGTTTGTAATTGAGCTGTCGTTCGTTTCATAGAGGGCGCAATCTAATATACGCTGGTAAAAAAAGAAAAAAGCGCTTTTCACGTTTCAGTCGCAATCTACACCTAGAAAAATGGATATATGATTGCTTTTCCCACTAACGCAACCTTTGACATTATAGAAACGAAACGAGTCGACTGAATATTCTTTTATGGCCTTTTCAGACATATATGATATTGTCTTAGCTAATTTTTTCCCTTTTGTAATAAGTCTGCCTCCGTGGTGTAATGGATAAAGCCGATGGCACAAACACTTTTGTATACGTGTACTTTTAGAAACCACGAGTTCGAATCCCATCAACACCCCATTTTTTTTTTTAAACTTTTTTTTCTGCTGTTTTAATAATCATTTTTATTTTTTTAAGAATATTTTACGGCAAATAATCATAAAAATCTTCATTCATGTCAAATTAATAAGGAAAATGGTAATGAAAAAATAAGACATACCAGGAACGGTCTACAGAGCATTCCTGGACATACTGTATAAATATTATTTGATAACAGTAAAGTTTCGATACTACAGGTCAGTCAGTAGATGTGGTGTAGTGTCAGGTTTTGCTTGTTCAACCAGAATTGGTTCCCTCGAGTTCTTTTGAGGCCATGCCTCAATATCAATTATAACCAATTTTCAAAATATTTACATGGGCTTATTGTTTGTTAGCCCGCTGTGATACTTTGTATCACAGTTTTTCTTGTTGTCTTTTAATTCTGGATAAGCTTCGCTTCCATCAACAAGTTACAGCAAACATGTCGACGAAAACTCACTTGATATGACAGAAAATCAGTTTTAGTATGTGCATGATGCCCAAATGGCCACATTGATAATGTTTCATGTACTCGCACGAATCTCTGTGACAAATAGTTCAACAACGTTTTCTATCAGAGTCACTTTTATCAAGATTCCTACGTTCGTATAGCTGTTCACCCCGTGTTTTTTACTTCAAGTTGACTTATTGCTTTAATATAAAGCGAGTGCATTTGTAATTAACTTCAATTTTACTACAAGAATAATGACGATACAGTAAACTCTGCATAACAACTCTGGATATAGCGAACATCCGGATATAAGGAACACTTTTCCTCAGCCCGAGTTTTTTTTCTTTATTTTATGAGAATTTTTTATGGATATAACAAACTCCGGATGTAAGGAACACGGCCCAAGTGAGTTCGTTGTACACAGAGTTTACTGTACATTTAATTTCATGACATGCTGAGTAAATCGTTCGATTTGTACAGCACTTTGACCTTCTGACTAAAGTATACACACATTAGATAGATAGATAGATTTTTTTCAGTATATCACAGATGTACAAACATGGTTAAAACAAACATGATGCATACATATACAGATAATTAGATGTATACACAAGTTTATAAACCATGATATGCACATCAATACCAAGGATAACACAAAAAGGGAAACGTGAATCTCCCTTATTTCCATTAGGTCCTTGACATTGATGGCACACCATGGAAAGGCATGAGTGTATCTACTTCAAATTTCTATTCAACTTTTCAGGATAAAGAGATAACTCTGGTGTTTAGCCCCTACTCTGACGGCATTCCAACGTTGATTTCAGACAAAGTGCAATTTTACAACTTGACGTGCAACTCCATTCCAGTAAATGGAATCAATGTCATGGTAACAGACAATACATGGGTTAGAAACATGTAAGTTACAAACTATTCAAATTTTCTGTTATATTTAAGTTCTTCCGTACTGTAAGTCTGATTCTCTCACTGGTTACCTAGTAAGACAAGAAATTTTATTTGCACGTATTAGTGGTTTTACTGGCTGATTAAAGAAAGTTGAATAAGAATGCCGAGAAGTCATACATGTAATATGTACTTCTCATAATTCTATAATACAAAACTGAAGACACCTTTGCAGGAACCCCAACTGAAACGAAAATGCTCACAAATGTGAAATAGTTTTACCCCGTACATAAAAACTTTCGACAAATGTGAGTCACTGTGAAATTATGCCATATGGTAAAACTTTCGACAAATTGAAAAAACAGTTGGAGAATTTTTACATATACTGTAGGGTAAAATTATTTCACATTCACATACATGTACCTGAAAAAGTGGCATTCTTTTTTCTTGGAAGTTTGTGCGGCAAATGTCTCTAAAATGTATGAGCTAACGTCATGGTTCTATTAAAGGTTATGCTCCACTTTTCCTTGCTCGTGAGCTGTTTGCAAGTGTTTATGCAGTTTCATTTGCCTTATTTTGTTGAAATGCTTTTGTTTATAATAAGCAATGAATTTTTTTTAAGAATGTCAAGTTTGGATTGCGTTTGATGTAGTTCTTGACTTTTGTGTCCTATGGAGATTCGTATAGTTGATACAGGATGTTTGTACCGGTGTTAATGTGTAGGAAGCCAAAGCCCCTGATTTCAGAACTATTATATAGTCCTACAGAACAAGTAGTCGCGTATCGAGCCTTGAACACTTTGCAAATAAAAAAGTAAATAAACAGATTGAAGATAGAATTTGAATTAGTATTTATACTGTGACAAGGTAAGTCCTTATATAAAGTGTATTCAAGTAGAATACCCACTCAGATAAAAGTTTGTATGTAAATATTTGGGGTTGCAAGCGGGCGTGCAATGGTTAAGTTCGGTGGCTGATGCTAAGATGTATGAATACTCTTAGAATCAAGCGTAAACTCACATTATGCAAATTTAAATATTAATTCTTTTTAAAGAATATAGCGCCAAACGTATAAACCGTTCTGTAACATTGAGTGATCCAAGTATGGCGTTTATACTAATGTCATAACAGTACGCAAAATGAGATTTGTTGTATCTTTTAGGATGAGTACTTCTCAAGAACCACCAAGAACGCCTGTAGTCTATATAAACACGGATATTGTGGGGGTGTCCAGCTCAATAGAAGGGGACAACACCACAGCAGACAACATCACGTTAAGTCAATCAAATTTCACGGAAATAGCAATTAACCAGAAACTGACATGGAGGGTGGAGTTACCTTGTAAGTGAATTATTGCAATTGTGTTTGCGCGAACAGCTAAGTCTACATAATTGTATTGTGATCACCTCAACTTCCGTCGCTACTTCTTTTTGCTTTTATAATATCGCCCTTGAAGACGTGTCAAAAATGTTATACAGTCTGGCATGATTGTAAGCCAATTTTTTCTCTTACCTTCAGTAGAAGGGAAATTTTGAATTCTGTAGAAATGTAGTATGACCATGCATCCGAAAAATGTACCACCTCGCATGTGATCCATATTGCGGGTCGTACATTCTTTCTATTCTAGTAATTATTTTCGTTGCTATTAAAGTGTTTGTTTCTTTCAAATTTTGTAATTGACGTAAATTTATAATAAAATATCAAATTTAATTTATCATTGTGTTGTAAAATTTATGCAGTACTTCATTGCTACCACTTTTGCAAACACTTACTTAATGACTTTTAGTTACATGTGATCTAATGTTTTATAGTTCTTGTGGACTATTCTTGTGATATATCATTTAAGCCCCATACATCGTGTGGCCGTTAAACTGCACTGCTTATTCCGGTGAAATTGATGAATCTGGTTCAAAACATGTACTTGACGTCATTAGTATGGGGTGAGTGCATATTATCATTAAAATTTTATCGGGTTTTGCGGGATATGTGTGCATTTCTTCAGTTGTTCAAGTAACTAATGTAATACTTTTTTTCCAATGTTACCGGCTGATAACTTAAGATAACATACATTTGTACATGCAAGTTTAAAGTATTCATGGGAAAGTCTTCCTTTATGACCAAAAACAAATTGTTAAAATAAACTTCCGTTAAAAGTTGGACTAGGTATGTCGGATAAATTTCCATCTTTTTAACAGCATCAATCAGTCGAAGGAATTTGTTTGACAATAATTAATACTTTGCCTTTTTAAATGTATGAAGCTTGGTTTCATGGCACTGGAGCGTTTATATTTTCTTTATTATAAATGCAACCACGGACCACAGAAAGTATGTTGCTAATATTTACATTTCCGTCTTTAGTTGCAGCCTTGATATCAGCTTGATAACAGATTTCGTTCACGAAGACCTACACATTAAAAACTCTGCAATCACTGATTTATACGCCTTTCGGTTTCCAGGAAGTAGTGTAGTAGAAATAGTCTGCTCCGTAAAGGTGTGTCCGCCAGGAAGTACTCAGTGCGATTTTGTAAGTTTATGTGCTTTCATGTCATAACTGTATTAATTTAAGCTCGACTTTTCGAAGAAAAATAGAGCTGTCATAGTCGCGTCGGCGTTGGGTCTTGGTTAAGTTACCTGTACCCCCCCCCCCCTTTTTTTTTTTTTTGAAAAACAAACGATTGGAGAGTTTAAACATTTGATGCTCAGCCGAAATGATTACTAAATGAAAAAGTTCAGAGCAAGTGTAAGTTTTCACATTTTATGATCGGTCTATATGATACTAGATTAGAACATTCAAATCAAGTGCAATTTTTAACATTTAATGCTCGGCCTCAATGATACTAAATTAGAATATTCAGAGCATGTGCAAGTTTTAACATTTAATGCTCGGCCTCAGTGATACTAAATTAGAATATTCAGAGCATGTGCAAGTTTTAACATTTAATGCTCGGCCTCAATGATACTAAATTAGAATATTCAGAGCATGTGCAAGTTTTAACATTTAATGCTCGGCCTCAATGATACTATAATTAGAATATTCGGAGCAAGTGCAAGTTTTAACATTTAATGATCGGCCTCAATGGTACTATAATTAGAATATTCAGAGCAAGTGCAAGTTTTAACACTTAATGCTCGGCCTCAATGATACTATAATTAGAATATTCGGAGCAAGTGCAAGTTTTAACATTTAATGCTCGGCCTCAATGCTACTAAAATAGAATATTCGGAGCATGTGCAAGTTTTAACATTTAATGCTCGGCCTCAATGATACTAAATTAGAATATTCGGAGCATGTGCAAGTTTTAACATTTAATGCTCGGCCTCAATGATACTAAAATAGAATATTCGGAGCATGTGCAACTTTTAACACTTAATGCTCGGCCTCAATGATACTAAATTAGAATATTCAGAGCAAGTGCAAGTTTTAACATTTAATGCTCGGCCTCAATGATACTAAATTAGAATATTCGGAGCATGTGCAAGTTTTAACATTTAATGCTCGGCCTCAATGATACTAAAATAGAATATTCGGGGGGGAACTTTTAACACTTAGTTTAAAACATAATCTCGGCCTCAATGATACTAAATTAGAATATTCAGAGCAAGTGCAAGTTTTAACATTTAATGCTCGGCCTCAATGATACTAAAATAGAATATTCGGAGCATGTGCAAGTTTTAACATTTAATGCTCGGCCTCAATGATACTAAATTAGAATATTCGGAGCATGTGCAAGTTTTAACATTTAATGCTCGGCCTCAATGATACTAAATTAGAATATTCAGAGCAAGTGCAAGTTTTAACACTTAATGCTCGGCCTCAATGCTACTAAAATAGAATATTCGGAGCATGTGCAAGTTTTAACATTTAATGCTCGGCCTCAATGATACTATGATTAGAATATTCGGAGCATGTGCAAGTTTTAACATTTAATGCTCGGCCTCAATGATACTAAAATAGAATATTCGGAGCATGTGCAACTTTTAACACTTAATGCTCGGCCTCAATGATACTAAATTAGAATATTCAGAGCAAGTGCAAGTTTTAACATTTAATGCTCGGCCTCAATGATACTAAAATAGAATATTCGGAGCATGTGCAAGTTTTAACATTTAATGCTCGGCCTCAATGATACTAAATTAGAATATTCGGAGCATGTGCAAGTTTTAACATTTAATGCTCGGCCTCAATGATACTAAATTAGAATATTCGGAGCAAGTGCAAGTTTTAACATTTAATGCTCGGCCTCAATGATACTAAAATAGAATATTCGGAGCATGTGCAACTTTTAACACTTAATGCTCGGCCTCAATGATACTTAATTAGAATATTCAGAGCAAATGCAAGTTTTAACATTTAATGCTCGGCCTCAATGATACTAAATTAGAATATTCGGAGCATGTGCAAGTTTTAACATTTAATGCTCGGCCTCGATGATACTAAATTAGAATATTCGGAGCATGTGCAAGTTTTAACATTTAATGCTCGGCCTCAATGATACTAAAATAGAATATTCGGAGCATGTGCAAGTTTTAACATTTAATGCTCGGCCTCAATGATACTAAAATAGAATATTCGGAGCATGTGCAACTTTTAACACTTAATGCTCGGCCTCAATGATACTAAATTAGAATATTCAGAGCAACTGCAAGTTTTAACATTTAATGCTCGGCCTCCATGATACTAAATTAGAATATTCGGAGCATGTGCAAGTTTTAACATTTAATGCTCGGCCTCGATGATACTAAATTAGAATATTCGGAGCATGTGCAAGTTTTAACATTTAATGCTCGGCCTCACTGATACTAAATTAGAATATTCGGAGCATGTGCAAGTTTTAACATTTAATGATCGGCCTCAATGATACTATAATCAGAATATTCGGAGCAAGTGCAAGTTTTAACATTTAATGCTCGGCCTCAATGATACTAAATTAGAATATTCGGAGCATGTGCAAGTTTTAACATTTAATGCTCGGCCTCAATGAAACTAAATTAGAATATTCGGAGCATGTGCAAGTTTTAACCTTTAATGCTCAGCCTCAATGATACTAAATTAGAATATGCGGAGCAAGTGCAAGTTTTAACATTTAATCCTCGGCCTCAATGATACTATAATTAGAATATTCGGAGCAAGTGCAAGTTTTAACATTTAATCCTCGGCCTCAATGATACTATAATTAGAATATTCGGAGCAAGTGCAAGTTTTAACATTTAATGCTCGGCCTCAATGAAACTAAATTAGAATATTCGGAGCAAGTGCAAGTTTTAACATTTAATGTTCGGCCTCAATGATACTAAAATAGAATATTCGGAGCAAGTGCAAGTTTAAACATTTAATCATCGGCCTCACTGACACTAATAGAATATTCGGAGCAAGTGCAAGTTTTAACATTTAATGCTCGGCCTCAATGATACTATAATTAGAATATTCAGAGCAAGTGCAAGTTTTAACATTTAATGCTCGGCCTCAATGATACTAAAATAGAATATTCGGAGCAAGTGCAAGTTTAAACATTTAATCATCGGCCTCAATGATACTAAATTAGAATATTCGGAGCAAGTGCAAGTTTTAACATTTAATGCTCGGCCTCAATGATACTAAATTAGAATATTCGGAGCAAGTGCAAGTTTTAACATTTAATGCTCGGCCTCAATGATACTAAAATAGAATATTCGGAGCAAGTGCAAGTTTAAACATTTAATCATCGGCCTCAATGATACTAAATTAGAATATTCGGAGCAAGTGCAAGTTTTAACATTTAATGCTCGGCCTCAATGATACTAAAAAAGAATATTCGGAGCAAGTGCAAGTCATTTAATCATCGGCCTCACTGATACTAAATTAGAATATTCGGAGCAAGTGCAAGTTTTAACATTTAATGCTCGGCCTCAATGAAACTAAATTAGAATATTCAGAGCAAGTGCAAGTTTTAACATTTAATGTTCGGCCTCAATGATACTATAATAAGAATATTCGGAGCAAGTGCAAGTTTTAACATTTAATGCTCGGCCTCAATGATACTATAATTAGAATATTCGGAGCAAGTGCAAGTTTTAACATTTAATGATCGGCCTCAATGATACTAAAATAGAATATTCGGAGCAAGTGCAAGTTTAAACATTTAATCATCGGCCTCACTGATACTAAATTAGAATATTCGGAGCAAGTGCAAGTTTTAACATTTAATGCTCGGCCTCAATGATACTAAATTTGATAATTCGGAGCAAGTGCAATTTTTAACATTTAATGTTCGGCCTTAATGATACTAAATTAAAATATTCGCAGCAAGTGCAAGTTTTAACATTTAATGCTCGGCCTCAATGATACTATAATTAGAATATTCGGAGCATGTGCAAGTTTTAACATTTAATGCTCGGCCTCAATGGTACTATAATTAGTATATTCGGAGCATGTGCAAGTTTTAACATTTAATGCTCGGCCTCAATGATACTAAATTAGAATATTCGGAGCAAGTGCAAGTTTTAACATTTAATGCTCGGCCTCAATGATACTATAATTAGAATATTCGGAGCATGTGCAAGTTTTAACATTTAATGCTCGGCCTCAATGATACTATAATTAGAATATTCAGAGCATGTGCAAGTTTTAACATTTAATGCTCGGCCTTAATGATACTAAATTAGAATATTCGGAGCATGTGCAAGTTTTAACATTTAATGCTCGGCCTAGCTGAAACTATAATTAAAATATTCGGAGCAAGTGCAAGTTTTAACATTTAATGCTCGGCCTCAATGATACTAAATTAGAATATTCAGAGCAAGTGCAAGTTTCAACATTTAATGTTCGGCCTCAATGATACTAATTAGAATATTCGGAGCAAGTGCAAGTCTAAACATTTAATGTTTGGTCTTAATTATACTAAATTAGAATATTCGAAGCAAGTGCAAGTTTAAACATTTAATGCTCGGCCTTAATGATACTAAATTAGAATATTCGGAGCAAGTGCAAGTTTTAACATTTAATGCTCGGCCTCAATGATACTAAAATAGAATATTCGGAGCAAGTGCAAGTTTAAACATTTAATCATCGGCCTCAATGATACTAAATTAGAATATTCGGAGCAAGTGCAAGTTTTAACATTTAATGCTCGGCCTCAATGAAACTAAATTAGAATATTCGGAGCAAGTGCAAGTTTTAACATTTAATGTTCGGCCTCAATGATACTATAATAAGAATATTCGGAGCAAGTGCAAGTTTTAACATTTAATGCTCGGCCTCAATGATACTATAATTAGAATATTCGGAGCAAGTGCAAGTTTTAACATTTAATGCTCGGCCTCAATGATACTAAAATAGAATATTCGGAGCAAGTGCAAGTTTAGACATTTAATCATCGGCCTCAATGATACTAAATTAGAATATTCGGAGCAAGTGCAAGTTTAAACATTTAATCATCGGCCTCAATGATACTAAATTAGAATATTCGGAGCAAGTGCAAGTTTAAACATTTAATGCTCGGCCTCAATGATACTAAAAAAGAATATTCGGAGCAAGTGCAAGTTTTAACATTTAATCATCGGCCTCACTGATACTAAATTAGAATATTCGGAGCAAGTGTAAGTTTTAACATTTAATGCTCGGCCTCAATGAAACTAAATTAGAATATTCAGAGCAAGTGCAAGTTTTAACATTTAATGTTCGGCCTCAATGATACAATAATAAGAATATTCGGAGCAAGTGCAAGTTTTAACATTTAATGCTCGGCCTCAATGATACTATAATTAGAATATTCGGAGCAAGTGCAAGTTTTAACATTTAATCATCGGCCTCAATGATACTAAATTAGAATATTCGGAGCAAGTGCAAGTTTAAACATTTAATCATCGGCCTCACTGATACTAAATTAGAATATTCGGAGCAAGTGCAAGTTTTAACATTTAATGCTCGGCCTCAATGATACTAAATTTGATAATTCGGAGCAAGTGCAATTTTTAACATTTAATGTTCGGCCTTAATGATACTAAATTAAAATATTCGCAGCAAGTGCAAGTTTTAACATTTAATGCTCGGCCTCAATGATACTAAATTAGAATATTCGGAGCAAGTGCAAGTTTAAACATTTAATCATCGGCCTCATTGATACTAAATTAGAATATTCGGAGCAAGTGCAAGTTTTAACATTTAATGATCGGCCTCAATGATACTAAAATAGAATATTCGGAGCAAGTGCAAGTTTAAACATTTAATCATCGGCCTCATTGATACTAAATTAGAATATTCGGAGCAAGTGCAAGTTTTAACATTTAATGCTCGGCCTCAATGATACTAAATTTGATAATTCGGAGCAAGTGCAATCTTTAACATTTAATGTTCGGCCTTAATGATACTAAATTAAAATATTCGCAGCAAGTGCAAGTTTTAACATTTAATGCTCGGCCTCAAATACATAATTAGAATATTCGGAGCATGTGCAATTATAACATTTAATGCTCGGCCTCAATGGTACTATAATTAGTATATTCGGAGTATGTGCAAGTTTTAACATTTAATGCTCGGCCTCAATGATACTAAATTAGAATATTCGGAGCAAGTGCAAGTTTTAACATTTAATGCTCGGCCTCAATGATACTATAATTAGAATATTCGGAGCATGTGCAAGTTTTAACATTTAATGCTCGGCCTCAATGATACTAAATTAGAATATTCGGAGCATGTGCAAGTTTTAACATTTAATTCTCGGCCTCGCTGAAACTATAATTAAAATATTCGGAGCAAGTGCAAGTTTTAACATTTAATGCTCGGCCTCAATGATACTAAATTAGAATATTCGGAGCAAGTGCAAGTTTCAACATTTAATGCTCGGCCTTAATGATACTAAATTAGAATATTCGGAGCAAGTGCAAGTTTTAACATTTAATGCTCGGCCTCAATGATACTAAAATAGAATATTCGGAGCAAGTGCAAGTTTAAACATTTAATCATCGGCCTCAATGATACTAAATTAGAATATTCGGAGCAAGTGCAAGTTTAAACATTTAATCATCGGCCTCACTGATACTAAATTAGAATATTCGGAGCAAGTGCAAGTTTTAACATTTAATGCTCGGCCTCAATGATACTAAATTTGATAATTCGGAGCAAGTGCAATTTTTAACATTTAATGTTCGGCCTTAATGATACTAAATTAAAATATTCGCAGCAAGTGCAAGTTTTAACATTTAATGCTCGGCCTCAATGATACTATAATTAGAATATTCGGAGCAAGTGCAAGTTTTAACATTTAATGCTAGGCCTCAATGGTACTATAATTAGTATATTCGGAGCATGTGCAAGTTTTAACATTTAATGCTCGGCCTCAATGATACTAAATTAGAATATTCGGAGCAAGTGCAAGTTTTAACATTTGATGCTCGGCCTCAATGATACTATAATTAGAATATTCGGAGCATGTGCAAGTTTTAACATTTAATGCTCGGCCTCAATGATACTATGATTAGAATATTCGGAGCATGTGCAAGTTTTAACATTTAATCATCGGCCTTAATGATACTAAATTAGAATATTCGGAGCATGTGCAAGTTTTAACATTTAATTCTCGGCCTCGCTGAAACTATAATTAAAATATTCGGAGCAAGTGCAAGTTTTAACATTTAATGCTCGGCCTCAATGATACTAAATTAGAATATTCGGAGCATGTGCAAGTTTTAACATTTAATTCTCGGCCTCGCTGAAACTATAATTAAAATATTCGGAGCAAGTGCAAGTTTTAACATTTAATGCTCGGCCTCAATGATACTAAATTAGAATATTCGAGAGCAAGTGCAAGTTTCAACATTTAATGCTCGGCCTTAATGATACTAAATTAGAATATTCGGAGCAAGTGCAAGTTTTAACATTTAATGCTCGGCCTCAATGATACTAAAATAGAATATTCGGAGCAAGTGCAAGTTTAAACATTTAATCATCGGCCTCAATGATACTAAATTAGAATATTCGGAGCAAGTGCAAGTTTAAACATTTAATCATCGGCCTCACTGATACTAAATTAGAATATTCGGAGCAAGTGCAAGTTTTAACATTTAAGCTCGGCCTCAATGATACTAAATTTTATAATTCGGAGCAAGTGCAATTTTTAACATTTAATGTTCGGCCTTAAGATACTAAATTAAAATATTCGCAGCAAGTGCAAGTTTTAACATTTAATGCTCGGCCTCAATGATACTATAATTAGAATATTCGGAGCAAGTGCAAGTTTTAACATTTAATGCTCGGCCTCAATGGTACTATAATTAGTATATTCGGAGCATGTGCAAGTTTTAACATTTAATGCTCGGCCTCAATGATACTAAATTAGAATATTCGGAGCAAGTGCAAGTTTTAACATTTGATGCTCGGCCTCAATGATACTATGATTAGAATATTCGGAGCATGTGCAAGTTTTAACATTTAATCATCGGCCTTAATGATACTAAATTAGAATATTCGGAGCATGTGCAAGTTTTAACATTTAATTCTCGGCCTCGCTGAAACTATAATTAAAAATTCGGAGCAAGTGCAAGTTTTAACATTTAATGCTCGGCCTCAATGATACTAAATTAGAATATTCGGAGCAAGTGCAAGTTTCAACATTTAATGCTCGGCCTTAATGATACTAAATTAGAATATTCGGAGCAAGTGCAAGTTTTAACATTTAATGCTCGGCCTCAATGATACTAAAATAGAATATTCGGAGCAAGTGCAAGTTTAAACATTTAATCATCGGCCTCAATGATACTAAATTAGAATATTCGGAGCAAGTGCAAGTTTAAACATTTAATCATCGGCCTCACTGATACTAAATTAGAATATTCGGAGCAAGTGCAAGTTTTAACATTTAATGCTCGGCCTCAATGATACTAAATTTGATAATTCGGAGCAAGTGCAATTTTTAACATTTAATGTTCGGCCTTAATGATACTAAATTAAAATATTCGCAGCAAGTGCAAGTTTTAACACTTAATGCTCGGCCTCAATGATACTATAATTAGAATATTCGGAGCATGTGCAAGTTTTAACATTTAATTCTCGGCCTCGCTGAAACTATAATTAAAATATTCGGAGCAAGTGCAAGTTTTAACATTTAATGCTCGGCCTCAATGATACTAAATTAGAATATTCAGAGCAAGTGCAAGTTTCAACATTTAATGCTCGGCCTTAATGATACTAATTAGAATATTCGGAGCAAGTGCAAGTCTTAACATTTAATGTTTGGTCTTAATTATACTAAATTAGGATATTCGAAGCAAGTGCAAGTTTAAACATTTAATGCTCGGCCTTAATGATACTTAATAAGAATATTCGAAGCAAGTGCAAGTTTAAACATTTAATCATCGGCCTCACTGATACTAAATTAGAATATTCGGAGCAAGTGCAAGTTTTAACATTTAATGCTCGGCCTCAATGATACTATAATTAGAATATTCGGAGCAAGTGCAAGTTTTAACATTTAATGCTCGGCCTCAATGGTACTATAATTAGTATATTCGGAGCATGTGCAAGTTTTAACATTTAATGCTCGGCCTCAATGATACTAAATTAGAATATTCGGAGCAAGTGCAAGTTTTAACATTTGATGCTCGGCCTCAATGATACTATAATTAGAATATTCGGAGCATGTGCAAGTTTTAACATTTAATGCTCGGCCTCAATGATACTATATTAGAATATTCGGAGCATGTGCAAGTTTTAACATTTAATCATCGGCCTTAATGATACTAAATTAGAATATTCGGAGCATGTGCAAGTTTTAACATTTAATTCTCGGCCTCGCTGAAACTATAATTAAAATATTCGGAGCAAGTGCAAGTTTTAACATTTAATGCTCGGCCTCAATGATACTAAATTAGAATATTCAGAGCAAGTGCAAGTTTCAACATTTAATGCTCGGCCTTAATGATACTAATTAGAATATTCGGAGCAAGTGCAAGTCTTAACATTTAATGTTTGGTCTTAATTATACTAAATTAGAATATTCGAAGCAAGTGCAAGTTTAAACATTTAATGCTCGGCCTTAATGATACTTAATAAGAATATTCGAAGCAAGTGCAAGTTTTAACATTTAATGATCGGCCTTAAAGATACTAAACTAGAATATTCTGAGCAAGTGCAAGTTTTAACTTTTAATGCTCGGTCTTAAAGATACTACATTAGAACAGTCAGAGCAAGTTTAAGGTTTAACATTTTATGCTCAGCCTAAATGATACTAAATTAAAATATTCGGAGCAAGTGCAAGTTTTAACATTTAATGTTCGGCCTTAAAGATACTAAAATACAATATTCGGAGCAAGTGCAAGTTTTAACATTTAATCGGGGCCTAAAGATTCAAAAAATCAAATTCTGAGCAAGTGCAAGTTTTAACCTTTAATGCTCGGACTTTTTTGTACTAAATTAGAAAATTTGGAGCAAGTGCTAGTTTTCACATTTGAAAGTGATAGAGCCCAGAACTGCCACCATTTATTTTATCCATTGAAATGTTAACATGTTGTATACGTAAGATTTGTGTTGTCACTTAGTATGTTTTTATAAGTGTCTATCTAGATAACATTCGCGTTGCTAGTTATCTAAAAAAATAAACGGCTTTGCATTTTTTTTCTCAAACATTTGACTTGTTAACTAGATCAAATTTGCGCTGACGCATAATAAGTAATTAGAATATTCGGAGCATGTGCAAGTTTTAACATTTAATGCTCGGCCTCAATGATACTAAATTAGAATATTCGGAGCATGTGCAAGTTTTAACATTTAATTCTCGGCCTCGCTGAAACTATAATTAAAATATTCGGAGCAAGTGCAAGTTTTAACATTTAATGCTCGGCCTCAATGATACTAAATTAGAATATTCGGAGCAAGTGCAAGTTTCAACATTTAATGCTCGGCCTTAATGATACTAAATTAGAATATTCGGAGCAAGTGCAAGTTTTAACATTTAATGCTCGGCCTCAATGATACTAAAATAGAATATTCGGAGCAAGTGCAAGTTTAAACATTTAATCATCGGCCTCAATGATACTAAATTAGAATATTCGGAGCAAGTGCAAGTTTAAACATTTAATCATCGGCCTCACTGATACTAAATTAGAATATTCGGAGCAAGTGCAAGTTTTAACATTTAATGCTCGGCCTCAATGATACTAAATTTTATAATTCGGAGCAAGTGCAATTTTTAACATTTAATGTTCGGCCTTAATGATACTAAATTAAAATATTCGCAGCAAGTGCAAGTTTTAACATTTAATGCTCGGCCTCAATGATACTATAATTAGAATATTCGGAGCAAGTGCAAGTTTTAACATTTAATGCTCGGCCTCAATGGTACTATAATTAGTATATTCGGAGCATGTGCAAGTTTTAACATTTAATGCTCGGCCTCAATGATACTAAATTAGAATATTCGGAGCAAGTGCAAGTTTTAACATTTAATGCTCGGCCTTAATGATACTAAATTAGAATATTCGGAGCATGTGCAAGTTTTAACATTTAATTCTCGGCCTCGCTGAAACTATAATTAAAATATTCGGAGCAAGTGCAAGTTTTAACATTTAATGCTCGGCCTCAATGATACTAAATTAGAATATTCAGAGCAAGTGCAAGTTTCAACATTTAATGCTCGGCCTTAAGATACTAATTAGAATATTCGGAGCAAGTGCAAGTCTTAACATTTAATGTTTGGTCTTAATTATACTAAATTAGGATATTCGAAGCAAGTGCAAGTTTAAACATTTAATGCTCGGCCTTAATGATACTTAATAAGAATATTCGAAGCAAGTGCAAGTTTTAACATTTAATGATCGGCCTTAAAGATACTAAATTAGAATATTCGGAGCAAGTGCAAGTTTTAACATTTAATGCTCGGTCTTAAAGATACTACATTAGAACATTCAGAGCAAGTTTAAGGTTTAACATTTTATGCTCAGCCTAAATGATACTAAATTAAAATATTCGGAGCAAGTGCAAGTTTTAACATTTAATGTTCGGCCTTAAAGATACTAAAATACAATATTCGGAGCAAGTGCAAGTTTTAACATTTAATGCGGGGCCTAAAGATTCAAAAAATCAATATTCTGAGCAAGTGCAAGTTTTAACCTTTAATGCTCGGACTTTTTTGTACTAAATTAGAAAATTTGGAGCAAGTGCTAGTTTTCACATTTGAAAGTGATAGAGCCCAGATCTGCCACCATTTATTTTATCCATTGAAATGTTAACATGTTGTATACGTAAGATTTGTGTTGTCACTTAGTATGTTTTTATAAGTGTCTATCTAGATAACATTCGCGTTGCTAGTTATCTAAAAAAAATAAACGGCTTTGCATTTTTTTTCTCAAACATTTGACTTGTTAACTAGATCAAATTTGCGCTGACGCATAATAAGTAATTAGAATATTCGGAGCAAGTGTAAGGTTTAACATTTAATGCTTAAAATAATAATTAGTTAGCCTTATCATCTGTCATTGCAAATGTTATCTAGTAAGCATATTAATGTTTGAACTTAAAAAAGGAAATTGTTTTTATTTTCAGAGAACTATCAATAAGAATTTTATCTGGATAACCACTTATAAAACAACATACCTAGTGGTAACTGAAATCTTAACTAGTTACTCACTTATTATGTTACTTGTTATGTGCCAACGCAAATATTATATAGTTAGCCTATTGATATAAAGGAGCACGAATTTTATCCAGATAACCACCTAAAATTACAACTAGGTAGCTACTTATTATGTAACTTATTCTGTGTCAACGCCAATATTATCTAGTTATACTGTTAATTGTTAGCTGGTTAGAGACTAAAATAACACTGGTAGCAGTTCTGGGCACTATCATGGCTATAATATGTCCTCTACCGGTTATATGACCGGTTCACGGACTATAGGTTTGCGCTGCTCCGTCCGTCCGTCAGTAATTGCGTGCCCGGTCTATATCTTCCACATGCATGGACTGAATTTTTAATCCGAGGTAAGGCCTTTATTGGACTTTTGGTTAAAGTTGTCTATGCAACATAGTGCCATGCTACTGATTGAAATGATCTGAAACTTTTGTAGTGTCTTCAGACAATCAAGTTAGACTACTCTTAACTGAGTTCATTTCAAATTATGACCCTTTTGGAATTTAATATTCTGGTTAAAGTTTTGTTTACAGGCTGTAAGTTTGTTAAAGTTTTGTATGCAAGTTCCTTTCATGCAAATATTTCAGTAACCACCCTTAGAATTGTTTTGAAACTTTCACAACGTATACAAAGGTGTCCGTCAGTCAAGATTAAGTTAGATAACCTCTTGATTGAATTTAACTCAAATTAGGAACCTTAGTCATAGAGTTATATGAATTTAATCTTAATAATTTGAAGCCTTTTTGATAGAAATGTTTTAATGAATTATCAAAGTGTTTCGAATAGTCGAGCGTGCTGTCATGTGTCAACTCTTGTTATATGTTAACGTACCGATGGTTTTGTGTTGTACATGTATTTGTAGCACATGTCATATGGTCATATAAAATTTATTCATTGTTCGCGAGCATATATTCAGCTTTAACGCATAACTTGATGGGTATTCTGGGTTAGCTCATAAGCAATCGTATCTGTAAAATAACCTCGATTTTTGTCAAAATTTAATTTTACTTGAAATATACCGTAATAAACCGTGTGAAATTAATCAAATCATTAAAGACAGTCATCATTACTGCAGGATTTAAACAGTAATTGTTCATGTAAAAGCTATCCTAGACAACATACACTGGAATGAAAGGCAAGGAGTGATACAAAGTCCGAATCTGTACTAAATTATTATTATATATAAAGGTCCATCATGAACTCCTCTCGCATAATTTTATACCCATTTTGGGTCGTGGGCGGATTCGGGAGATTTCTTTTATGCATCTTGACTTTGAAATGACCATGACATTGGTGTGGTTAGCAATATATACATCCAATTGAAACAAAAACTATCCATCATTTATCTCCAGATATAAAACTGCTGCAACATTTAATATTTTATACCGCTGCAACATGCTGTTTTCAAAACTATTAATTATAAAATGTTTTCGTGAAAATGTTACCTTTAAGTCAAAGTGTACGTAAAGTGGCAATTTCTTCCTTTGACTCACTTGGAAATGATTTTGATATCATTGTGGCTAGTGTTGTATGTCAACTTGATTTGTATAATAAAAATAAATAGTACATTTTCAGTATTATGTATTACTCGTATGAATATTATAAATTTTAGTCCTGTGGTGACAGAAAGAGAAGAAGTGTGCCGTACAAAAGCAATTTGGACTCGTACAGTGACCATGAGTCAGAAGGGAATGATTCCAGACAGAGAAGATCTAATGGCCGAGAGGGCGATCTTAAAACTGCCCGCGTATTTTTCAGGGTGATTGGACCACCTAACGTTGGTCTTGAATACTTGAACTTGAGAAGTAAGTAGTTACGAGGGGTTGATTTCTTGTTTATATTAATTTAAAGTAAATTTGTTAAAAAGTTTGCAGTTTTTCCACAGAGGACACGGTCTACCACTGGCCCTTCGCATGAACACTTGTTAGATAAATTGCCCACCTGCTAATCACTTAAAGCTGTTGAGACGGATTTTAAACCCCCAAAAACCGGTCGGACGAACAAGTCTTATAAACCCACTAAATATTAAAATACCGTTGATGTTGCGCGAAGAAATAAGTTCTATAATAAATTTCGTTAATGTATGCCCAAATTTTCAAACATTTACATGTGGTTTAGTTCACATAACCGGTTTATGGCTGTATTAATTCAATTGTTCTTCCTTTTTTACTTTGTAGTAAAACGCTTCTTGATATTTTCCAGCTTTTCGGTCTGGCGGTCTACGACTTGTGACCCAGTGGAGTGTTACAATGGCGTTCACTTTCTTGGTAATGGTCATGAAAACAAACTTCTAGACTGCAGAACTGGAACTAGAATCTATTTTACATTCGTTATTTTTGTATACATATGAAGACACTTCTTCGTTGTCGTATGTTCAGTCTTGTGTGATCAGTTAAGAATTGTCTGGTTGACATAAATATAAAATTAGAATAAAACATACTTGTTACGTCACTGTATTTACTTTACGAATAACACACACATCCATGATGCTAAAAAGGCCGTGAAACCTTATCTATTGACCCTAGATGACATCTTGTAGCTAATGGTGGTGGTTAGTAAAGTTTATGGTTTGCTTGGTGCGTCATAAAGCCGTGTTGCATAATGATTTCACGGAGTATTACAAAAAGAAGTATATGTACAAGTGTGTCAGCTAGCACTTTTTATCCCCCGCCTTGGCGGAGGGCTCCGTCCGTCCGTCCGTCCGTCCGTCACACTGTTGTCCGGAGCATAACTCCGAAAGCACCAAAGGGAATTTTACACATAGAGGACATTAAGAGGTAGTGCAGTGACCAAGAACCATAACTATCTTGCTTTTTTAAAAATTACTCCCCTTTGTTACATTTTCTTGATTTTTCTTGTCCGGGCATAACTCCAAAGTAATTACTTGAAACTTAATACCGTGATAGAGTACAATGATGGGAAGTACATGCCCAAGAACCATACCTCTACTTTGTCTAATTATTATGTCATACAAGTAGCATCCGTCACAAAATGAAGGTTTTTCAAAACTATTTTCGTCTAGAAACTCCGTACTCCAAACACCTTTGAATCAGTTTTTCGCTTTAAGGGTACATTAACATCGCGCATGTGCAGAAATAATGGGGCTTCAAAGGGGTACACCAAATTTGCAAAAATGTTTTGCCGAATGAAAAGTGTTAATTCTATAAATAAACTAGTTTTTATTTGAATAAAGCTTGTCGGTCATTTAAGTATTCCATATCATCAGTTTAGGCTTTGAATGTACTATACTGTACGTTTATAATATATTCTGCAGCCATTTCCTACGCCGTCTTGTTTAAAACATTAATAGATACTTTTCCCTACCCATAAATTAAAGGTGGTCAATCACATTTAAGCAACATTTGATGACAATTTTTACTACACTGACCCAACATGAAAACTTTACAGGTTTATAATGAGATTTACTATATGCATGAGAAAGAAACACCAATACCTCACAATGCAGGCGGTGGAATTAAATCATTTGTAAGAATGTTAAACTTTATCAGTTGGGGAGTGAGTTTATAAAAAAAATTAAATACCATCACAGAAGACTTCAGAGTTAAGGTCATAGATTCACCTATATATTCAATTCAAAGGGAGGTAATTTAAAAATTTGAATCTTTTGAGTCTCAACTCACGCTTTTGCATTGTGTTTCGTAAGATATTTTTGAGTTTTCTAGTCTTGAAATCAGTTTTACTCAACTGACAGCAAGAAGAATATTTTGTCTTGACAACCAATTTTGTTTTGATAAACTGTCTGTTTTCACTATATGAGTTGTCTCCCTTTTATGCATGATAAATGACTTGAACTTTTAGGCCTATTATCGACTTTGTTATTTGTCTTATTCTATAGAGTCAGAGTGAAATACATTGATTTAATATTGTGTTAAATTTGTATAGTAAAAGTGTAAAGTTTTCATTTTGGGTGAGTATATTTGTATATTCTGTTAGAGATTTATTTAATGAACAAAAAGACCCATTACATAGAGTTAGATCCCTATTAGAAATTTACATTTTATTAATTTTTGTAAAATTTTGTATTCCTTTTTTATTTAAGACAGTCATAATCTATGGTTTGGAGTGCTTTATCGAAATTGAAGCATTCCCCGGAGGACCTTTTTTCAGTTCGACTATGGTTATTAGTATAGTAACGTGATCCAGCATGCCGGATTTGCTCGAGTTGTGCGTCGGATCACACGAGTGCGTAGCACGAGTATGATCAGAGCACGACGAGAGCCAATCCTGCTTATGTCCGTATTGCACGTACATACAATACGGATGTTTTTTCTGTCAGGCTGTATTTGATGGTTGAATAAAGGCTGTACTTTTGACAGAATATCTGTATGAAGGATAATTGTTGTTTTCGGTGTAATATCGCGTTATAATTTCACTGAGTGGGCACCAAAAGTGATATTTTCACGAGTGGCGCCTACTTGTCCGAGTGCATATTAAAGCACTCGAATTGACTATAGAATATACCATAGGCTTATTAGAATTCAATATAATTTCTAATTTTACATAACTGGTGTTCACGGGTGAAATTATCGTGATATTACATCGATACCCGAATAATTTTTCTGTTTATTTTATGTATAAAAACTCTACTTTTGTTGGGTTTATTTCAATGAAATGTCGAAAATTGAGGGAAACGTCATCAGAAAGCATCGCAAAGATGACGTCATTTTAACAACGTCATCGTCATTATAGTTTCCGGCAGTCAGTGCGCTGGGTATACTTTTTGACGTTAATTCGGGAAACAGATTTTGATAATTTTCACTGAGTGGCCAGTGAGTTTATCAGGATATAATTCACCGTTATATTTCGATAAACCACCGAAAAACATAAAATAAAGATATATAATAAAAACTTATTTTAGTTTAATCATCTAGTACATAAAAATATATTTAATACCTGACTTGCATTATGGAAAAATGACATCAGTGTGATGACGTAAACGTTTTCATTCATTGAATCAAAACATTGTATGGTTACTCCTGCATTTTTCTTCCGTGATGGGTATTCAAAGTCTTAACATTCGCAGCCAAAAATAATATTTAAGTTCTTAATCACAATTACTCCATGCGACTGATGTATTTACACAGATATTAATTATTTTTCTATATTTTATTTTCTGCGCGGGAGAAAATTAGAAAAGTCGAAAGGAGCTACTTCCATGTCTGAAACTCCGCCTACTTGTCCGAGTGCATTAATCATATTAAAGCACTCGAATTGACCATAGGCATATTAGAATGCAATATAATTTCTACTTTTACATTTGCATTGGATAGAGATACAAATATTTTAACATTCTGAACCAAAAGGCAAGTTTTAGAACTACGTGTAGTTTCTGAATTCATTTATTTCCAATCTATCTTAGTTGCGCAACCAAGATAGGTTAAGGGAGGTAATAATAATTTTTCAAACTTGCATTTCTAATGAATTCCATCTAAATATATAATACCGTATAACTAATAATATAATTGTTAATGCAAACCCTAGCTACGCCCATGCCTATTAGAGTTTTGTAACCTACTCGGACTCTGACTGCGGACTGCTGACTAGTGAATAAAGTAAGGGGTTTTCTCAAAAGTGAAATATTCTTAAATACATCTGCAGTTGCGGCACATGAATTTATTTTTTGCGTGGTATGCAGGAAACAATTTCCATTGAAATAACTTTATTAAACTGTATCAGTTTATATTACTCATCATCAGAGCTACTGCTTTGCCCAGTTTTCTCAGTATCATAGATCCTGAACGATCTTTTATAGGCAAAGTGAGTGTAGTCAAAGGCCTTTTTGCTGCTCGTCGTCTTGCTCTAGCCTGGCTCTACACCTTAATAATGTACAACAATTAAAAATCCAATACTTTCTTAGATGTCGTACAGAGAGTGACACAAAGAAATAGAAAACCCGAGATTGAAATGTTATACAGCAGGGTTCATTGCATGTATTCATATTTTATGTTTCGTAAACACGCATAATCTGATATTGCTTCTGATTTTATTTTTTTCTAAAAATAAACCTGTTAAGATTTTGTTTTTGGCTTGGGGACTGAAAGTCCCCTAGGCCTAAGTTAGTTTGGGAAAGTAGTGCAAGACAGACCAGATCAATCTTTTGTTTGAATGTCGCATACGATAAGAACATATTACAAATAAAAACAGTACATACAACTTCAAACGATTGCAGAAAGGTCTATAGCTTACGGGCTGCATTACACGTTTTTTTCTGTTTTAGAAATTACTGCGCTGTTAGCTGATTACGAAAGATAATCATATGCATATCACGGAAAAGTACGGCTATTTACGGAAATTTACGGAAACGTACGGAATTCGATATAAGAGTTTGTAGTTTGATTTTCAAATTTCTGATGTTATTTCATTGACAACTTTCTTATTTACGAACGATTACATATGTATTTACCTAAAATAAATTTCTTTAAAAAAAAGATACAATTTACGTACATTCCCGAGAAGGAACTCACGTGATCAAAATCACCCGCCATTTATCGAGGAGCCCAGTGAACGATTTCATCGATTACAACTACAAGGTAACCAAGAATCATTTTTGGTTTTCCCTGTTATACACATTGTACAGTACTGTATTTATATTTCATTGTTGATATTGCTTTGTTTATTTCTGTTTCAAGGTCTTGTCCTTGGTGCACAATAATTTTCGATCCACATCATCAGATATCGCTTGAAGTTGAACAAAGCGCAGATTGAATTATTTTTATTGTTCTCTCAAACACTTGATATTGTTGACCATGTGATTATTTTTCATTTAACGCTCGTTTTATAATAAAACAAACTTCCCTGCCACCCATATATTTGTGAATCATTCATTCTGTGTCATATACTAAATTTCGCCCTATGCACATTTCGACCCGCGCTTTAGGTAAGGTTCAGCGTAAATCACGAAGGTCAAAAGTTGTTTTTAGGGGAGTTAATCTATAGCCCCAGGCCTTCAGCGCTCACAGCGCTTTGATTAAACAATGCTGAGAGGCAAGACTTATGAGGCAAAGGTGGTATTCCAGACGTTTGGGGTCGCACAGTACCTTGTGCATCTCTTGTCTTTCTTTGTTGTATACTAATCTGATCACTTTCGGACTCACGATCAGATATAGCATTGACTTTGACATCCCTACGGATTTTGCCTGTGGCGGATTAGTCCGTCCCGAACGCTGCACCAAACGTTTCTCTGCTTGGTTGGTATTCTCTACTTTTTCTCTCAACAATAAAGGCCAGAGATAAAAAATCTTGATTTCTACTAGGTAAAATCGTGTTTCTAACATTGATATATTGTGTTTGACTAATTGAATTATTCAAAGCAAACAATGGATATTTTATGTGTTTAAAGAAGTATGTTTTAAAAGGTCTTTATTAAATAAAATACTGAGTTTACAATTATATACTTAAATAGGACAATTACCTTGACTCATGGTAACACTAATTCATGTACTCCTTTAAAGTGACATTATGCGCATCTTACTGTGGGTAACAGTTTTATAAAAGCAATTATCGGTTGCTGTGCATTTAAATGTGTTAAATTAATGATAATGCCGTTTTAGTATTTGAAGTTTGTGCTTTAGAAATGAAAAAATTGGACTAATAAAATAATAGTTCCTTTCTTCACAGTGATCTCCCTTGTGTTTTTGTTGTTGTTGGTAGAGATTTTGGCAGTGGAAGGGAAGCAACTCATGCAGTTGTTGTTTTTTTTTTTCTTAAATTGACCCTCCCAGTCAAAATTGGAAAAGTAATATTTTCGTACTGGCAGCAGGAAGAGTTTGGTGTATTGGGTTAAAAGCTATTATTTCCTCTATCCTTTTTACACACACCTATTTCAGCTGGATTTTTACTTGAAAAAAGGTGCATAATTCCACTTTAAGAGGGGTCACTGCTGAAATTCAAAATAAGAAATTTTATTGACCCTGTTTTTATGGAGACTAACATATTGCTAGTTAACTTCTGGGAAAATAATGATGGGTCAATGACTTAACTTTTTCACAATATTAATGTTTAGTGATACACTCAGATCAAGGTGGTAAATGGAGAATTATTATAAAGACATCATAATTATTGTGAGCATTTAGAGTCAGGGATTTTCTCCGATGGCAAAAGTAAGACTTTTTACTCGTTCATACAAAAATAAGAACGGTGTCGCGTCACTTAAAATATTAAGGCAAGACTCGGTAAAGCAAAAATCTTAGATAAGCAATGTCAATCAGTGTTTTCTAAACCAAAACCTTACAGCCTGAAACAAATGTGCGAACTAAATATATTTGAAAATGAACCTTGTCAAGAAAAAAACAGCATGTGTGATATCAAAATATCTGTACATGGAGTCCTAAAACTGCTAAACAACCTAAATCCTAACAAAGCATCAGGTCCTGATCAGCTTTCCCCCAGGCCGCTAAAAAATGTCACAAAGTTTGGAAGTTGCTTCTTTGCTTACTAAATTATTCCAGGCCTCCTTCTAAACTGGCATTGTTCACGATGATTGGGAAACAGCGATTGTTGCACCAGTGTTCAAAAGGTCCTAAATGCAAAACAAGCAAGTATCGTCCAATTTCTCTCACATGCATTGCCTCAAAACCAATGGAGAACAACTTTAGTATCTAACATCGTGACCCATATTGACGACAAAAATCCGCTCTAAACATAGTTGTGCAACTAAACTTAAAACTAAAACATAATTTATACCATATAATCAACATACTCTTGTTGTAAAAAATTGTGTTTACCAAGCCATATAAAATACTGCAAGACGCTCTTATTGTCTTTACATATTTTTTCAAATTATGTATTTGATACAGAAAAATTAAACAAATTTATGTTAATAATAGTGTTAACTATGTTTTAGTTTCTTTATTTCCACTGAATCTGTCACAGAGTCTTTGTTCGTCAACTAGCAAGAATGTGTTTCAAAATGTATCCGTTCTTTATAATAATTCACTGATTTATAGTTCTCTTTACATGAATTATTAGTGTCAGTATACTACAATATTATGACATCCCGACCAAAACAAACACAGTATACATTAAAGGGAAAAATAAAAATTGAAAAAAAGCATGCACCCCACCCACTAAAGACAATAGCGCTCTACCTTAAACCATAACTCAAGCATGTGGACTTCACAATTTAGTGATGTGTTATAAACTGTTGATGTGTAAGATTGAAAGAACAGCTCAACTATTTCTATGGTCGAGCATCTGGAGGAGACATTGAACTAGTAAATAAGTGCCAGTTTGAATAATTTCATCATTTGACTTTGTCAGGAAACTTGCACAAAAATTGGATATTTTTCATGTAAGTAACTCAAGAACTGAAATGACATGTTTTAACAATATTTGCAACATAACACACTAATACAGGTTCTAAAAGCTTATCATAACAGTAATTTGTTTGTGTATTATGTCAAAAGACCACCAGACTACATTTTAGTAATAGCATCATGTTTTCACTGGTCTCCATTTTGTTCAGGGGCAAGTTACCTTAATGGATTTTAGAAAGTCATTCGATAATGTTGATTGCCAGCTCCTTTATGAAGTTATGAAACTTCGTATAAACAAAAATATTTCTTCCTGAATTCGATCATTTCTAAAACAAAATCGCACTCAAACAGTTGTGGTAGAGGGGAACCACTCAGATTCAGCGCCATTCATGTCTAAGGTCCCCCAATGTTCAGAACTGGATCCTTGCCTTTTTCTATGTCACATAAATGGCCTGCCCAACGCGGTTAAAAGTAGAGTCCGGCTTTTCTCTGATGATACCATCGTATACTTAACAATTGATTGCTTAGTCGACTAACAAAAACTTCAAAATTATTTATCAAAATTAGAAGACTGTGGAAAACATTGACCAATGGAATTCAATCCAGATTCGTGTGAAGCTATTAGAAATAAAAAAGAGAAAAACAGTACCATTTTTCGATATCGAACTTAATTTAACACAACGAAAATTGAAAAATAACTTTGTGTAACCATCATATATAAGGACTAGTCGGAAAAGATATTGAAAACATATTATCTAAAGCTAGAAATACTCTTAGATTTATTAAAAGAAATGTACATAGTAATAACAGAAACATACAACTAGAATATTGTGGAACAATTTGGCATCCGTGGTTAAAATCTCTAACCTATGAAATTGAGAGGATGTAAGGAGCCGCACGCGGCTAAACATGTAATGAATGACTATTCATGCCAGAGCAGTTTTACATCAATGCTAGAACAGTTAAATGGCAAACACTCGAACATAGAAGGATAAATGCATCTCTAACAATTTTGTACAAATTTGCTTACAATGTTGTCATTGTCACACTGAGATCATAACCATCTTTCATACTCAAGAAAGCTCAACTACATCATCCCCCTTCTCAATAACACAATACCATATGAACTCTTTCTTTCCCCGCAACATCAGATACTAGAATGACCTGTCGTATAACAGCAAGGCCAGAGTAAGTCTCTAAGGCTTCTACTTTTTAACATATATGTTCCCAACTTCTCAGTGATGATCAGAAATTGATTGTTGAAAGTATTCCCGTAGATATAGATGAAAGCAACTGGCGACCAATGCCGCTCCAAAGAGTGCCCCAGCCACCAGAGGTGTAAAGAGATCACACAGGAACTGTCGCTCTCTGTGAAATTAGACTTTACCAGAAGACAACGAATTCCATCACACTCTTACCAAAGACTTGTAAGATTTTGTCTAAACGTTCCCTGAACCGGATCACAAACTACAAAGCGCGTAGGCTGGGAACAGGCCTGATACCAAATATAAGACAGAGTTAATGTCATTAAAAGAGGCCAGAGAAGCCACTAAATTAATGTGCTATTACATAGCGCACTTTAGACCTAACACAGTATAAACAGTATATATTACCAATCCGTAGCTTGTGGAGCTGTACTGTAGAACATTATTCTAAAACGTCTTGTCCTCCTTTTAAGCAAGCTCGCCAAAATAGGCTTCCGGCGGGATTCACGTTTCGGCAAAGAATAAAAAGGCTTTTTTCACAGCTACATAATAAATAATTCTGGACAACCTGTCAAAGATGACGAGGTAAAGTTTACATTGTCCTCCTACAGAAATAATTCTTTGTTTACATGCGCGATGCACGTCAGTGGCTTTCCCCTTTTCAGTAAGTGACAAGTTTCTCGGATAGAGTAAATCGGACAAACTGTTTTAGTGGATTTCACAGACGCATGGGTTTAGCAGAGCGATTCTGCACAGAGAGTGAATCTTGTTATCATATTTCTAAAACTATGGTTGGTGGTATTTGGTGTTCTACAAGGTTCAGTGTGACCTATCGCACAGACACCTGGGGATCTGTCCCAGGTGAGCGTGTCAGCTTGGTCTCAAAATCTCTTGCTCATAAAAAAATGGCCAAATGTCCAAGTTTTACATGACTGACATATATTAACATCAACTGAATAACCATACAATACACAAAAGTCGTTTTCAAAAAAAAAAAAATTCCGATGTGTATATAGTATGTGTAAAAGATAACAATGTTTACATCTCAAAAAGTACAACCGCCGGTTGATTTTCAGGTAGTTTCTCTACATAAACACAACATCCCCCTAAGTGTCAGGTGTCAATTTGAAGGGCATTCATTTCTCTAAACATCAATACCAATGACTTTACCTGCCTTCGCCTTTCTGGAAATATTCTTTAACTCACTAGCAAAATCAACCTCTACACATCTGTGGTCGAGAAATCCGCCAATATATACCGGACCCCGATCCGTATACCGGATTTTTGCGTAAATACTAAAACTTAAAACTTTTAAGATTTGGTGATACAGCAGTGCAGTGTTGTTTAACATTACGAAGAAATGCAGGAACTGATAATTACACAGATCAATGTGTAGAGATATTGGTAGACAGGTTACAATTTACGCAATAATCCGGTATATACCGGTCGGGGTCCGGTATATATCAGCGGATTTCTCGACCACAGGTGTGTAGAGGTTGATTTTGCTAGTGTTTTAAAGAATATTTCCAGAAAGGCGAAGAGGCAGGTAAAGTCATTGGTATTGATGTTTAGAGAAATGAATGCCCTTCAAATTGACACCTGACACTTAGGGGGATGTTGTGTTTATGTAGAGAAACTACCTGAAAATCAACCGGCGGTTGTACTTTTTGAGATGTAAACATTGTTATCTTTTACACATACTATATACACATTGGAATTTTTTTTTTTTTGAAAATGACTTTTGTGTATTGTATGGTTATTCAGTTGATGTTAATATATGTCAGTCATGTAAAACTTGGACATTTGGCCATTTTTTTTATGAGCAAGAGATTTTGAGACCAAGCTGACACGCTCACCTGGGACAGATCCCCAGGTGTCTGTGACCTATCGTGCGACTTGCATCCCTGTTTTTTTTTTTTTTTTTAGAGATTTTCTTTCACTTTTTTTTTCATTTGGTATTATGATACAACATAATTGTCTCTATTAAAAAAATATTGTGTTTGCCTGGGCTCTTTATTTTGATCCAACAGCATGGTAAAATGTTGTGATATATAATTTGGTCCTTTAATTTTGTTGCCCTGAGCAACATAATTTGTTTTGTTGAGATTGAAAAGATTTTTTTAAATGTGTATAGATTTACATACTTTCCAAACAAAATAAAACAGATAAGAATGTGTGCTACCATACATGCCACAAAGGGTTTAATTAATTCTGGGTTTTCGGACGCAATACTGAGAGAAAAAACTTTAGCAGGAAAATCATGTGCTTGATAATTTGTTGGGCAAAACTCTAATTTTAACATGGTTCACGGAAACTCTGAAATCTGCATATCTTTTTGGCAGTGGCTAGGTTACGGTACCGTGTAAAAAAGGGTAGAGGAAATAATAGCTTTTAACCTAATACACCAACGTCTTCCTGCTACCAGTATGAAATAACTTTCCATATTTCTTTTCTTATTTTGACTGCCAGGGAGAGTCTTTTTTTAAAAAAACAACTGCATACAGGAGTTGCTTCCCTTCGACTGCCGAAATCTCTACCAACAACAACAACACAAGGGAGATCACTGCGAAGAAAGGAACTTATTTTATTAGTCTGATTTTTTTTTTTTCTAAAGTACCAACTTCAAATACTTATGCGGCACAATCATTAATTTAACACATTTAAATGCACAGCAACTGAAAATTGCTTTTATAAAACTGTTACCAAAAATACACTTATGTACAGTAAGATGCGCATAATGTCACTTTAAAGGAGTACATGAATTAGTGTTACCATGAGTCAAGGTAATTGTCCTAATGTCACTTTAATAAAGTAGGTTAATATATAAACAAATTAGTTAAACATATATCATAAAATAATAAAGCATATATGATATCTTATGGTGCTAACTTCATGATTAAAAAGGGCAGCAATCAACACTTTTGCACGATAAACAGGTGCCATACCTTTGCCAGAGTGCTACCGTGAGAACTTAAATACCTCGGCTCAGCTAATTTATGTCTGCTATGCACATACCTGGAACAATACAATGTAAACCTATTAAATAGATACGGTTGTAAACACAAGACTTGGGCCATGTTAAGTGAAAACTTCATAAAACAGTCAATTAGAAAATTTGAATAGCGCTTTACACGCCACATTGTGCTTCTGTTTTTCACGAATCTTGATTAAAAGTACTATGTGTTTTATAAGCCATGATCTGTACAGAAAGTGGGCCTTGTTTGTTGAAAACATTGGATACTTCATCAAATTGTTGCTTAACTTTGTTTACAGGATTCATTGTTAATTCGTGGACTGGTATTCAAGTGAGAGAAATATGCCACATTTGGTTACTGGCCATAACTCACACTCACCTACATATGTATAGACATCAGGTTCAGTAGCTTTAAACCAGTCTTTCCACTGTGTATACAAAACTAGATATTTTTAGACAATTTCTATGAGCTCAGCAATACAAGTGGGCTTAGCATGTCCATTCTATTTCTGTTTTTAATTGCAGAGGAGGTAGGACTGAGCTAGGGGACATCACTCCACATAATATTAAACAATTGAAGAGATTAAATCAAGTTGTCTTTCCTGTTACCTACAATGACAAGTTCTACAAAGATGTTCTTGAAGTCGGAGAACTTGCTAAACTAGGTAAAGTATACGTATAAAATAATTTAACAGATATTAAGTCAGTATTTGTAAGAGATGTAAACCAATGCATTGTGATGACATGATGAAATGTGTCATCATCTGCCTATTAAAGGGATCTTCTGGTCAGTGTATCATTTTGACATAAATATTTTTATATTTGTATTTTGTACATGAAAATTATTATAATTGATGCAAATGGGTCAAAGGTTGACGTTGCAGCAAGCTAGCAGCAGAAGTATACTCATTCACTTTTTGCATTGAACATGGCCTTCTCTTTTTTTCAAAAGAAAACAACAAAGAAAACAGGGAGATGAACTTAGGTACTTACTATGTCACACTCACTGTTATTTCAAAATTCTATGCTTCGGAGCTATTGTTTTTTGTTGTATTTTTTTTAAAGAAAAGTAGCTCTTTATGTGAGGTTTTCACATGTGTTCATCTTTTCAGTAAAATAAATCTAAATGTAGGTGTAACTATAGGTGAGAAGTGTACATGTATTTATGATCTGTAGTCACAATCAGAAAAAATGATGAACACAAAATAAAAAGAACATGATAATGTCATATACACTTGTTAACAAATGTATTTATGAACATTTCAGCTTACTATAATGACATTGTGGTTGGAGCAGTGTGTTGTAGAGTAGATAGCTCAGAGAATCAACGTCGTCTTTACATCATGACTCTAGGCGCCCTTGCTCCTTATCGCAGGCTAGGTATAGGTAAGTCTCAACTTGCTTGTTCTTTTTTTTTTTGGCCAGTACTGGTAAGTGATCTTGGAGAAGAAATGTTGTTACATTGAAAGGTATTTTCTGAAACAAACGCTTACGAGGAGTGATGATGTGGAGAGTGAAGTGTCTGCCATTTAACCTGCAGGTGGTAGATTTAAGCCGAACCCAAGCTATGTCTGAGATTCAAAGTCAACATACATTATGGCTAAGGAAGTTGCTAGGTAGCCTGCTCTGTATCATTATTAGCTCACCTGGCACTTTGTGCTGGGTGCTCTTTTAGGATGGATGATTGTCCGTCGTCCATCTGTCCGCTTGCACATTCTTTCATTCTGTGGTCATTTATTCCACTTAAGGTTTAGGGTTAGGGGATGTAAGATGGTCATTTACATTCACTTAGTATTACAGCAAAGTGGCAACCACAAGTCTGAAAAGCACAAGGGAAAATACCACCCAAGGCCAAAATAGTGGGGCACCCGTCCATCTGCCCATCAACTTTTTCTTCAAACTACATCTCCACTGAAACCACAGGGCTAATGTTGATGAAACTTGACAGGGATGTTCCTTGCAGATGACCTCCACCAAAATGTTCAAATCATGATCCCTAGGTTAAAATTGACTTGCCTGAGGGTCACTTGATTTTACATAGGTTTCTATAGGAAAAACTTTAAGAATCTTCTTCTCCAGAACCACAAGGCCTAGAGCTAAGATATTTAGTATATAGCATTTTCTAGTGGACCTTTACCAAGTTTTTTCAAATTATGGGCCTGGGGCAAATATTGACCCCACCAAGGGGGTCACTTGTTTAACATAGACATATAATATATTATAGGAAAACCTTTACAAGTCTTCTTTTCCAAAACCACAAGATCTACAGCCTAGATATTAAGTGTGTAACAGTGTCTAGTTGACTTGTTCAAAGTTTGTTTGACTCTGCCTGGGGGTTCACTTGGTATAGGAAAAACTTTAAAAATCTTCTTCTTCAAAACAACAAGGCCTAGAGATTAGATATTGGGTGTGTAACATTGTCTAGTGGTCCTCTATTAAGTTTGTTCAAATCATGCCCCTGGGGTCAAAATTGACCACACCTGCGCTTGTCTTTATATAGAGTTACAGGAGAAACCTAGCTTCCAATAAGTTACCAAGGAACCACTGTCTTCCCTACATACAGGTGCACTGGTTCTCAGGTGAGTGATATATGGCCATCGGGGCCATCTTGTAATTATTAATGATAATGTAGTCTTGAAGACCAAACAGCAAAGCATTTACTTCAGATGTGTCCCCTGTATGATCAGTCATGAAAAAATGTGTGGCCTGACTACAGTTGTATGGCAGGAAGAAGGATCTCAAAAAGACAGCTTCTTTCTTCGCTGTGACCGGGGTGATGATGTTGACTGTGAATGCAGAGAGAGATAGATTATTATTATTTAATCATAGGCTGATTTCTCTTGCTTATTTTCAACTATATTTTTATATGATATTTTTATTTTATTTAAAATTGGAACTGGAGAAATCCAGGAGAAAATGGTTATTGTTTAACAAACATGTAAAAAAATTGGAAAGTTGACTGAGATACACAACAAGTCCACAAAGCTTTATGAGGTCACAAACTGGAATGTTACACGATTCAAATAGTCAAATTGACATTTTGAGAAAGCCTAAAAAAGTATAATATCTGATATATTTATACATTTTTAGTACAAACTTCTACGCACATGACGCTTAATTCTAATGAAATCAGTGAAACTCTCATGTGTTTAAGAACGAGCATGCATAACTCTGTATAAAATGTAGTGCCAGCTACATACATATATGTAGACAACTGCCTATGGGTACACCTCAAACCCAACTGGAGTTCTGTGCCATCATCAAACCCAAGTTCATACTGGAGCTTCAGAAACTCGAATTGAGCCCAAGCCTGTATAATTATGCCCTTAAACAGTTCAACAATATAATTGGCCCTTGAACAATAAGGGAGCTACAAGGGCAGGATACTGATATTACTTCCTCATGTCATTATTGGGGGAGAATCCCGGGAGATATCATATATCTGTTTCTTCAGTACCTGTTTGTGTTACCTCCCCTTGACTGTAGAAGCTAAATAGATATTGTTTATTGCAGGAACTGTGATGCTAGAACATGTACTCAGTATCTGTGAGAAGGATGGCAACTACGACAATGTATTTCTGTAAGTATATATTTTAAGTCTTTCCTGTAAAGTAAATTAATTTGTTGAAATGTTACATGCAGAGTGTCTAGAATTACTTTACTGCACAGAAGATTAATTTGTTGAAGCATTGTATAAACTGATACATTGGAGAGTGTCTAGTCGGCTCTGGTTACTACGGTAACCACCAGAGACACACCAAGCAGTGGAACTGTGCTGTATATATACAGATACAGAGTGATCAGTTTTTCTGATTGGATCTAATTTCTAATTGACTTTTTCAAAATTTTAATGTATCAAGCTGGTAATAGCATGGTTGCTTGTAAAAAGAGTAAAATTGTAATGTGCAACTCCTCTTACAAACAACAGAAATATACATGACAGTCAATGATTTATGTTTCAGACATGTCCAGGTCAATAATGAAGGTGCAATCAAATTTTACGAGAAACACGGGTTTGAGATCGTCGAGGAGAAGAAAAATTATTATAAAAGAATCGAACCTGCTGATGCGTACGTGTTGCAGAAAACATTCAGAGAGAAATCCGACTGTAAACAGACAGACGGCAAACAGTCGTGAAACCGTCTGTCCAATTAGCGCTAACTAATTAATTGACTTTTTTCGCACTGCACTGGAGACTTTGAAATGCTTTTGTTTAGTAATGAAGAAGTGTGCAATTCAGTTTATTTTTTGACTTTTTCAGAATACAGTTTAATGGGTCCAGAATTTGGATAATAACTGCCAGTAGTATACATAGTTCCCACATGTACAATACTAACCTTCTTTTTTCTGAATTGTCAGCCATTGGTAGGCAACTTTGAATTAAGCTTATAGGGAATAATCTACCAAATGATTATAAAATAATAAAAGATTTATAAACATAATTACTCCATGATGCCAATATGGGCAGTTAGCTCGGCAGATTCAAGAAAATGTGGTTGTCACACAATTTTCTCTACGTATTTTCTTAATTATTACATATTTGAGAGTACAAGTAATGTCTGTTTTGCCTACCAAGATGTCTTGACGATTCAGAACAAGGGAGGTAAATATTGTAGGTGTGGGAACTATGAAGTAGTACACAGTTTTGCAAATAAATGACAATATCGTTTACTGTATACAAGTGTTTTAGCATGATACTGATATATGTGTTTAAGGGCGAGTGTAAGTCTAGGGCGAGTGTTACATTGCACAGTGTAGAATTCATTGAAATGTCACCAAGTTTTCAGTAAAAATAATTTCATTTCAATTCTTAGAAACTCTAAACATTAAAAACTCAAAGATTAAATGTTATAAACATATATTATTGGCTACAACTAAATACCTCACTTGAGTATTGCACTGTGTAACTTATACCCTAGGTTTTTTGAACAAATTTTTCATTGAGTTAATATTGAGATATTTTCAATTTTTCAGTGAAGATAAGTAACATAAGTGTAAGACCTGTCTTATATGGTGCCTTGTTTTAACAGGAAACTATTGAATAGGCATTGCCCCTCGGTCCCTGTAACATTAATAGCATTTCAGAAAAACCCGGTTGAAAGTCTCATTACCACTCCTAGATGATAAATTTACAGGAAAATGATAGATTAGTCGGATGCAGTTCTTAATGTCTTCTAATATTTAACCTCTTCGTAATAAAATGAGTATCTTTACTAATTTAGAATTAATTTAGATTTTTGTGTTGTGTAATAGAAGTGAACATGTTTACAGAGAAATGCTGAAATGTGTAATGTTTGTGTTGAGGAGGAGGCCTCCAGGACTTATAACCACCATAACCATACTGTAACACTAACACTTAGTCGCGATCTTTTAATCCGTTATCAATTCAATGTTCATTTTTTTTCTACTTTGTACATTTACATGTAAATAAACTATTTTCTAAAGTACATGTACTATGCTTTAATGTTTTTCTTGATACTCGGTTAAACTGGCAAGACAGTTTCAGCAATCCAAGCTGACACAAATCTCTAATATTAAAAGTTGCTTAAAAGCCAACCGGCATCAGGATCTTGTACCAAATCACCCACAGTCCTTTACTATCACAGTGTGCTGATAGTAAAGCTTACGCCATCATAGAAGATCCCTGGTTCACCTTGTGCTAGAAATACTTCAGACAATGAGTTGTCAAAATCTTGTTGCCATGGATATTAATGAGACAGTCATAGACATACCGGTACAGTATGTACCTTTAATTATTTGTACTGTTTCTGTTTGACAGATGAAATCTTTTAGAGTTATGGTATATAACTAAAGAAATGTTACAGGCTGTTTTATTGGACAGAAGCCATATACAGTATTTTTTGGCTCGCATTAATGTCCAAGTTCATTTGCAGCTCTGTTGAATATGCATGGTGCCTAAATTAATTTAAAGCCAAATACATGCATTTAGCTTTACATTGATTTAGGCAAAACACATGTAGTTTAATGTGAGCTTGCAAACTGTGTAGTTGTGTGTATCATATATCTCATGGCAGAAAATTTACCATCTGGGCGTCACAAGTAATAGATAATTCCACAATGCCTCTTTCTTATCGAGATGGATTCCATCTGGAGTGAGTCCTGAGAGAGCAATGAATAGAAGTAAGAGCTGCACTGACGGGACTGTTCTCAGCAAGTTTTGTGACAATTTTTAGCAATCGGAGGTCACTATGACCTTGACCCATTGAACCTAAAACAGCAGGGATCATCTTCTCAGTAAGACCAATCATCATGAAGTTTCAAGACTGACGTTAATAATAAGGTCTCAAATTATTGAGCTGTCAATGATTTTCAAAGTTTGGGTCACTGGCCTTTGACCCACTGACCCCAAAAACAATAGGGATCATCTACAAGTTGCATGCAACCCGAGTAAGTTTCATGAAAGTCAAATGAAAATTGTGACCTGTAGAGTGACCTGTGTAATCAAGGAAAAGATAACAGAGGTCATTGTAGCCTTGACCTTTGACCCACTAATCCCCCAAAATTGTAGGGATTTTTACTCAGTAACACCAATCGTCTTACAAAATTTGAAGACTGTGGGCGATGTACATCTAAAGATATTAAGTGGAAAAGATTTTCAAAGTTTGGGTCACTGTGACCTTTGACTCACTGACCCCAAAAACAAAAGGTATCATCTACTAAGTTAGACCAATTATCCTATTAAGTTTGAAGACTGTAAGTCTTACATAGATCAGATATTGAGCAGAAGATTTTCAAAGTATGGGTCACTGTGACCTTGACCTATGACCCGCAAAACAGTAGGGATCATCTACAGAATGCAGGCAATCTTCTGAGCAAGTTTGATGAAAGTTTATATCAAAATTGTGACTGGGAAAATATAACGGAGGTCACTGACATTTGACCCCCAAAACAATGGGGATCATCTACATGTTGCAGGAAACATTCTGAGCAAGTTGGATGAAAGTTGAATGAGACTTGTGTCCTGTAGTGTTATCAAAGAAATGCAATCAGAGGTCTCTTTGACCTTGTCTTTTGACCCCAAAATCAATATGGATCATCCACTAGTTGCAGGCAACCTTATGTGCAAGTTTCATTGAAGTCAAATGAAAATTGTGACCTGTAGAGGAAAAGTTTACCAATGGACGCACTAAAAATTGGCAGTTGTGTGGCCTATATGCTTTGTTCTCTGTTCACATAACCAAAACAGAATGAATGCTATCACAGAGAATTTACTGTTACCTATTATTGCCATAGCCACTGAATCCAGTTTTTGGGCGCGGACGGACAAACCACTATGGCATAAGTTCTGCTAGATTTTGTCCAGTAGAGCTAGAAATTACTACTATATAAATAAAGTTTCAGTCAATTTCATTTGTAAGCTTTAAAAGTGCGGTCTAATAACTTCTTAATTATCCTTTGATATTGCTGTAAACAATCTTCAAAGGCAATAACTCCATGAACTATTGCTCTAATTTCTTAGTTTAATACAAAAGGAACAGTTTGCGATATGTTTTGCAAAATAAAGGGCAGTAACTCTTCTTTATCACACCAGCATAATTTCTGTTTCTCCAAGTACTTCAGCCAGTCTCCACTGTTTCATGGGAGCACAGCCCAATGTTATGTGGTCGAGTGGTAAGAGTCACTATAACCTCTCCTAGATCGAGCGTCATTGGTGTGAGATCATGCCTTATGTGTGGATGTTCACACAACAACAGTCCTCAGACGACAAAGGCATTAAAGTGCAGAAAAACTAAAATGATAGCATACTGCACACAGTAACTTTTAGTTTACCAGATGGACATGTGTCGCTGCTCAACTGTTGACTTAATCTATAAATATCTTGAAAATGAACAAGAAAACACGATTTTATAATGTTTTTGGTCATGTTTTATTTTTTCATCATTTGTTATAAATTACTTTATATACAATTTAGATTGTGTGATGATGTACAACAGTTTTACTACACAGATTTATGCTTTCAGTCACTTCTTTTTCTATCTCGCACAGTCACGTCTCTCGCAGCCACATCTCGCACAGTCAGTTCATTCATGGCCAAGTCTTACAGTTTCACCTTTCACAGTTCTAGTCATTATCAGAATAGTAAGATTTTTTAATAGCTTATTTGTGCAAATCCTGAGCACTTAAAAAGGTAGTACTTTTCCCATTTTTCTAGAATGTTAATATCTGCAACTGTAAAATATCAAAATGGTACATGTTTTTATACATATTCAGTAAATTAAAAATAAATGTCAGAAAACACCTGACACAAAAACTTTGTTGAGATTCTTTTTTTCAATCATAACTTTTATAATCTTTTTCAGGCAAATGATGCAAGGCAAAAAATAGTATAATGAAGTACTGGCCAGTGCATGATTTTTTAATGCAACATGTAAATGCAAATGAGTACCAGTAAATGAAAGACAGGAATTACCTTGTCAATAATCATTCTGTTACTTGAGTTTCACAGCGGGAGTATTGCCATATTTATAACTGTTCTATTTTCAACTAAAAAACATTGAACCAGTCACAGACACAAAAAAGTTCAAAATCATTAAATGTTGCAATTTATTAATACCATTTCCTCCTTGAAAGTCTGTGTATTGCACTTTTATTACGGTCATTGTTTGACAAAGCTTTCATTGTTGTGGTATTTTCCATTCAAGCAAATATAATGAAACTACATTAACTTTACAACTTCCTAACATTTTAAGAGAATAAAGACCTAAAAACTTACAGATTACCTTTAACTGCTTGCAGTATGCTGTCAAAAGCAGGTGCGAGAGACATAAAAGTTACTCACATAGCCTCCAAGATCTAATGCTTACAATGGGTTGGTATGTATTTCACAGAAAACAAATCAATAATAAAATAATATTGATTAAAATGCCATGTTTTTATGTTTAAATAAAATGAAACCAAGGAAAAGTCTGCCTTCAATACTCGGCTGGTTCTATATGACGGACCTATCCCAGCATTCAAACACACACTCGCTAAAAATCTAAAATATCACATTTTTCATTTGAATCATATACATATAGTCATGTGTGATCATACATATGTTAACATATAATGATGCAATGATCACATATATTCACTTGCTGATCCTACATGTATTTTCTAATACACATTTCAGAAATGCAGTCGCATTCAATTTTGATCAAGATTTTCCGGAAAATTCTGTGAAATATTCATAAAATTAACATATTTCAATCACTATATTACATGTGAAGAATTTCTTCAGAAATAAACATGTGAATTTCTCTCCAAAGCCTGTGAAAACACTAGTGTTTGTTTGACATTAATTTTCATGGGTGAGGTAAACTACAAATTTCAGATCCCAACGAATAATTTTTTGCCATTTTGTAAAGACAATATTTGGCTTGTGTTTACAGGAAAATACATGCACGATCAAGCATCTTTTACCTTTGAAACTGAATGATCACACTTGCAAATACACACAATAAATGTGTGGTGTGATGATATAAATGTTTTGTTGCTATGGTAACAAATTTATCTTTTTTTTTTTTGGCTCTGTTGATTTTTCCCAATTAACTTCAGATCATATTGAAGTGGGATACACAAAAAGTAATAGCAGTTGCTTTTAAACAAAGAAGTCTAAGAAAAGAAGTCATTTGAAAATGCACCAAAGGCTGTACACATTCCAAGCACTAGCTGTGAAGATTCCAAATATGTACCTTACTTGTATGAATGGTTCATTTTTACAAAGCCTACTTACTTTCAAAAGCACCGATCAGTTTTGACTTGCGTGCTAAAAGTGATGTTCTTATAAACTGTGACTGTGTAAAGTAACAAGTTCATCACATTTAAGTTTTACTTCTCTTCAACATATTTCAGTTTCCATATGCTGAAGTATACTAAAAATGTTTCCATGGCAACCAAACAATTGCATGAACATATAATACTGAATATCAGGTTTACACAATATACACTGTAAGCTTTTAAATTCAGAAGGCATTTTTTTGTCTTAACATACCTTGTTATAAAATTCTTTTGCTTTTCAAACAATGATTCTTTACTCCAGATGGAATAATACTTTGTATTATACATTGCCAGAAAAAAATTCTCTGGAATGGTCAGAGAAACTGAATTGGAAGACAGTCTGCTTATCTCTTCGGATATTTCTAAAGTATCTTATACATGTAATATATTTACAAACTTAAATGAGATCAAAATGCCCTCCAGAATTTCAAAGCCCAGCTGTTCATTAAACCATACTTTTCAACAAAGGTATGATACTAAATGTAAATCCATGACTTTTTGATGTCAAAAGCTGAGATGCAATTTTATTTAAGATACAAACAATTCTGTTTAAAATTTTGACGATTCTTTCTAGTTAATGACAAATTACTTCAAAATGATAAATTGTATGTTTTTCAAATAGTATAGAAATATTTCACTTTTTCTTCCAAAGATTAGCTGAAATAGATCTACAAATAGAGGTGTATGAAAATTTGTTATATTAATATGAAGTGTAGCATCAACAGTAGACATCTCTAAATACAAGCATTTGTTGATGTTGATTTCATCATGTAATTCCTTCTCAAGGTCATATGATGGAAGTTCAAGGTCAAATTCCACAGAGAGCAATTATACTCTAAAATGTCTACTATGAGTACCGCACTTTTACACTTGAGATTACGATTTCCAGACAGTCATCACCTTTGTCAATATTATGGAACTCAGAACAAAAAACAATGTATGAATACAACAATATATAATTTAATGATTAACAGTAACTCAAAGTTCATTTCTCGTTATAGCACATTATCATAATCAACTTTACATGAATACCCAGGTTGTATTTCACAACTTTACCCTTTAATCGCTAAATCTACTGACTTGACCTTCACACCAAGTTACACATTTACGTGTATAAATCATTTAACTTGCTTGTATTAAAGATAGACTACCTCACTGGCTGAGCATACAGGCTGCCCACCACCAGCCACAGTCTCCAAGATGTTCACAAAACTAGTTGTATCTTTTAAAAGTTGAAGACAAATTGTATTCCAATAAAAACTGCTTAACTTTGACAGCTTTGTGATTGGCGAATGGCAATAATCAAAATTTTCTACAGGCTGGAACTTTAGAAAATTAACTTGGTCTAAAAGTCATTCCAGTAATTTAACACAAAATATCTAATACACGAATACAAGATACATCGCAATAATGCCGCTGTCTTTGTAAAACAGAGGCATGGAAATCTATGTTCATCTCAAGAAAAACACACACTGCATTCTGACAAATCTGAAATAAACATTTCTTAACTTAATGGAGCTGTTTTTGCAGGTTATCCCTCTGTCTGTATGGTGTTTAGTATTCATACATATATACACACAATTTAAACCAAAGGTTAAATAATTGTAAACTTCTGGTCTATGGTAGCCCATATAATTTAGGTTAGGACACTGTTTTTTAAATCACGGAACAAGACACTGTATGCCTTGAACACTAGGTCTTATGTCAATACATTTTGTATTTCACATCTCGAGTATATCATGAAGATTCATATGAAGTAAAAAGTACAAATAATGTTACTGTAAATTTCAAAACATGCAAACTATTGAAAAAGTCCTTGTAAGACTGCTATATTATAAATGTTGTCTACAGTTGAAGTCAGAATGTCTTTTCCTTCAGAAAACATACAGTTAGGTAGAAGGATTTCAAAATATACGTGGTGCACATACACCTAATACTGTATCAAAGGTAACATTCGCAAAACTATTTATTCTAGTCACATTTCCATTAGCTGTTTCAATGCAAAACTTCCATTAGCTGTTTCAATGCAAAACTTCCATTAGCTGTTTCAATGCAAAACTTGCTTGTTTTCTTACATTTTACTTGGCATTAAGTTCAGGTGACAATTTGTTACTGTACACGCTTCTCAAACTGAACACAGTTGTCGCACATGTATTTGCGAATTATACCTTACTACAGCAAAACAACTTCACCATCTAACAAAGGTGAGATTCTGTTAAAGCTGCCGTTTTACTAAAAACTACCTTTTTATTACCATAAAATTTGTTTCAGCAAAATATTTTAATATGTTACTTATAATTCTCACAGAAATCATGATAACAGAAATGTTTATCATCGAAGTTAAGGTTTATCACCGACGTTTATTGCCCAAGTTGAGGGTTATGAAAAGAACAATTACTTGCATTTTATTAAAACAATTTCATGATGAATTTATTCTCCTGAATGTCTCTTGATCTTTGTATTTTTGTGGACAGACAGATCATTTTGATACACTAATTACATCATTTAACACTTGTTATAAATCCTAACAAAAAATCTAATTTCAAAGAATATCGAGCACCAAACTCTGTCAACATAATTATAAAGGTAGACGTAGCATCCTTAAATTTATGGAAAAAAAAATGCAATTTGATTTATTGTTTCACTAAAATGCCTTCTTTGGTATATAGTTCATAAATACTACATATATAACTTACATACCATCAACCAGTAGTGAAACATCGAAGCCTACAACTGAATGTCAAAACAGCATCTTCCTAGATTCATGCCTGACTCAGCAAAACAACATAATATAAAAGAAGAATTTTGAATCTAAATTTAAAAGTTACATTTTAAAAAAAAATGAAAATACATCTCATAAATCTAATGTCAAGAACCGATTGTACTGTATTGTATTATAAAACAAACTACATGTACTGAAATGACTGTTATTATGCTTATGATGTCATTTGTTGAAATACTCATCTTTTCTTTAAAACGATTCAACAGCTGGTTTTAAAACATAACTCTAGTTGACATATTTAAAGCTTTTCAAAATTGTCAACTTCCTTGAACAAATTCTAAACGATGTTTTAGCACTAGTTGATGGAATGGAATTCATTATGCTTTATTATTTAAAATGTACACCACAGTAATGAAAACCAATCGAAGGATTCCAGTCGTCCAGTAAGTACACCTTACTATGGCTTCCTGACCAATCATAAATAACGTTTGCGACCTTGATGCAGCGCCACTTGATAAGTATGTCTGCTAAGTGTCAGAAGGAGACTTGCCCTCTTTCCCGAAGCTTTGTGTCAATATTAAATGCATTATTTGGTATCAAACATTATCACATAGGTAAGCACCAATCAGAATGCAGCAGTCCATTCTCTGCTATAAAAGTATTTCTTGATGCACAAAATGCATGTCAAGTTTCTTAACTTTAAAAGAAAGAAAAATTCCTGAGGGATTTGCAAACTCAATGCACTACACCATTGCATAAATCCATCAAGAAGTCTGCCATTCTTGAAAAAAAAATTAAGTAAAAATTCTCGTTAGAATCTCAGATGAAATAAAATATTGCAGATTGCGTAGATAAAACGTCCATACAGCCAAGGTCATACGGCGTTAGAACTAGGAACTAATCCATCATTCTCAGTGTTTTTGTTAACAGTCCGAGTATTATCAGCAAGCCGACCAGATTCTTGGGACAATGATATTGCCTTGTTACTCTCTGACAATTCCATCGTGCCGTCTGAAACAAACAAAAAAACTTGTTAAGAAGAAACATAATCATTTCATATAAATCAAACACATTATGCAGCTGTTTAGCATGACTCAATTGTTATATGTACAAAGCAGTGTGGTCACATTTTTTAAATTAAATTTAATCTTGAATGCATGAGATGTACAAATCTGTATTTTGAAAGATAAAGACTGTTCTGTATCTAGTCATACCAACAACTTACCATTACTGCTTAAATCTGTGTTTGTTGCTTGATCTTTAGTAGTTTGTTCTCTAGACTGTGTTCGTCGCCGCCGTTTCCGATGACGACCACTACTATGTACACCACCCGTATCATCATAAGATAAAGAACTGTCACATGGATCACATGACCCATGGTCACATGACCTATTTGATAAAGAGCGTCTATCAAGCGCATCACTATTATGACCAATTGGCACATTTTTACACACTGGTGACGGAGGAGTTGCCATAGATTCCCCACTGCCCAATGTCTCTCCTTCCCCTGAACTGGGGCTAGTATGGTGATTTAATTGCTGCAGAGAATTCTGCAAACTTTTTGATTGGTTTATATTATTGCAATTATTGTCACTTGTCCGATGATGGGAGGGGAGTGTCCCATTTGGATGAAAACTTGAGGACTGAAAATAAAATGAAAACAAATAAAGTAATTACAAATTGCCGTGTAAAAGAAGTTATCTGCTGTACTTAAAGAGTATTTATTAACATAAACTATCCAAAGGACACGGATGCCCCCACTGTGCAAGGCTCATAAACAAGAGCAAGCATACGAGTAAGATTTTTGTGGAACTTTTCATTCCACTGTTTCATTTCTGACATATACCTAAAAGATCTACAGGTAACCTTAGTACATGTTAAATTAAATTACAAAGTAAAATTTATATGTTCAATTATTTATATGGTATATAGTGAAAAATCAACAAAGGGCCATAATCTGTTAAATTTGGTCGCAACAAATTTATATGGTATTAGGAAAAATCAACAAAGGGCCATAATTCTGTTAAATTTGGTTGCAACAAAAATTTCTTCCTTTACTACCATCTACACATTAAAGCTGTTCATCCCTGGAAGTTTAAGCAAAATCTGCCATCCGGTTTAAGAGGAGTTGCGTTCACAATATTTCTATATGGTATATAGTGAAAAACTTAACAAAGGGCCATAATCTGTTAAATTTGGTCGCAACAAAAATTCCTTCCTTTACACCATCTACACATTAAGGTTGTTCATCCCTGGAAGTTTAAGCAAAATCTGCCAACCAGTTTAAGAGGAGTTGCGTTCACAAAATTTCTATATGGTATATAGTGAAAAATCAACAAAGGGCCATAATTCTGTTAAATTTGGCCGCAGCAAAAATTCCTTCCTTTACGCCATCTACACATTAAGGTTGTTCATCCCTGGAAGTTTAAGCAAAATCTGCCATCCGGTTTAAGAGGAGTTGCGTTCACAAAATTTCTACATAGTATATAGTGAAAAAAAGGCAAACAAAAGGGCCATAATTCTGTTAAATTTGGTCGCAGCAAAAATTCCTTTCTTTACTACCATCTACACATTAAGGTTGTTCATCCCTGGAAGTTTAAGCAAAATCTGCCATCCGGTTTAAGAGGAGTTGCGTTCACAAGATTTCTATATGGTATATAGTGAAAAAATCAACAAAGGGCCATAATTCTGTTAAATTTGGTCGCAGCAAAAATTCCTTCCTTTACTACCATCTACACATTAAGGTTGTTCATCCCTGGAAGTTTAAGCAAAATCTGCCATCCGGTTTAAGAGGAGTTGCGTTCACAAGATTTTGGGGGGGGGGGGGGGGCGGACGGACGGACTGACGGACGGACAAGTGCAACGCTATATGCACCCCACTTTGTGGGGGGCATAAAAACATGATTCCCAACTTATAAAGAGGATTCTTTAAATTGTGGAAATGAAATAACTGTTGATAGCCTAAATATTTTTTTTACAGAGAAACAAAGAAGAAGCAACAAAGAAAGCAAGACTAAAACTTGAGAAAAAAGAACCTTGAACTTACAGAGTAATGAGTAGATCCATCCGTAGAGTTCATATTATCTAACTCCGATAATGGATTCACATTAATGTTCATATTATGATAGTTACGAGGTATATGGCCATTTGCAATTGTCCCGTTAATGCCGTTCATCGCCAGACCCCCATTTAACATTTTCTTTCTTAAACTATCCGCATATATTCTCTGTGATGGATCCTGGAACTTGTTGCGAACTGCATCGTTCATTGCATCTGGAAAAATAAAAAACATACCTTATTTCTACCTGCTTATGTTACCATATACTTTCTATAAAATGTAAAGTGTTTGTTTATTAATGTGTCACCTCTTTTCTAACTTATGAGACACACCTTTTTATAGCACATTTACCTTCCAAATCCTATCCTTTAAAACCAGGCAGGTAGGCATATGGTGACTGTCATTACGCTCACTAACCGGCCATATCAGAATGGACCCCTCCCAGGATTTGAACCTCCAACTACCCACTCCCAAGGTGGATGCCTAAATCATTAGACCAAAGGTACACCAAGGGAGATGGTTAAACATTTTATCATCTACTTTATAAAATGCAACATAATTATGTGTTAATGAAAAATACATAATTACATAAAAAATTTTCCCTTTTTATTTTTTTTATCTATGCTCTTAATGTACAGACAAACAAATGAAAAAAGCAAAGAAATTATAGACATCTACCTTTGATGATCATAAAAAGGAAGACTAAATTACTTCATTCTTCAAAGTAGAAACCAACAACTTAGTAAGAAGCTGAACTAACCAAAGTTTGCAAATACAATGACAATATTTACCCATCATTCTTCTTTGCTGTCGCTGTTTCCACCAACACATGAACATAAATACAATCAACAGTAACATCATGACGCCGAGGATAATTCCCAGTATCATGTACAACATTTCGCCGCTCGACTGCTTCCCAGTACGAGACGTACGATTTGTCTCGTCGTCCTTCACCTCCGGATTTTCAGTAGGTGGCGCTGGTGATGGATTCTTGATTGTTTCATCTGTCTTAATATGTGGGAACTGAGGGTTATCATACGGTCCACCAGTACCTGATTGAATATAAATCTTAAGGTTATTTCCAGAATATTAACCACAGATCAACTGACAAATGTTGGAATGTGAACAATTTCTTACAAATATATACCCTATCAATTCATTTCCTGAGCAATCCGGGAAGGTATTTATAGAATAGAGTAGAAAATTCTTAATAAATACATCAAATAAGAGCTTAGCTAAATGACAGTACTACTTCCAGGCTTCTGGTATTTCTGCACTTTGCTAAGATCAAACAAAAGATCTTGAGTTATTTCAGGAGTATTCAGACTGCGATTAGATCTATTTCCCACTAAAACACTTCATTCAATGTACAAACTGCTATTTCAACTTAAGGAGATTTTTTTCAATGAAATTTATTACCCTTAAATACAGATTTACTGATAAAACAAGCATTATGTAGAAGACAAGATTCAATTGCTATTGGAAGTTAAGATGTGCTGACTGCATCATTCCCGACATGACCAGAAACTAGGTCTGGCTTCACATGTCTTTAAGAACAAAGGATTAAGAAGTGTACAGTGTTTTACCTTTAGTTCTTTCAACAACCTCATTACTGTAGGGGCTATCTCCAACACCATTAAAGGATTGCATTCTTATCAGGTATTCTGTGCCGGGATACAGGTTAGTAAGAAGATGGGAGCGCACGCTGGGCTCAAGCAATGTCACATTCTGGAATGGGTCTTTCTCTGCATGAAATGGCTTGAAGTAAATGTAGAAACCTTCTATTGGAGTCAAGGTCACAACATTGTGCTGAAAACAGACATACGACAACTTAATACAGGAAAGCTAGTACATGTGTACTAAGTACTAAAAATCTTCAAGTTCATAATCATAACCTGCAGTCTTTTTTATCATTAAAGAGAACATCATTGTACATAATAATTATAAATACTCTGCTAAACAAAGTTACAATCAGAAATGGTTGTTTTTTTCCTCCTGATGTTGGTCATGTATACAGACGGACGTGGACTTACCTGCCAGTGTACATTTAGACCATGATTGTCTTTGTAGTCTATTGGAATCACTTGTACAATACCGGGGGCTTTGGTAGGGGGCTTCGCTTCTGGTACTGGATCAACTTTCATCTCAAACTTATCCGAGTTCTCCCCAATTTCATTATCGTCATTCGTATATACAGCTGCTATACGGAATTTGTATGTGGATCCTGCATATGGAAAAACAAACGTGTAAAGTCATAGTTGCTATGCAGTCATGTTATTTCTGTGCGGAAGTCTGAATAAGTATTGCACCACTTGAAAATTATGTTCTCAGTAAACTGACCTGGGCCCAATAATCAAATGATCTAAAAACATGAGCTGTCCCTCATAAGTGACACAAATGCCCCCAAAAGAGGTGTCTCACAGTCTGTGTCCTCTGCATGTGCTCAACAATTGTGCCATGTAATTCTAAAATCATTCATTGCATGACAAAGTTACAGCTCGGACACAAAAAAATGTAAGGTCGGACGCAAGGACAGACAGTGCGATTTTAATATGCCACCCTTTGGGGGCATAAAAAAACAATGTGTATGATGCAGCTATGAAAACAGAGAAAAAATGTGTTCTGATGATTACCCAACAGGATTTAGTTATAGTATGTCTACTAAAAAAAAGTCCCCTAGTTAAACATGTACATCTAAGACACATTTCCAGACCAGCTCACACTATTTTACTACCAGATGACAATGCACATAGCAAATACTTTGTACAACAAATAACTTACTTGGTTTCAGGCCTCTGACTTCAAATGTCCGGACTTGACTATCAATCTTAATATCATCAGTAACCCAACTCCCTTTTTTCGGAGCGACCTTTTTGTACTGAACTTTGAAAAATGTGATGGGTAGTCCATCGTTCTCTGGTACAGTCCAGTTCAACATCACAGACGTATCCGATAACTGCGTAACCTCAGGCTTACTTGGTGGAATAAGTTTTACTGAAAAAATATAAGAAAATAGGTCATACTTGTGAGACAGAATTTAACACTAAAACTTTATAGTAAAGAAACATCTATATATCAGTACTTACGATTGCAAGTAGATTCAGTTCAAAAGTTCCAAGTACTGTTAAAACTTCATTTTGAAGTAGTGGCAAAGAATTTACCTGGCTCTAGATTTCTTGCTTTATTTCTATGCCGCTGTTTATGCTTTTTATTTTTTCTCCGTTTTGACTTCCGTTTGGAATCTCTGCGACGTTTGTACTCCCGACCAGCGGAAGTTTCATTGTTATCCGTCAGTTCATCACTAGCTGGTACCTTGGTTACATTCTGATCAGATAATGTCAAAGAACCTGCAAAATTGATAATTAATAACCTCATTATATTAATTTGTAAGTATACTGTTACTACAAAATGACTACATTTGGAATTAAGTCTAAAGAGGCTTACACTTTGCCATAAACATTTTTATCACTACTTTATTTCGTTACAATTGATTTCTATTATAAAATTCAGGCAAAATTTTCGCGGGTGCATAAAATACTTTCATATATACATAGTGTTTCTTTTAAAAAGAATTTCAAAATTACTGATACAATTGTCATAGTTTCTGAACTTACCAGAGTCCCTTTTCGTCACATCCACATTTACAATCATTGACGAGTGACTGATTCCGACGCTGTTCTCAGCGAAACATTGGTACAAGCCTTGGTGAGCGGCTTCAGCGTTACGTATAAACAGGCGAGATTCTGAAAAACATTGAAAAATATATTTCTAATTTTCATGAAATGTCACAAGGGAACAGAATAATTGGTGTCAAAATCCATGGGTGGCTTTGGCACAGACTGGCTGATATTCAGTCAGAAGTCTAACCTGGTACATGCAGCACCTGTAAATTAAATTTTTTCTTAAATTTAGTTTAAATAATTTATCTACCGTGCATTTTAGTTGAAAAACCCATTTATACAGTGATGAGTTATTAATGCAGTTGCACCATATCACCGCAATTATATTGCTAATCTGAAATAATGCCACCAGAAATTACATTGAACTGCAGTTTATAATACAAGGTGAGGGTAATTTTACCTCCAGTAAATGCTTTGAGAAGGTTTCCATCATGGTACCAGGTTATCAGGGGCCTTGGTTTGCCTCGTACAATACACATCAATTCAATGAGACCACCAAGACTCACGTTTATCACAGGGTTCACACTCTGAATTATTGGTCGCTCTGAAAGTACACGTTTTCGCACAAATTAATCACCATTAATATAACATCAAATATACAAAAGTCTATTCAAATATGTTTCTTTAGTTGACATTAGCAAAGATATTACTTCTGGATTTCAAAAGATAATTCCGGCTTGCTTGTACACGTCATGCTAACTGTCCACTTAAGCTATTGCATCAAGATCATGCAGAGAATATAATAGGAATCCCAAAAGTACCAAGTCATTTTAACACAAGTCCTGACGTTTCTTGATGTTCAAATAAGAAGTGAATATATCAGTAACACACTAAATGGAGAATAACTTTTATAACACATAGTCTATAAATCATACTAATTTTACCCTGGATACAATTTTACAAATCAGTTCCCCAACAAACAGTTTACAAATTCTGCCTGAAGCAATAGGAAGACGGCAATGTATATTTGTACATACCTGATACCTCCAGTACCATCGCCTTCAGACCGTCTAACATCAGAGAATTTATTCCATTGTTGGCCTTACATAAATATGTCCCTTCATCTTCCAGTGTCACCTTATCCAAATATAGGATTCCTGTAAAATAATAGCAGTGTAAACATAGCATGTAAATTATACCATTTTCAAACTATTGTGTACTGTAGAAATACATAATATCGAGGGTTGACCCCAAAACTGTTTAAGTCCTTTAATTCATGTAAGTTACTGCAATTTTGCGGACTTATTTATATCCCTGAAACATGCAAGTCACAAGGTGGTATCCCCCCGCATTATGTATTATGCAAGATGATATATAAATTCCTTGCTTTAAAAAGCAGTAACTGCAATTGAAAAATCTGCTTCAACGGTGCAAGTGAGTACAATAGTGTAAAGCTAACTACTATAAATCAAAATAATTTTTAAGCCAATGTTTTTAGAGATGAATATTGCAGATAATTACCTTGCTGGAGCCTGTATCTACCCTCAGAGAGGGAGCCTCCGTATTTCTCCCAGGAAATGCGTGGCTGAGGGTTTCCAACGGCGGAGCATTCTAGCACGACATTGTCACCAAGCAAAGCTTGCATCTTTGTAGATGGCATTATCACTGCTGGATCCTGCCTTGGAACTGAAAAAATAAAAATTATGTTTTGTTAAAAACTTAGCGACAGGCGTTTTTGATCTTGTTACACGGATGGAGATAATATTGGGACAGGATGCTAGAAAACACAAGCAGGGAAAACCTATTCTAGAACTGTTAGTAAGTTATGTTTTCTCGTATTCTGACCATTATACAGAAAGTAAATTTTGATATATGAACCTTTTATATCTTAAATGACTTTCAAAATTTTCAGGTCTTGCCATTTTGTGTTTCATAGGATGAATGTGAAGAACAACCACCTTAACTGTATGGTTGATTATGATAAAAATTTATTTTAGTTTGATTATGAAGAATGCTCCATAGCTTATTGAATCGCTCTCAACACTCATTCCAGAGGTCATCACAATCGTTAAAGAGAAGCCAGTTTTTCATCACTGCTACCCATTTACAGATAGATGGACTGAGGCACGTTTGGCATCAGCATCTTTGCCCGAAGACACACCTGCTGCTCGGGCTAGGATTCAAACCTGGGAGAACCTGTTCCAGAGGCAAACGCCCTAACCACTGAGCTATTGAGGCTCTATTTTAAAATGTTTTACTCGGTGATAAACATACATTTCCCAATTCTGGGTAAAGCACAAACAAACAGAAAACACAGGTGAAGGAACTACCTTGCTTTTTTTTTAGTATTGCTTACTTTTTGTATCATTTTAATGCCTAAAAAAAAAAAAAAAAAAAAAAAAAAAAAAAAAATATTTTTTTTTCTCTTTTAAAAAAAAATTTTCCCTTTATGCATTTTTGTACCTATAGTTATATTCAGACATAAATGGACATTTTATGTTTTTCTGGACTATCTCATTTATTTCTCTTAATTATTAATGTAAACTGTTCAGAAAATATTGTTCACCCTCCGAGTGTCAGCATATTTTCCTGGTTAACAGACATTATAATTAATTTTATGTTTTTTTCGTCTTTCACATAATGTATGTAAATAAAAATTCCTGAGTGTATAATAATACTAAGATAGTTTTCAAATGATGAATTCAAGTTCAGACTTAAAGGTAACTTTTATATTTCAAATTTGACATATTCTTTAATGTTCATGGTTTAAATAATATCAGTGTCAGGTTTGAATAAGAATTCCCGTCTGGTGATTAGAGGGTAATGAATGACAATTTATGTATTAACCAGTGGTTACAGACACAAATTACAGGCCAAGAATGAAACATGCCCTATTCATTTGAATTCTGTATCTTTAATATTCTTGTAACATGCAAAAAAAAATTCGGACTGTAATATTAGCACATTCGCACTCAGCTGAACAAGGCCGTACATATAATACGCCTAGCTTCCTTCCCTTGCAGTCATTATTCGGTTTATTCGTAATCTAATCAAATTTTTGTTTCATTTGAACAGAAACTTGTAATTAACTGTTTTAAAGAGAGAGGCCAACTTCCTAGCTCAAATTTTAAACATATTTCCAGTTAATTTGGGCAGGGAAATTAGAGTATGAAAAACATCTCTCCACAAATCTCCAGTTAATTTGGGCAGGGAAATAAGAGTATGAAAAACATATCTCCGTTTATTGGCCTTCCAAACTATTTTATGACTAATTCAACTAACTTTACGGCCTGTAGACTTGTGCACACTGTCAAGAATTGATAATAAACTTATTTATTTCTATCAAGTCTTTTTTAAACTGCAAATAAAACTCTTGGTTATTGGTGTTCCTTTTACAGAGGTTGCGAATATTGTGATACGAACAGTAATAAATTTGTAATTGCTAGATTTTCGCATACTTGCAAAATCTATAGGTTAAAATTTATCAATAAAACACCTTGTGCTATATTCAGTTAATGACAAAATCCTATCCATTCATTTGAAAGGTACAAGCTTTCCATATGAAATTTTACAGGTGTGAAAAATATGATAAGCTCATCTTACAATGACCTGACTGAAAGGTGAGATGGGGAACAGTGTGAAAACCTAAACCAGGATAAAACACAGCCCATTGACAAATACACAGATAGAATGACAGTAGGCAGACAACTTATGAAAACATTTTAGAAAAATAATGAGAAATTTTGAAGGCCTAGTCATGACATAAGATATTAAGATGTTTTTGAAAAAATTCTTTTTGAGTCGATTTGTGCCCTTTTCTTTTTCCTCTTTTTTTTTTAGATAAAAATCTCAAAGGGTGCACAATCCCAGACAAGACACAATTTTGTTCATTATACTGTATATTAATGCATCACTTATATATATTTCTTGAATTGATTGATTATGCTGAGTTGAGTTGCAATTTCTCCGGGTAAAAAATCACAAAGATACAGGTCTTTGCTGGAAACACTTGCAAGGCAAGTAGGTGGATGTTGATTGACAGATCTTTCTTGCTAAATGTGTAATATATTCATTTATATTGGTTTTAGGGGATTACTATGGTAATCACATTTCAATTCAACCTTTGACACAACAATAACTCCCAATCCCTTTCCTTGGCATCAAAATGAGCCTTTTCACCACATTTCAAGATTAAAACTGTACATGTACTAATCAAACGGACCTTGACATTGCATCATAAATCATTCCAATGTAAAGGTATAGGAAAAACAACTTTCTTTCTCTTCATGGCCCATTTAACATCTCACTTCAGAAGGAATGGACACCATTCCCTTTGTACTAGGTATATATGCCAAGGTGTGATTAATGTTCAAGATTGTTGATGAAATTCCTGCAGAGTCTAAAATAACAATGCATGCTTTAATAATATATCTCTTTTGATATAGACCAAACCACAAGAAATTCCCGATATTTGTCAACAGCACATGTGTGAATTGTTCTCCACAAAGAGTTATCCCCCTTTGAGTCATGATTTCAACAAAAGAATTTTACACTGAATGTGAACCAGAACCTTTATCACATATCTCAGCTGCTTTCTTGATTCACACCAGTTCTCACTTTGAATTTACGTTTGTGGTCCTAAATTCCAGGAATTACTCAAACCTGTGACTTCCTCTTCCCTGGCACTTTATTGAAAGTCTTTGTTAGCATTATTATTGGTCTGTCAGGTTTGTTATTTAAAGGTGACAGGCAACTACATGTACTGACAGTCTATCCAACACAACAGTGCCTCACCCATCTGGTTACTATGATATAAGGGTCACACTAAATAACTTCCTTAAAAGAAACTTTTCTGTTCCTGTTTATATATATCTGCTCTCCTCATAAGACTTACAGATTTTGTTAATTCACTACATCCTATCCTTTCTCTTTGTATACCTTTGCTGATATGGTAACAAAAATACAAAATTACAAATCTGATGGACCAATATGCATCCATCACATACCCCACCCGACTATAAAATTAATATTTTATATAAAAGAAAAAATCCAGCCCTCTAAAGGCCCTCTTTGTCAATCAGCATCACTCAAAGTATGGATTTCTAGGTTACATATTTCTGACAGTATAAAATATACACAGTTAACAGACATTCCTCTTATCACAAAATACAAGCATTTCACAGGATCTTGATTATGTGCTTTTTATACCTTCAAACCTGAAGAGTATAACATGTCACTATTAGATTGGGAAACTGCTCTACTCTGCAGTATGGGGAGAGATTGTTCAGTATGATAAGATTTGTTTAAAAAAAGTTTCAATCACATATTAAGCCATAGTGGTTAAGTAGACTGTAAGAGTTTCTTCCCTTTCATAGTTATTCTGTTACTACTGATGACAAGGTTTTTAGTATAATTCTTCCTGTGGGCTTATCAGAATTGGGTCAAAATGTGAATATTAAACAATATCAACCTAAACCTTGTTGATTAGGGAAAGATATGAAATGTCAAATTGCAGCAACCCTAACTTTATATTAGCATCACTTTTTGTTGTTGTTTTTGTGTCTAAATTTACACATTACAAATTCTTCTTACCTTATTAACACTGATGTATAGTGGATAAAATCAATTACATCATGATATAGAAAACTTCAAAGAACTACCATAAAACAGGCCAGGGTATATCAGTGACTGTGATTTTGACCATACCTCTAGGAATCTTAACAATTTACAGTGAGGATTATTTCCTTCTAAACATATAATATGGAAGATGATGCCAGGGATGGTAGGGAGCATCTTATACTGATTTTCTACAAGATTCAGTGATCTACAAGCACACATTATCATTGATATTTGGAAACAGATAAAAGCACATAACAAACGCTAAAACTTCTCTAATGCAATAAATACACCGATAAAACAAAAAAGTTATTGCGGAATAGGCCATCGTAGGCAGACATTTTAATCTTCCACCGGCTTGCGAAAGTCATTTGCAGGTATAAGTTTCAAAATCTCTCGACTCTGGTGGTCTGGAAACAGTAATTTCATAATTGATATTTATTAGTTGCACCTGTATATCGAGAGAGGCTGTCAATATCGCAGGTTTCTGAAGGTGGCAACGAACGGTTTAAGAAACTAGTCATTACTACAAGGTTAAAATTATGATCTTGGATTAATATGCCAAATTAGTTGTATCCTTTTCTGTCAAAAAGTTTGTTCTAAATTTGTGAGATGGGTTGGGTGTGACATCATAGCATAAACAATGTCTGATTCATGAATGCAAATTACAGACCTACATTCTTAATTCAATCTAATCTTCTTTTTAAAGTGAACATTTCAACATCAAATAATTTTATTAAACTGATTGTGCCAAAAGGAAGTTGCTTGATCAGGCCATGCTATGCTCTCCCAAAGGACATGAACAGTGACTTTACAGGTAATTTGGCAATGGCTCCATCTACATGCATTAGTTATCAACTTTAAAAGCCTAAGAATCACAAAAGTGGGCATTAAAATCTATTTTATGCACACTGCATGCAATTTTAAACCTTTCATCTGAACATAATGTTCTCATTTGGATTTTCCAGCACAAATTTCAACTGTTGTAAACAGTCTTGGGTCATTTGAGGCAATGTTATTTTTGGTAATTTCTAGTGCTTTGGACTCCATGTGGATTTTGGGGTCATTAAATAAGTGAAATTGCCTGGTTAACTAACATTTTTCTTGTTGCTAATGTTCTGACAAAACACATGCACATGTCTACATGGTACACAGACAGGGCATGTGAAAACAAGAGAGTTATTACCAGGGTAGAATTTGCCAACAGGCAAAGCTTTTTTTCTCTCTTTAAACAAGATGTTTCATCTTACAGACCGGAAGGTTATATAAACTGTTTGTTTTTCTGGAGAACTTTAACCCTTACTTACTGCACTCAATTTCCAAAATGAACTTTTCCGTCTTTCAATTTGGACAGTACCATTAATTGTTCATGGGGGATTAGCAAACAGTGTATACCCTGATCACAAAAGCAGAATTGTTTGTTGCCAGCAGGGTATACATTAAACCTTTCGTTAAGTCATTATATAACACAGACAATGCTGAAGGTGGTCCTCACATTCCCCTCCCCCCCCAACTACAACCTGTCTTTTGCTTCATTGTCATGACTACATAAACTGTTTGCAGAATGGTACAGTATTTAATTTCAGGGCAGTTAAGCTCTATTGGTACAAAACATTTTCTAAGAATACGTCATACAAAATGTTTTAAAAACTCTGTACAATTCCTGATGTTTGAAACTTCCCATGTTAACCCTCGTGCATATTTCTTAAGGTTTAGAGGATACTATAAAACAATGTATCTGTATCCTGATCTAGAAATATATTTGAAATGTACTGAAATATTTGTTCCTGTATTTTTATGATGGCCTACTGTCTGAGAATCTTACAACATATACACTGATAACAATGGTTCATGCCAGGTTATAATGTTACATTATAATCTCATAAAATATAAGATGTCTTAAGACATAATGGCATATGTGAAATGTGTGCACTTTTCATTACATTGCACTTGGTAACAATTAGGTGATAATTGAGTATTTCTGCATCAAAAACATGCTTCACACGCAAGTATGGCATCTACCCACGCGCTACATGCAAACACTGATACAACAGTCACAGAAATGCTCACTCACTTTGTTTTTTTGGTATTTCTTTTCATTAGAACACGATACAATCAGTAAAATATAGATTGCAAAAGGACAAAAACCACTTTTTTGCCTTTTCTACTTATATTTGATGCCATTTGCTTTGTCTGTCTGTAAGGGTGTCCGAGTTGATTATAAGTCCTACAAACTTCTTTTTTCCTACAGATGGACAACTTCCTTCTCTTTCGACCAGCACTAAAACTTTTTGGGTTTTGGGACCTACCCAGTAGTATTATGTACAATTAGTTGTAAGGTATGCTTGGGTATGCATGTAACTGGACTTACCTGTAGTGTTAAGTACAAGGACTTGGATGGTATGTTTGGCTATACGTGTTCGGTTACGTAATGTGTTCTCAGCCACACACTGGTACAAGCCCATGTCTGCCATAGTCACCTTGATAATCTGTAGATTTCCAGATGGAAGGATTTTATAATGGTCTGTAAAATAAATAACAAACAATTTTATAATGGTCTGTAAAATAAATAACCAAAAAAAAGTGATTTTTCTGTTGTACCATAAGCTTTTCATTCATGTGTTACAATTGTACACTTCTTCCAAACTGCCACTTTTAACTGACTTGTTTAAGATATGCCTGGAAAAAGATCAAAGCCTTTTCTCACATAGAAAATCCAATTTCTCCTTACTTCTGATGCTATTCTAACATTCTAAGAGCTGGAATCTTAAGGGCAATCAAAAAGCAGCACAGTTTGTATGGCATTCGATAAAAAGTATACTAATGGTGTGCTGGAAATGCTGGCATGAGGGAAGGTAAAGTGAGTCCATAACTTCCAGATAATCCTTAATTAACAAGGTATTGTCTCAGGTAACCATAGACTGATAATGGGATATTTCTGTAACATTACCATGGTCAGGATGCTAAAAGCATTTCTTCTTGCTAACTAACATTCTTCCTGTATAATATATTGAACTGCATTAAGTGAAGAAAGTACGTCAACGTATTATGTTAAACAAGTTTTGGCATACCTAAAGTTCCTTCTGTGGCACGTATATATCATGTAACATTTTTTTTTACATTTAAACATGTTTTAATTATTAGATCCTTGTGTATCAATCTCCGAAAGCCAAGTTTTATTTTTGTGTGTGTTTCTTTTCTGTTTATTCTATGAGTGGCGGCTTAGTTTAATTAATAGTGCGAGATAATGATACATCTCACAGGTGCAATAACGAGTTAAAGAAATGTTCAAAAAGAAACATACACAGTTTTTGCGAATCTGATAATTCTTTACATATATTTCATTAAACAAAATATGGTATCGCATTATTCATGTTCCGTCTCTTGACAGTTACATTTAACATTTTGAAAATTTCCGGAAAAAAAGAGAAAGTTTTTTGACAAACTGCTGGCTTTTGATAAATATCAATGATGTAAGTATATAATGAATATAATTGTGTAAAACAGACTTCATTAAATGAATTAATGATGCTTTTTATGAGTGTCAAGAAACAATGAGTGTATACATTAGTTACGTCAACGGGGAAATGCATGTAAATGAAACAGCAAGGTGACCATGAAATAGATAGCTCTTAACTAAAGGAATCTACTAATCATGAAGCCATTAAATAATATTGGCGGGGACAGTTATAGAGTGCTAAGGTCACGGGTCTAAGTCCTGATAGGCAGTACTGTCCCCGACAAGATCTTAATACACCGATGCAATAACAAGTGACAAGATGTACATATTTGTAATGAACAATCTAGAAATGTTACAAGGCATTTAATTCTTGTTTTGTTAAAAGCATAGTCATGAATACTTCTGAAAAACATAAAAGAAAATACAAACTCCACTGAAACTTCATTATGAATATAAAATATGACATAAATATGTTTCTTCTCCAGTACTAAAACTGTAAATTTTGATACCAAATAAAAGGAGAGTTGGCAAGGGCTGTTTGAACAGAGGCCAAGACGCCCTGTAATTGGTGCTTTAGGTCCCAAAAAATGTACATTATCATTTAGAGGACTGATAAGCCAATCAGACTTGCAACATTTCAGATAAATCATAATTATAATTATCTTAAACAAGGATGTTTTATTGGGGCGATATGTCAGTTTAAATTAACCAGTTAATTTGGCGAGGGAATTGAAAACATTTGTTGTTAATTATGAAATATTCGCTTTGATAATATTTGGATTTATGTATGTGTATAATATAGATGGGTATCGCAAGCTTCTGAGAAATCCGTATCCATGAATGGTCCCTACTGTAATATATCTGTTCGGATGTATCAAAGATAAGCCAACTTTGGAAAGAAACTCATGTTATTCACAGATGTTTATGAGTAAATTTTGTCAGATTTCACAAGCCTCTATCTATAACATTGATAGTATGTAAACATTTATTGCAAAATTTGACATTCTGAGGTGTTTTTTTTCCAAAAAAATTACCTAAAATATGAGGTGTATATAGAAGTGATTAGTGCCCAATAAAAATATTTCTGTATCATCCCGATAGCTCCAATCACAGGGAGATAATCCTAAACGGCACCATACTTTCTTTAACAAATGAAAACTCTGCCGAACATTTGTGTAGGAATACTTAAAAGTGAAAAAGAACATGGTGTACAAGTAGAGACATAGAAAAGGTATTCGTTGTCTCTGCTTTAAGTAAAGACTTTTCCTAACACAGGAAATGATGACTTTTTCCTGCATATTAATGTATAGGATCTTGACTTACTACAGGTCCAGAACTGCATGCACTATTAATTTTGGTAACTTATTTTCTAACACTATAGACTTTTCGAAGGTAAATAAATATGATACACTTTTTAAATTTTCAAATGTTTGGACCCGTGTTACTAATATGAAGGGGAAGTAACTACGTAACGCTTGATTCACTAAAACCCTACTACATTTAATTTCATTCTCTTTAACAGAGACTTAATGACCCGAGGAAAATGGCCTGCGGCAAATATTCTTGTTGACGAGAAAATTATTCATAACCTTACTTGGTTACTTAAAAGCTTTAAAATCATCACTCTGAACACTTAAATGAAATTTGATATTTTTACTGGTTTTTAACAAAGCCGTACCTTTGAAAATTTAACAGGATGAATCGTATTTACTTTTCTAATAGCGAACTGTGTGCCTCTCAAAAAATATCACACGTATAAGAAGTCCTTTGTTAAAGTTTTTGACTTTGCAATTATAATATTTTTACACAAGAATGCAATTTAAATATGTAATTTAAAAAGAGATTTGCTTTCCCCAGAGCCCATTATACTTATCAGGTATAAATTTTGTTAAAAAATTACTCAAATTTGGAAAGCATTTATGATATAACAAGCTTAGCTTACTGAATACAAGTTGATTATATAAATTGAAGCATATTAAAAAGACATAAAACATAACAACTCTATTTGAAATCTAAGAAAATGTATCGAAGATAATATTTCTTGTGAGAGAGTTGAATGTACAATGTTTTTTATATTTAAGAAACTGTAAATGAGACCTATTTAAAACACATAAATACAAGTTACGTATAAACTTAGCATTGTTCTGAAAAAGTAATTAGCGGGTCACACCCATCATCTGATATTTCAGCTGCAAAACAAGTGAGAAATGTTCTCTCACTTACTAGTATTGTACTTATACATGATTTATACTAAGAGGCTGGCAAATACTTCATGTTCAGACACTTTTACCCCAGTAACTAAGCACAGCTCCTGGTTTTATGCCATTAAATTCAGTAAACTTTGTAAATAAAGCAGATTACATTATTTAAGCTGGACAGTTGTAGCCAAGGGTTGTTGTTATTAATGGACTGCACTGTAATTAGAGCATACATCTGGGACAGAATCAGACGGACAGACACACAAACACAGACCAGTCATTCTGATGCGTGCCTTACTATCAACCAAGCAGGCTTGGAAAAACCAGTTGATAGAAACTTTGGAGAATTTTACCATCATTTGCTGGATGGTACAATTTTATTTCCCCATAATTAGTATTATAATTGTTTTTTTCTCCCCTTTTTTAAACAAAAGAACAGATGTCATTTTTAAAAGTTTACAACAGGGAATGGTAGAGCTTGTCACCTGTCAATACATTTTGCATGCTGATTTTTTTCCAATTTACCAGAGATCACATCATACAGCAGAAAGCTGTCTGCAAAAGTTCAAATACTAATTCAAAAACTTGAAACAGGTTAAAAATCAGTTTTGTCTCAGGTCAAAGATTAATGTGCCCAAAAAATACAGTATAAGAAAATATGTAGAACTTTACAAACTTCAACTCATTGAAAAAAGGGACACATTTAAGGTATCTGCCAACCCTTTGTGTAAAGTAGCTCATCTCACAAGAGATCATTTATGTTTTAAACAGACATGGAAACTGCAAAAAAACAACAACTTTTTAACAGTAGATGATTGTGTTATTTACTGCCTATTCAACAAGTTCATTATGTGACTTTCATTCTAAAATGTTTGTTTTGTGCAAGACTTGCAATTTTGCAAATCTATTATATTATATTCTCATAATGTAATCTTAGTGTTTCCGCAAACAATTCTATCATGTTCTCTTTATACTTCATAACTTCACTAAACTATTTCAACATGTTGCTAAAACCTTAAATCAAAATGAACAGATTGCATGTAAAGAAGCTATTATTGAAATGTTCACCACTTATTTCATTAACCATGTAATTTTAGACATCGTTTCAGTACCTAATTGTACAAAAATCATTTAATATTCACTTTGAAAACAGACTGTAGGAAAATTGTGGTGCAGTTTTCAAACATTTCTCTGCATTTTAACTACAGCACGTTAATCACATAATCTGTATGCATTTTATATTTATTTCAAAAGCACACTTTATTAGAGATTTTTGTCTATTTTTTCTGCCTTTGACGTTTAATCTCTGTGTTTGACGCTAATTATTGCATTTACTACATTCTATACAAATGTTATTTAAGTTCGAAAAAGAGGAATATTATACCGAGGTTCACATTCCATTACTTATAAAGTTTCCCTCCCTCATTTTTCTATATCTATATACAGTATAACTTTCTTGAACTGAAACATGGAAGAAAATTTTTTGTTGTTGTATTTGTGCGTGTGTGTGGGTGTGGGGGGGGGGCATAAATTTTATACATCTCTTCTCAGAGCCAGATATAAATGAAGAAAACTTATTCTGCAAGGCAGCTAAAACATATTTTGAGAGTTCAATGTGAAACCATCCTATCTGGTTCTACATTTATATAAACTTTGACCAGTTTCATGCTGACCCCTCACTTTGCATAAACTGAAGGTAGCTCCTACCTGTGTCTTTATCGATGATGGTAGAATGGTTGTATCTGAAAGTGATTTTTGCCGGAGGTCGGCTGTATGGCGGCTGACAGGGAATCACAATGTTGGATCCCTCTGACACATTCAGTGTGAGGTCACCTCTCTCTTCAAATTTCCTTAATACTGCAAAAGAAAAAGGATAATGGTCACTACATGGTCAGTAAATTGAGGCATTCTCTGTAGTGTCAAGTTAAGAAGTGATAAAACATAGTTCAACATTGCAAGACTTTGTAGAATGTTGTACTTTTAACTCCAAAAGGAGCATAGATCATAGAGCTGTGACCGTACATAGTCTTGTCATCACTAATAAGTATGCCATATTTTGAATTCATTATTCTCAATACAGAAGCATTTTTAAAACCAAACTATTTCGTAAGCCATGAACATAATCTGTGGTATTATTGTAACATTTCCTACAGCATCTGAAGATTGTGTCATACAAGTTAAAAGCATTGTTACAAGATGGATATGTAATCATACTGTCATTTACAAAGAATTTACATTTGTTCTTAATGGAAAAAACGTTCACTGTCATGTAAGTGTCATAAAATCATGGATGTAATTTACAGCCGCAAGCTGGTTTCGCCATTTTCTGGTGACCTCTGGGTGCCATTATATTGTTGCAAGTTTTTCCGCCCCTTTTAATACATTGCATAACTTTGTATCTTAATATTTCTGAAAATAATCTTAAATTTTTTATTAGATCTGGCGGCCTTCTGTTCAACCCTGTATGACCCAGTTTAAAACTTGACCTAGAGCTCATCAAGACAAACATTCTGACCAATTTTCATGATGATTGGACTTAAAATGTAACCTCTAGAGAGTAAGTGTAGACAGACAGACAGATAGATGACAGACATCAGACAATCACAATGGGGAGCTAACAAACATGAAGAATTTGTTATGATCTATTATTTTGTATCATTACCTGATTTAGAAATTTTCGCTGGTCGGCTGAGAAGCGTTCCCTGGGTGCTTTGAGCTACACACTGAAACGTAGACTCATGTCCATTGTCAGGAAGAGAAGATAAATGCAGATCTGTTCCGATTTGCTTAAATCCGTAAGAGTTGTTTTCATCAAAATATTCACCATTGAATTTCCATCGTACTACTGAACTAGATGGTTCAACACGACAAGACAAAGTTACTGGCGAATTCTGGGATACTACTGCAGAAGACGGCTCAACAGTAAAATGTGGAATCATATCTGAAATGAAACAAAAACAGAGATCAATGAAATGGTCCAAAGTGTCACACTTGTTGTTTGTGTACACATCAAAGAAAAGGTCAAAAATGTCACACTAAATATTTGTACACAGATCAATGAAATGGTCCTAAGTGTTAGACTTGATATTTATACACATATCACTGAAATGATCCAAAGTGTTACACTTGATATGTGTACACAAATCAATGAAATGGTCCCAAGTGTTATATTTGACATTTATACACAGATCAACGAAAAAGTCCCAAGTGTTATATTTGATATTTATACACACATCACTGAAATATTTGTAAACAGATCAATGAAATGGTCCCAAGTGTTATATTTGACATTTTATCAATGGAAAAGTCCTAAATGTTACACTTAATATTTGCACACAGATCAATGATATGGTCCTAAGTGTTACACTTTATATTTGTACATAGATCTGACAATGATATGGTCCCAAGTGTTACACTTTATATTTGTACATAGATCAATGCTATGGTTCCAAGTGTTACACTTGATATTTGCACACAGATCAACAATATGGTCCCAAGTGTAACACCAGGATGGCTAACTTTCAACTACAGTCTGTATTCATCAAAACACTCTTATATAGTTTTAAAATCGGTAAAGCAGAATTTCTGGTGTATTCATCCTCATAAATTATGTCTTTTCCTTTTGAATGGAACCTTTTTATATAGGAAATCAGTGACAGAACACAGGGAGACTTGAATGGACAACAATTCCTAAGAGTGAACTGCAAAAACTGCAGAAAACTTTTTTCTTTTCTTTTTTTTAAACAAAACAGTCCATAAATATCCAATTTATGACTGTGGTAATTAGAAGAACAGCTAGTAATAACAATAACATAGGTTTGTAGTAAGTGTAATGGATGGTGGTGAATGCAGGATACCAAGTACAACTTCATTTACCAGCAGATTATCTTTGTGTATAATCTACACACTAAACAGTTCTTAATTAAACATCAATCACAATGCAATTCTTCAAATTCCTTGAAGAGTGGGGACTAGAAATAACAAGCAAACAATTACTGATGAGATCTATACTTCCAAGACAAATACTATCAAAAGTATCATAAAATATAAATTGAAAATTAATTTTACAAATAGTATGAAGATATTCCCTTTTTTATCTTTCTTATAGTACAGATTAAATGTGAAAAATATAAGTAAAATTTTGTCATAAATTTCACAAATTTTCAAAATTGGAATAACACAATTTTTTTAAATATATAATTAAGGACTAGGCTAAAATATCTGCCAACTCCCTACAGAAAACTCCTATGAAACAGTATTTAATGAAAAGTCTATGCAAATGAAGGTGGGAAATGAAAATTTTATTACAAGTTAACATGACTAATGACACCTGTTCAATTTATTTTCACATTTAAAATCATCAAAAAGATGACTCAATGAGGAATTTGAAATTTTGGATATAATCAGGGGAGATAATTACAGTTCTATTATAAACATGGGATGTAAAGGGAGACAATTAGAGTGAAAAAGGGGAAATAATTACACAGCAAGAACAGTTTTCATACAGAAGCTGCTTTGGTTTGTTGCAAGAACATAAAGGATGGAATCACTTGGAACAACATGATCTGTGGAGATTGAAGTGACCTGGTTCAAAACCAATACAAGGCAGACATCAAGTTTTGATGCTTCTCCACTAGTATTAGATGAACTTTAATATAAAAATGCCCTAAAGGTTGGGTTGATCCCATTGAATAACACCAGAAGTTAAGTAAGGGCAAAAATGTAATTTATTATGGACAAAAAATAACAGTAAGATTTACACATCCCTAATCAGACTTGATATATTAGAATGTGGATAAATGATCTATAAAAACATCCATGATTTATCAGTTTACACCAACACAAAAATCTCGGTAATTCTTTCATCAGATCAGAATCAAATGCTTACAATGCATATCACTTGAGAAACAATGCAAATATCTCTGAAATTTCGTGATATTTTGATTTTTTGTTTTTCATATTTGTTGTATTGTATCAGAAAGTGCCAGTCATACTTCTGACAAACAACAAGCTAACGTGATTGATGGAACTTTTGACACCAGGCTACAACATTCTTATCCACTCAAGCAACTGTTCTTATTATTTATATTTAACTCAAGATTGTTGGTATTTGAACCCTATGATACAGGTGCTTCCTGAAAACTTCAATCTGGCTTGTCAATCAGCAGATATTCAAGAAAGAGTTATGTCCCTTTTTTTAAAAGGGTCTTCTCAGTTGTCTTTTTATTTGTCCTTCACAAAAATATTGTTTCCTCTTGCTGTAAAGGAACTGCTCTTCATTCACACCATTACAAGATCACACCACATAACTCTGTAAGATCCCAGGTTCCCTTGACTCGATAGCATATCTCAGTTTGCAGCCCTTTTCTTGCTTTATAAATTAGTCTCTTAAACCCTATGTATTCATTACAAATGAAAAGTTGTTTCAGTAAATTCACCTAAGTAAAATTAATGTTTGTACAAAAGTTCATTTTCTAAAGCCTGTTCATTTATCTGTACTTTAGAAATATTAGTTTTTCCTCAGAAAATGCTTTGGTGCCAACGAGTTTGAAATATGTGGTTTTAACTGATTTTCTGTGTTTATAAATAATATATATATACATTTCTTGACAGTTTCATTATCTGAAAACCTGATTCAAAACCCAGAACAAAGGAACTATTCACTCACACCTGCACTGACGCTGAACCAAAGATAAACCAACCACTACCACCTACCCTCTCATTTTTGGTATTGACTGTCATTTTTCACTTTAGACAGCACAACTGCTAGCATATTTATCTTCAAGCCGGCACTTTGACACTTCCCAACAAATTTGGCTCAAAAAATACATTACTCTGGGTAATATTGTAATGATAAATATCTTCACAAAATGCATCGCTAACTCTACAATATTTTCATCTGTTTTACTGATTTCGACTAACCATTTTTTGAACAGTGCAGCAAGCAGAAAATATATATCTGTCATGGTGTACCATTAGATCTCCGTGATTAATGTGGTATAGATGAGGACTGGTTCGCATTTATGCATACCTACCATGCCTGCTGAAGACATAGGGAACATTAGAGAACCAAACTGCCAATACAAAAATTGGTCTTCTCACATTCATTCTACAACAATTTTGCCAATGAAAATTCTGTCCTTTTGAAAGTTACATTTCTGTTCTTCTTCTTCCCTTGATTGGACATTGTAGACAATAAATGACATTTACTCTGCCTATGTATTTAAACACGAAAAAAAGAAATCCTAATTTTCATACAGTTTGTATAAATATTGTAATTGCCTTGAAAAAAGGAAGTCTTATCCAGTTTCTGTTTTAACAATTAATGCAACTACAATGTAATTTTCCAAACAAACTGGAAGTAAAAAAAACAGTGTAAAAATCTTTTAAAAAATCACACATTTTCTCCCTCTATCTTCAGATCTGAAGTATGTGCCAGGAGCAATGCCCCTTCCCAGTACTAAACCATTATATTTAAATCTCAACTCTCTCTGGAAGACAGGAATTCACCTTTATTCACTGTTCACACTGATTACCTCCCCTATTTATCAAAGATACTGTATCAAGTAGGCAATTCATTATTTTCCAGTTTGAAATGTTTTTGAAGATATTTCTGCTATATACCTATCTATAACACATGGAGCTGATCTAGAAAACAGAACTTGTGTCCTATATACCAGACTACAAGACAGATATTCTTGTTTTATTTATTTTTCAGTTACATTTGCCCCTGCTCTGTTTAATTTGTAAGCAGGACCTGCAGACAGTTCCACTGTCCAATCAAACTCTGAGGGGTGCTCACTGAAAATTTACTGGCAATTAGCCAGCAGTGGACATCCTAATCAGACTGCAAAAATGTACAGGCTGATCATGATCTGTACGGCAAAGGCAAAATCACAAATCAAAGTTCACTTATAGATTATATTTATGTCTTAAAGAAACACTTGAGTAAATTTTAGAAATGAACATACAGAGCACACTGATATTTGAAATCAGCATGGAAAAGGAAACTGCACCTCAGTGCTAATGAGATTTTAATGGCTTACTTCAGATCTGACACAAGGTAAGATATTTGCATTTTTCAGTTTTAAGGTGTTTATAAGTTTGCTGATATTTTTGTCTGTAATGAGGAGTACTGGTACTTGACACAAACCAGATAAACTATTTCTTAAAAATTGACTTTTGCAGGTAGATACAAAATTTCACCAATAGCAACAATGCCATCAGACACAACTAAGGTAATCACATTTAACTACCCTTTACAAGAACTGTCCGTTCACCAATTTTGTGCAACTACTGTCTTAACATTATAAACATACTAGTTTCAAGAACTGTCTCTCCATTGTGTTTGTACATCTACCTGTGTCTAGAACTGTCTCTTTACATAGTTTGTTCTCTTTCCAGCTTCCAGAACTGTCTCTTTAAATTATTTGTATTCTTTCCAGCTTCCAGAACCATTTCTTTACATTGTTTGTTCTCTTTCCAATTTCAAGACCAGTCTCTTTACATTATTGATACTCTTTCCAGTTTCCAGAACTGTCTCTTGACATTGTTTGTACTCTTTCCAGTTTCCAGAACTGTCTCTTTACATAGTTTGTTCTCTTTCCAGCTTCCAGAACTGTCTCTTTACATAGTTTGTACTCTTTCCAGTTTCCAGAACTGTCTCTTTACATCGTTTGTTCTCTTTCCAGCTTCCAGAACTGTCTCTTTACATAGTTTGTTCTCTTTCCAGTTTCCAGAACTGTCTCTAAAAAGGGTCTCTTTCCAGTTTCCAGAACTGTCTCTTTACATTGTTTGTACTCTTTCCAGTTTCCAGAACTGTCTCTTTACATCGTTTGTTCTCTTTCCAGCTTCCAGAACTGTCTCTTTACATTGTTTGTTCTCTTTCCAGTTTCCAGAACTGTCTCTTTACATAGTTTGTTCTCTTTCCAGCTTCCAGAACTGTCTCTTTACATAGTTTGTTCTCTTTCCAGCTTCCAGAACTGTCTCTTTACATAGTTTGTTCTCTTTCCAGCTTCCAGAGCTGTCTCTTTACATAGTTTGTTCTCTTTCCAGTTTCCAGAACTGTCTCTTTACATCGTTTGTTCTCTTTCCAGCTTCCAGAACTGTCTCTTTACATTGTTTGTTCTCTTTCCAGTTTCCAGAACTGTCTCTTTACATCGTTTGTTCTCTTTCCAGCTTCCAGAACTGTCTCTTTACATAGTTTGTTCTCTTTCCAGCTTCCAGAACTGTCTCTTTAAATTGTTTGTACTCTTTCCAGTTTCCAGAACTGTCTCTTTACATCGTTTGTTCTCTTTCCAGCTTCCAGAACTGTCTCTTTACATAGTTTGTTCTCTTTCCAGCTTCCAGAACTGTTTCTTTACATAGTTTGTTCTCTTTCCAGTTTCCAGAACTGTCTCTTTACATCGTTTGTTCTCTTTCCAGCTTCCAGAACTGTCTCTTTACATTGTTTGTTCTCTTTCCAGCTTCCAGAACTGTCTCTTTACATAGTTTGTTCTCTTTCCAGCTTCCAGAACTGTCTCTTTACATAGTTTGTTCTCTTTCCAGTTTCCAGAGCTGTCTCTTTACATTGTTTGTACTCTTTCCAGTTTCCAGAACTGTCTCTTTACATTGTTTGTACTCTTTCCAGTTTCCAGAACTGTCTCTTTACATAGTTTGTACTCTTTCCAGTTTCCAGAACTGTCTCTTTACATTGTTTGTACTCTTTCCAGTTTCCAGAACTGTCTCTTTACATTGTGGGTACTCTTTCCAGTTTCCAGAACTGTCTCTTTACATAGTTTGTACTCTTTCTAGTTTCCAGAACTGTCTTTTAATGATACAGCACTGAGATTATGATACCCAGTGTCTTAAAAACAGCCTATACATCAACTATAGTATTACTAGTGTGTCCAATTTTATTGAAAACAGTCACTGATCAGCCAGTAGAACAACTATGGAACCTGTGGTACAGTGCTTGGTATGTGATATTCAATGTTGTTGAAAACAGCCTCTGATCATCTCACAGAACAATTTACCATGGGTATTTAGCAATACAGCACTGTCGTACACAGACTTCGATCACCTCGTAGAACAGCTATGATATGTAGTGATACAGCACTGTCGTACACAGGCTACGATCACCTCGTAGAACAGCTATGGTATTTAGCAATACAGCACTGTCGTACACAGACTTCGATCACCTCGTAGAACAACTATGGTATGTAGTGATACAGCACTGTTGTACACAGACTTCGATCACCTCATAGAACAACTATGGTATGTAGTGATACAGCACTGTCGTACACAGGCTACGATCACCTCATAGAACAACTATGGTATGTAGTGATACAGCACTGTCCTACACAGACTTCGATCACCTCGTAGAACAACTATGGTATGTAGTGATACAGCACTGTTGTACACAGACTTCGATCACCTCGTAGAACAATTATGGTATGTAGTAATACAGCACTGTCGTACACAGGCTACGATCACCTCATAGAACAACTATGGTATGTAGTGTTACAGCACTGTCGAACACAGACTTCGATCACCTCGTAGAACAACTATGGTATGTAGTGATACAGCACTGTCTTACACAGACTTCGATCACCTCGTAGAACAGCTATGGTATGTAGTGATACAGCCCTATTGTACACAGGCTACGATCACCTCATAGAACAACTATGGTATGTAGTGATACAGCCCTGTGGAACACAGACTTCGATCACCTCGTAGAACAACTATGGTATGTAGTGATACAGCACTGTCGAACACAGACTTCGATCACCTCGTAGAACAGCTATGGTATGTAGTGATACAGCACTGTCCTACACAGACTTCGATCACCTCGTAGAACAACTATGGTATTTAGTGATGCAGCACTGTCGAACACAGACTTCGATCACCTCGTAGAACAACTATGGTATGTAGTGATACAGCACTGTCGTACACAGGCTATGATCACCTCGTAGAACAGCTATGGTATGTAGTGATACAGCACTGTCATACACAGGCTTCGATCACCTCGTAGAACAACTATGGTATGTAGTGATACAGCACTGTCTTAGACAGGCTACGATCACCTCGTAGAACAACTATGGTATGTAGTGATACAGCACTGCCGAACACAGGCTTCGATCACCTTGTAGAACAATTATGGTATGTAGTGATACAGCACTGCCGAACACAGGCTTCGATCACCTCGTAGAACAACTATGGTATGTAGTGATACAGCACTGTCATACACAGACTTCGATCACCTCGTAGAACAACTATGGTATGTAGTGATACAGCACTGTCGAACACAGGCTACAATCACCTTGTAGAACAACTATGGTATGTAGTGATACAGCACTGTCGTACACAGGCTTCGATCACCTTGTAGAACAACTATGGTATGTAGTGATACAGCACTGTCGTACACAGGCTTCGATCACCTTGTAGAACAACTATGGTATGTAGTGATACAGCACTGTCGTACACAGACTTCGATCACCTTGTAGAACAACTATGGTATGTAGTGATACAGCACTGTCGAACACAGGCTACGATCACCTTGTAGAACAACTATGGTATGTAGTGATACAGCACTGTCTTAGACAGGCTACGATCACCTTGTAGAACAACTATGGTATGTAGTGATACAGCACTGGGAGTGTGTAATGTTTCCAAGTGTTCCTCAAAACACTTAAGCCCAGCAGTTGGTAGTAATCTGAACTATATTAAACCATAAAGGCAGCAGATGTTTGCTTTACAGCCAGGTAGATGCCAATCAGAAAGTTTTTACTCTGGCTTTAATGCAACAGATTAGACATATTGTAACAAAATTCCCATGAATATTGTTGAAAATCACTTGACACTATAAAAATATAACAAAGTTTTGGTTTTGGAACATTTTCCTCTCATTTGTTTTGTCTAAATTAACATCAGACAATTACATGTTTTATGACAAGAGGAAAACCTATTTCAAATGTAAGGTTAGAAACTTTCACTCAAAACACATATATTTCATTTAGCTTTGTCTACCTTTAGAACAATGTTGATGTCTTCTGGATGAAATGAGACGTCACATGATCATAAAATGGTCACATGGTATTTCTACATGATTGAGAATACTCTAAACCCAGTGCCTCTGTTCACAAATTGGGGCCCTCATAATAAAGACTGCCTCCCTGGGTTTTTTATAACCTGTTTTCTTTCTGTATTTCCAGCACTTGGAACAAATGTCGGATAACTTTGCCTAAAACTAGAGTGTCACCAAGGAGTGTGCTTCAGACATGAGCACTGGGATCTCCATCCATTGAAGGGGTGGATTTCTCAAAGTGTTCTACACTAAAGAATTTTCATGTGTTTACATTAAAATGAACATGAATTACAGTAAAAAAAAAGTTCTAAGCCTGTAGAAGGCTTTCCTGATCATTTTGAGTCAATCAAGGATTTTAATGTGTCAAATTCAGCAATAAAATAAACCTCAAAACAAACAATACCTAAGAGGAAGCTCTCCTATAAATCTTGTACAAATATTTAATAAACTGTTAACTGTAACCTGAATCTTGAAGCACTTGTCCAAAATAAATATTCAGAAGCAATATAGCAGACTGCGTCTACAACAGCTTTTATGATAAAATGGGGATTTCCTGAACACTTTTATCATCATGCACTACAACAGCGGACTAACTTTTTTCTCTCCCTCTGATTTTTCAAAGTAAAATATTGGTGTAATGTTGGTTTGGTCTTTACACACCTGTGTAGAGATCATGACTGTTATGTTTTTTTAAATAGAACTCCACTGGTTTGAGACTACCGAACCACCAGACACCTACGAAAGTGTTATTATTTTGTTAATATTTAGTCATAATTATGTTGTTGATCATGTTGAATGATTGAAACAGTTTACACAATTTAAAAGCTAACATCGCAATAAAACTAATCTATTTAAACAAGCTGTCCGGAAATATGGTGCAGTTTGTCAATAAAATGAAGCAATTTGGTGACCCCCACAGCCAGATCTAAAAAATGTGATGAATTTATTTTCAAGAGTAAACAAATTAGCTTTTCTTTTCAACTACTACTGTTAAAATTTTGATTGCTAGTCATCGTAAAATATGTTAAAAAAGTGTCCGGTTATAGGACTCGAGCCAATAGGATTCTAATCAGTGAACGGCATGAATATGTTCTGTAAGTAGCTTTTTAAGCCCTAAAAAGAGTGAAATGTTTTCGGGTATTTTACAGCACTATCATAATTTATCAAGGTCATACTTTTACAGAAATTTAAAGAAAAAAGAACTGTCTGATCACAAACTATATTTAGCTCTGATTTTATGAAATACTTATAAATGCAAAAAACCTGCTTTAAATATTTTTGTCTTTTTTTTTGCTACAATTAATGGTGTCACAGTATCGAAACATTATAAATATTAATGAGTTATATATTAACTTGTTACCAACAGCTGGTTTGGAATATGATATGATAGAGTTTTCCTTAGGGGTTTGGGGAATGGGGACATCTAAGTAAGACCGAGACCTTATAGGTTCACACAAAACTGGGGCAAGCAGATGAAATCCCACAATATTTGATGGACATGAGTCAATGGAAGTAAATGCTTATAAAAATGGGGCCTACTTTTAGCTTTAATGAGTTTTTTTGATATGGTAACATATGTTAAGGTCGTACTACACCTAAATGGAGTTTAGCTGGTTTAGGTATGGCAATTTGCAAAGTTTTGTTAATTTCTATTGAGGTTTCTGTGCAGACTGCGATATTATATGAACACACTGGAAAATAAATACTTTCTTTAAATGCAAATAAGAATAATGTGGCTTTGCATAATTATAATATTTTATCGCCATTTTACGTTATAAGCGGTTAGGTATCGCATCGCTGAACCGATATGTCCTCGATCTGGTAAAAGGTGAAGAAATTCACACCTTCCTATGCGATTAATATCCTTGGTACACACATATTTTACATCAACGTGACATTTATTGCAGCCCAGAGGCACGTAGCTACTGTGACATACATAGAGATACACTGATCTTATCAATAACATATCTACCTATTCACAAATAGATCAACAATCAACAACAAATTCTTCACTTGTTGTTTTTCATTATGTGCAGTCCATGAATTATAACTTTATAACCGTATTGTACCGAATAAAATTTCTTAAATATAAGAGGCTCAGCAGCTGTATTCTGTTATGTTGCAGCCATGGTCTACTCGAGGTTGACAATTGTTACTGGACTGCTAGGAAGGGCTGCAGGTCAAGGACATTGACAGTACGCTTATTTAAATTAACATGCAGAAATTTATTCAGACACTTGAAAAAATTAAAGAAAAAGATCATACAGTTACACAGGAAAGAATATAAAGAAATGGTATACACACCACTTGTTGCCCATGTTGTGACACATAATGTCAAAAGTATTGCGAGCTCGAGGAGCGGTGTCCGGTTCAGGAGGGAACTGCTCATGTTTTGTCCGAGTTGTTCATAAAAGAACCAACGTTCACTCCGTAGTACCCACTCATTAGTCTAGATTTTATGGAAACTACATCTTCGTTAACTCTGAAATATAAAACGAAAAAGGTTTTGAGGTACTGTAAGTATGCTATATAGTTTATGGGTACAACATGCTATAATCAAAGTAAGCCGAGCTTGGTCGTATAAAAACCAGTCGGTCATTATAAGTACAGGCTAACCTGTGATTACACTTTGAATATTATTATATGGTTATTGCCTTGCAGTTAGGTGAATATGGAAGTTATCAACCTTGGAATAGTGATACTGACTAAAAGCATAGCGGGCTGATGCCAGGACGGTAAGTTGTCTTAGTGACTGAACCTAACTGAACGGCAACAACTTTTTTATTATTAAGTCAAACACTTTGCAGCTTATTTGTCAAAGAGAGTTATGGAGCCGGATGCAAATATTCTTTGTCATGTCCACGTTTGTTCCTGTTATGAAGTCAAAGTGGATTTTTGTGCCCCATAAACAAATCACCCATGAAGATTTTTGAATACTTGCATACTGCAGACAAAAAAAATTAAAATAATCAGTATTTAGAAAAGGACACCTGTTTTCATTTTTTTCACAACCCCTTTAGCCAAAGCCATGTAAAACATAAAAAACACTGACGAAATAACAGAAATCATTCAACTATCTTGATCTAACAACAAAAATCTCTGGTTATTGATATATATTTGTTATTCAGATAAAATTTGGTGTTTTATTCTTATAAAAAAACAGACTCTGAAAGTCGTTACGAGGCTGTAACATTATACAATGGATGATGTAAAAATGTGTAAACCAGTTTTTATGGCCCTCTCTCTTACACAGCCTTCCATAAATAAGCCATAACTACAGCCATTCTTTCTTTATGAGCTTATACCCAGAAGCCAGGCTCAGAAACATCACAAACTAGTGAAAATACTCTATAGATCATATACTTTATGGCATAAGCATCATAATCCTCAGGTAAAAATAAAACATTGTGATGTGAACGGAAAGATGAGAATATTGCAACATGATGTCTTGTTAGTAACTTTATTTTGGAGTCAAGAGGGTCGCATAAACAACAGCTGTCGCAATCTAAGGGATGAAAAACTTCTACTTATTTAGTAATACCTAGAGCAGGGTATGACCCCTTAGGGAATCATACCAACTAAAATTGTGTAAAAAATAGGCCTAGTTCTGTTATGTTATAGTAATAATAAGAAGAAAAGGAACTTTACAACATCATGAAAAATAATGATTAACATTAAAAGAAGAATTGGTGGCAGAAGAACATGGCAAAGAGATTACCGAAGACTGATACGGTTTCAGACTTCATATTTTTACGAACTTCATCCTTGTGAATTCAAGATTTCAACTTACATTGATTTCAACTTCATGAATTAGCAATTTTAACATGTAGAATTAAGAATTTTATCTTCATGAATTTGTTATTTCGACTTCAAGATTAGGAATAAACTTTAATCAAATTTGTCAAACTAATGTTTTAAATTTGTCATATTAATGATTTCCAACAACTTCATGATCATGATTTCAACATTCATTCACTTACACGATTATCAGTATTTATTGAACATTTTATTATAGGTTAAAACAAGGATATGCAGAAGAGCAGTAAGTATCAAGTCATTCAATCCTGACTTAATTTGCGACATCTAAAACAAAACCTGTCTTTTATGACACAATTTCTACTAAATCTACACAAAACATGCTAATTGACTCAACAGCTATGTGGAAACATTCAAGTTTTGCATCAAGTATGTACCAGCCAGCAGTGAACAGAGTTTCTGCCAGTAGCGCTGGAATATTATAGACAATTTCCTTGCTAGTTAACATCTACAAGCTCTCCCTGTTAATGAAACAAATTTTGTGTAATTTTCATCAGACGTGCCTGGTTTCATACGTTCTGGTTTTCTAACAGCATCAGTCTAATGTTATGATATACAGGATATTTGATAAACTGATTACAGCTTCTTGATACTGAAAACTAAGAAACACGCAAACAGATCTGTTTTTGCAACAAAGAGGTTTTTAAGATTTTATATCTGCAGATGTGTCAAAATGGTGCAGAGCCGGAGAACATTGTTCTGAATTTGACTTGCATTGTTCCAAGTTATAATCAAGAACACTTTTTTATTGTTATTTCTGTTTTTCTTAACCTTTTTATGTAATTTGCAGTCAAGCGATGGTTGGGGTGAATTGAGAGGAATTGAATGCTGTATAAAAGAAAGTTTATTAGGATTTTTTTGTTTTGGTGTACACTGATATTGCCAATAAGGTATGGTCAACAGCTGACTAGGTTGGGGATTACTAAGGGGTAGTTGCAGACAGTGAAACCTAAAAATGGAACAAAAACCTGTCTGGTTCCCATGCAGTTATAGTTACCACAGCAATGAAAGAACACTTGCTTTAAAAAGTTAACATTTTCTGTTTTACGAGTCATCATTGATAAATTCTTACATCTTATTCTTTTTCCTTCCTAATTTTGTCATGTGAAGGCAAGTGATTTGTGATTTGCAATGTCCCGCCTGTTAAAAGGACCAAAATATGGTTGAAATGGGCGTAAAACAACTACAACAACGATTAAGCAAATTTGGAACTGCTCTTATATCAATCCTCTAAACCTTACAGAAACTTTCCTATGCTATAATTATTATGTATGAAATGTGTGAAGCAAATAACCACGTGTCCACCAAATCCAATTTAAATGGCAGCTCCAATGAAACTGACAACAGAAAACAAAATTCATTGCCAGTTTAGATCTTCTCTAAAGCCTGCTTACCGATGTTTAATTTTTTATTATTTCATATGTTTCAGGGTAACAGATTGGTAATAACAAGATTATCTGTAAGTATTTCAAATAAAATAAAAATAAAATGGTCATTCACACCTCCTTGCAAATGTATAAACTCTTAAACACAGCTGTACACAGATACAGTTGAAAAATTGTCCGCTACTACTTTTTATCAAGATGGTGATCTCAAGATTAATATAAAACGTGGAGATATAACACCAAAAATCCTTGTATTTACCACAAAAACTTACAACAGTTGGTGCTGATCAAATTTCAGTTGACATGGCCCGATGGGTTTATAAAATCTACAACATCCGAAGTGTGAAAAACTATGCACCATCTTTTCAATTTAGTACATGAAAAGGAAATTTCATTTGATCTTTTAATATTTAAAATGTTTAAAGAAAAGGTTTTAACCTTTTGTCGCATATCTCAAAAGTGAGATTCACTCTCACACTTCCAAAGCTTGTTTTAAATCACTGTTCTTTTGTTCAAAAATTGGTATTTTCTCTATGCTGGTACCCTTTGTGATCATCATCATTATATCTACAGTATTTTACCAGACACATAAAACACTAGAAACACTATGAAAATGTACAAGAAATAAGTCAATTTCTAAAGTTATTTCTTTTACTCATTGATAGATAGGAACAAGAGATACAGTAAACTCTGTATATAACGACTCTGGATATAGAGAAGTTCCGTATATAAGGAACAAGTTTTCTCTGCTTGAGTTTTTCTCTTCCCTCATTTTATATAAAAACGATATATGGATATAACAAACTCCAGATTTTATAAGGAGTTTTTTTTTCTTCCCTTTAAGTATTCTATATAAAAATGATATATGGATATAATAAACTCCAGATATAAGGAACAAATTTTCTCTGCCTGATTTTTTTTCTTCCCTTATTTCATATAAAAATGATATATAGATATAACAAACTCTGGATATAAGAAAACAAAATTCTGTGCCAGAGTTTTTTTTCTCTTCTCTTTAAGTATTCTATATAAAAATGATATGTAGATAAAACAAACTCCGGATTATACAGAACACATTCAAATTGTTCCAAGGAGTTTGTTATAAACAATGTTTATTGTACACAACAAATTGGGTGGATTTTCACAAATGATTTCATAGTTTTAAACTGGATTCAACAGGAATATAGCTGTAATACAGAATCGTATGTTCTGGTTATAAAATTTCCTTACATGTCTGAGGAGTAAAAACATTAGATAAAATTAGTATCATTTCTACATTTTTTTTATGGTCACTTTTTTGTACATTAGTATGATTTTATAAACAACCTTTCAACATCTGATTCTCTCACTTTCATTTTCCACCAATTACTACTATTCTTTCACTCATTTCTTCTCATACAGATAATGATCATTGGTATAATTATTTAATATAGTTATTTAAATTACATATTTTGTTAGTTTGGAAAGATTCACACATTCATGTTACTAAGGATGTACAGTTAGGTGCAAAGAGCCAGGCCTAATCTAGTCCTGATCTACCAACTAGCAAGATATGTTGTTCCTGCATGTATTCAGACAGCTGTTGTTATCTCCTATCTAAGGAATGAAGCCATGATGTCCAACTGCTTACTATTAGGATTTATGCTATTTTTCCACAATTTTTATAAACAAATGCAATATTCACTAGTTTATAACACCATTTTAGATGTAGTTTTTCAATTAACTTTAATTACTGAACCAATTAAATTTATGAAATGAAGATAGCGTGCACGTATTTCCTGTACGTAATTTATCACAAAGATCAGTTAAGAGTCTGTCCAGAGAAACACAAAAAACAACCACCTCGATAGCCTAGTAGTTAGTGCATCCCCTTAGTGTGAGGGAGGTCGTGGATTCAATCCCTGGCTGCGTCATACCAAAGACAAGAGAAAAATGGTACTAACAGCTCTTACGCATGGTGCTAAGCATCAATAAGGGAAGTGTTAGGAAGATAAAGAAAAGCTTCCTAGATAAGTACTTGTTACTGGATACCCTGTTAGTCACACAACAGCTTTGTTGTTAATGTTGTCTGTTGATTACATGCAGCCTTCAAGAAGTCTTTGTTATCTTTACCACAACAACCAGAGATGGAAAGCAGCAAACTAAACACAAAACATTTTGTAAGCTCATCTAAAGATCATGTACACTGCACACCAGATTATGTCTATTGGCCATTTGTTCTTGGATGGAGTTGTACAAAGTGGACGCTGTCTATAGTTGTGTTTGCCCTGCTACAAGAAATGTGAAATATTTTATGGTCGTCATAAAAAGAACTGAAAGGATAATCTTATTTGAGTGTTCCAGAGACTAGAGAGCTTCCAATGCTGAACCCCCAACAGTTGCCCAAAATCTGACTTCCTGGAAATCTGTCCTTATACATTAGCACAGCAAGTTGAACAAAACCAGTTAATTAACCTTGTTGCATGTATACTGAAAATTTGTACTTTATAATTAACATGAGACATAAATACCGTCATCCTTGTTCAATACTGGAAACAAGCAATTAAATGCATGTTTTCCTCTATATTACACACTGTTTTATATCGAGCATTAATAACGTGAGCTTTGTACTATAACGAAGACACAATGTTATTCATGTATATACGCCAACTAACATCTGCACATAAAAATGAAATTTTAAATATGGAATCAGTTTTTGTTGACCTAAGTGAAAGCAATGTAACACAAAGCCAAGGTTGTTACATTGTTAATAGCCCCAGTAGACTGTGGGATTTGCCAAGACCCCAGTATGACTCCATGCATACTGGTGTCAAAAGCTTTGTTCATATGTCTGTATCAACTAAACACTTTCTTCATGTAAAAGCTTTGTTGACATGTTTGCATCAATGAAGCTTTTGTTTATATGTCTGAATCAATGTAAAAGCTTTATTCACATGTCTGAATCAATGTAAAAGCTTCTTTCCATGTGTAAATCAATATAAATCTTTGATCACATGTTTGTATTAACATAAAGCTTTGTCCATATGTCTGAATCAAAGTTTAGCTATATTCACATGTCTGAATCAATGTAAAAGCTTCTTTTCATGTCTGAATAAATGTAAAAGCTTTGTTCACATGTTTGTATCAACATAAAGCTTTATTCATATGTCTAAATCAATGTTAAAGCTATATCCACATGTCTGAGTCAATGCAAACTCTTTATTCACATGTCTGAATCAAATGTCTGAATCAATGTTAAAGTTTTGTTCACATGTTTGTATCAACATAAAGCTTTGTTCATATATCTGAATCACAGTTAAAGCTATATTCACATGTCCAAATCAATGTAAAAGCTTCTTTTCATGTTTGAATCAATGTAAAAGCTTTGTTCACATGTTTGTATCAACATAAAGCTTTGTTCACATGTCTAAATCAATGTTAAAGCTATATCCACATGTCTGAGTCAATGCAAACTCTTTATTCACATGTCTGAATCAAATGTCTGAATCAATGTTAAAGTTTTGTTCACATGTTTGTATCAACATAAAGCTTTGTTCATATATCTGAATCACAGTTAAAGCTATATTACAGTCCAAACAATAAGCTCTTTCATGTTTGAACAAGAAAAGCTTTGTTCACATGTTTGTATCAACATAAAGCTTTGTTCATATGTCTGAATAAATGTAATAGCTATATTCACATGTCTGAATCAATCTAAAAGCTATATTCACATGTCTGAATCAATCTAAAAGTTTTTTTTACATGTGTTTCAAAATAAAAACTTTATTTATATGTCTGAATCAACATTAAAGCTTTGTTTACATGTTTGTTTCAACATATAAGCTTTATACACATATTGTATCAACATAAAGCTTTTTTCACATGTTGTATCAACATAGAGCTTTGTTCATATGTCTGAATCTATGTAAGAACTGTATTCACATGTCTGAATCAAGTTAAACCTTTGTTTACATGTCTGAATCAAGTGTAAGCTTTGTTCATATGTCTGTATCAACTGAATACTTTGTTCAAATTTCTGTTTAAATGTAAATACTTTGTTCACATGTCTGAATCAAGTAAAAGCTTTGTTCACATGTATGCTTTATTCCGAATCATTGTTCATAATTATGTATCTTTATCAACTACATGCTTTGTTTAAGTCTGCATAAAGTGGATCTGATCAAAATAACTATGAAAAGAAACATTAATTGCAATGTAATATTGACAACATGTGAAACTTTTCATTCACATTTTTGACCAGCTAGTAACTCAATGAGTATCAAATCAAGTTAAATGCTAGTTTGATTGTTGTTGGAATGTACTATTCAAATATCATCTTTAACTGTCATGCTACATATCAACTGAATTTCTTGTAAGTAGGTCATGTTTTTCTTTAAGACTCCACAAATTATTTCTCAAGATCTACTATATACTATACACTAAACCATGTGTATATTATGCCCTACCAATCTAACCCAATTATTGCATGTGCTTATACTATGTGTATCACACACTTACCAGGTTTTATTACTTCAAGAAATTCCATAAAAACTAGACTTGTACACAAAGTCATTCCAAAATCCACAAAATTAGTCAACAAAATCACTTTGTTTAGCCATAATTTTCTAGAATTAAACACAGAAAACAAAGGCTGTTTTGTACATATTTACACACACCAATGAAACATTGCTGATATGCCTATCTGGCTTTCTACATCATTGACACAGATTTATCCACTTCCTGTGTACATTTATTGGAAATTATCACAGTATAGTATGCAAAACAAATCCTGAATAAACAAATAATCATGTCTGTGTAAACTTCCATTCTATAAAATGAACATTTCCACCAGTTTTCAAGAAACACATTTTCTAAAATGAGCGTAGGTACTCAAAATGCACCTCTGAACTTCGAACTTCTTTTTACCCACAATTCCAAGAGTGGTGTAAACATGCAAAGCTAGGCCAAAAATATTCACTATCAGAACATCAGGTAAAATTAGAAACAGTGTTAGAGGAAAGGTGTTTGAGAAACAAAATCTAAAGGTTTTCTGTTTCAATTTGTGAATATAAGAAATCTCTCTGGAAAATGTTCACATATTTCCTCATACAAGGCACGTAGAGCATCCAAAGTATTGGCTTAAACTTTTCAAAGAAAGTTTTGTTCATAGAATTTTGCTATTGAAGCTTTTTTTAAAAGAATTTTGTTGTTGTTAAAACTTGTTATGATCATAATTTTAGGTGTTCATACAAAACATTTCTGCAAATACTGGTAAGAATCCTGGCTTCTGCATTGTAGTAAATGTTAATGTACACCAAAGTGCCACAAAAAAGATTGAAAACTTGTTGTTGATGACAAAATAGTGAAGTAAATCCATTCTACAGCAATATAAAGAAACAAACAATACATTATGATACCCATTCTTCTACCAACATCTTGTAAATCTGGTTTAATCAAGATGTATTAGAGTTAAAGTGACAATAAAAACATGCTCCCTGAATAATTTTAACAAAAAAATTTAAACTTGTTTTCAATGAACGTGCCATATTTCGGTACAATTGGATGACAAAACTACATCATAAACAAGGTAATCATGCGCTATGAACGAAATCTGCCGAGTTTGAAAAGGTATCTTAACACGTTATTGTGATTTTATGTCCTGGCCTGTCAAATGACTGGGTATATTAGTAAAGAAAGAATCAAGATTTTACAACCACTTTCTTAAGTTATTGCAACGTATCAAACAACTTTTCCCCCAAATACAGTAACTGTTGCACCTTTTTCTGTAAATTGTGCATTGTGAACAAAACAAAAAAGGCACGAATGACATATTGACAAATAAATTTTAAAATGCACTCATTAAAGCAAAGATGAACTTGTAGTTATATAAATTATCTGTTATTCATTTGACTACACAAGGAATTGCACTTAGTGCAACATCTTTGTAAACGTTTAACGAAATGAAGAAAGGTATGGTTTTTAAGGTAATTAACTTTGCATTAACTGGTCAAGAAGTTCAAACATAAGAAATATTTGCTTCGCAAAACAAAACCTACATCATGAAACGTAGAAAGCACTATGTTACTCCTATTCTTCTAGCTACATACAACAGTATAGCCAAGTACCAACATGATTTGCAGCTCTAATTGATAAATGAAGTATATAATTAACAGATAATTAATGATGTGTCATATCTATACATTATACAGATGACAGAAGACAATGACCAAGCAAAGAACAAAAATGATCAATTTGTGATGGCTGCCAATTCTTCCAAAAACAAGATATTAACATGCAAACTTGTAGCCTTAATCAAAATTATTTAAAACCTGACTGATCGCTCCTAGAGGCATATTTTACAAACTAGAAGAAACAGACTTGTCAATGTATATAATTACTCTTTCTTTGATGTTATGATTTATTGTAGATGTTTTGATATATGTCCAAGACAAAAACCGTCATCTAAGAGGTCGATCAAAAATAAAATAAACTGGCATAAAATTATTTATTATAACAAGTGTAACTTAATGTTTACTCAACTGGAACCTAATATTTGTTGCTTTGTAGACCAATATCCACCTCCCTGTATTTACTTTTGGTCTGATCATGATCTGCAATTTATGCTGAACACCTGTATGAGCATTTAGTGGTACTATCCCATCCATTTTGAATATTTAGCAGGTTTACGCCTCAAACACTGAAATGTGGCTTTTTGAACAAAATTTTGTCAATCTTGTTCAATGTATGCTTTCGTTCAAAGTTAAGATGGTCCATATACTGAGAAACAAAGTACTGCAAGTTCACAGTCACATTTAAATGAGAAAATTTAGAAAACTTTCAAACAAAGAAAAATGGTGGATTGACAGATGCAGTGTATTATTACATCTTCAGGTGACAATGTATGAGTCACATATAATTGACATTTTGTGTTTCACTGCTGTTTGAAAAAAAATATCAGCTTTTTTTACAGCAAACATTCTTCTGCATACTTTAGTATGAAGATATATGCCATCTGTTGGTATTTTTGTAACCAAGGAAACCAAATACATTTTCTCCACATGGTGTTGAGTGGTGAGTGACCAGAACATTTTCCATGTTGTTGTTTTTTATTACCATAAACATTCTAATATATTCACTTTCAATGTTTTCCTCAAATGTACTAAAATGGCATACACAATAGTACGGTAGTTTCTAAAACAGTCAACTTGATTCTAGGGACTGTATGCTGCCTGGAAATCTTGTATTCTAAGGACTGTTTTCTAGCTAAAGATGTTTTAATGAATGCACTGTATTCTGCCTGGAAATCTTGAATAGTTTGGGCTGTATTCTGCCTGGAAATCTTGTATTGGAAGGACAGTATTTTGTCTGGATTTTTAGTATTGTACAGGCTGTATTGTGTCTGGATGCCTGGAATTCTTGTATTGTAGGGCTGTATTGTTTGGAAATCTTGTATTGTAAGGGCTGTATTCTGTCTGGAAATCTTGTATCGTAAGGGCTGTATTGTGTCTGAATGCCTGGAATTCTTGTATTGTAAGGGCTGTATTGTGTCTGTAAATCTTGTATTTAAATTTTAAGGGCTGTAGTCTGTCTAGAAAGCTTGTATTCTAAAGACAGTAATCTGTCTGGATATCTTCTATTGAAAGGACTACTTTCTGTGCAAAAATGTTGTACTCTCTCTAGAAATGTTGCTTTTAGGAATTGTATTATATCCTGAAAATATTGTATTCCAAGACGTCAATCTCACCGACATTTGGGACATTATTCCAGCTACTATTCAAGCAGCACAAATTTGAAATACTTTTCATTTATTAGAATAAGTTTGACACTACTGGATACCTGCAAAAATTGCCCAAACTGCCAGAGTGTCAGATTTTATTTTTCCTAAGATGATAAATTATTTAATGATTTTTACAGACCATAGTTCTCTGGAAACATGAGAAAGTCAGAAGTTTTGTATCAAGCTTATTTTTTCTCTGTAATTCTCTCATTTTAATATCTCTGTATAGATCTCTTTAATCAGATTCTGTAGATACGCCTTCAGTTCAGTAATGTTACACTTGTTACAAAAAATAGTTTAAAAAAGTTCCTCTGCATGATACGAGGGTGAGTGATAAACGCTCACCTGAGTCAACAGAGAGCATCTGCAACACATCATCATTCTCAATGACTCAAGAAGGGTTTACAGACCTTATGTTGTTATTTCCGGGTTTAACACCCGCTTCAACTTTTAAATGTTTGCCCAAGTTTTTAGTGGAGGTATTAAACCTTGACAAAATTCTGCCAATTTAGGAAACATTCTCACCAAGTTTTATGATGATTCAGCTGAGAGACCACCAATGGTTTCTTCAAACATTAGACCCAGTGACCTAGTTTTTGACCCCACTTGACCATATATTAATTTTGAGGGAGATTTTATACAGACAAACATTCTGCAAGTTTCATGGATATGACTGTTTCAAGATTTTCTATAAATTTTCACTTTGCAAATAAAGACAAAAGTTGTGAAGTATTCACAAAACCAGTTAAAATAAACTTCACTTGTTTTGAGTCAAATACTAAAATGGATTTCTGTTTTCAACATAAAACATCACATAAGAAAGAAACAATTTATAACAACAAGACACAGAAATGCTTTTTGTCAATGTCTGCAATAAAGGTAATACATTTCTGCATATTAACACTAAATGTGGAATAGCAATAATTTATGTGCCACGTTAAACAATAAATATGTCATAGACGACACTTTTCAGTGAGCGATACTTGACACATTCAACATATTTGTCTGCATAATTATGTCCCGCTTTCTTGGTACAGATCATTCCCTGCTGCTGGTCTTTCAAGCAGGCATTGTTTGCCTTTTTTATGCAGAAAATGCACTATCAAATTAGTGTTAATTGCAGTAAATTAGTGATGCTGAATAACAACCAATTATGAAAATAAGATACGATTCATCACAGTGTGTTTTGCATATAACTTAGAAAAAGATATGTGTTCTTTATACAAAGAAATTGTGCATTGCCCATTTTGAAAGCAGCTTTTTTATAAACATAATACAGACAAAGTTCAAACAGAATCCCCCCCCACACACACCCCATTGAATTAGCCATTCAAATATGAATCTGTACTTTACATCAATCTTTTTTGATTTTGGTACAAGTACTACAAAGCAGACCATCCTGGGTTTCATGCCAAATGGCACACTTCCCGAACAAAGTGGTACTGGCGATATTTTTAGAGAGGGTTGCTTCTTGTGCCTCTAGCCCACTAACCATTCACAGGCTGTCCACCAAGACAAGATTCTTCAAAATGTCAGTAAACTGGTCCAAGGATTTCCCATCAGTACCAGGTACAATATTTCTAGCCAAAACAGATCCATAATGGCAAATTACAGAAAAAAAAGCACGATTCTAAATCCGAACTGTTTGTTCATGTAATGAAAAAAATTGCACGGCAGAACTATCAGATTTGCTTCATTTATCTGTCTAAATTCTTGAAATTGGCACCATCTCAATAGATCCAATTTCAAATGCCTTTTGTTTTTATATGATCATTAGCACAAATCAGAATCTAGCTTTTGATAAGGACCGTGATATGGTGCCTGTGCTGTGAAAACCAGGTGATAAAGAAAATAGAGAATTCTGGGTTACAGAGAAAGTATCAGGTATGAATCTGGTTTTATATTATAGAAAAAAATGAAAGTTCAAAGAACAAGTTGATATTAAGTTTATATTAAGGGCCGACCATACACTCTCCACAGAACATTGAGATGTTTCAGTCCCTTTAGCTGGTGTAGTAAGAGCAAATACTGCATATGTTGCAGGGCTAGAAAAATGTGCAGCCTGACCAGGACTCGAACCTTGGACCCTTAACTTGCAGAGCAAAATGCTCTACCGACTGTCTACACATTTTCTCCCAAATTCATAATTAAGTCTGTAAGCTGGACACAGACCTAAGTAATTAAAGCAACATGCAAATGAACAAAAATAGTCTAGCAGGTTTATTAAAGCTCCAAGACACATAAAACTGAAACAGGATGTTTCGTTTAACTAATTTGAAACTGTATCAAGTACATAGTTTGAAAAAGCTTCTCCTGTGTCTGGAGCATTGAATAATGGAGGAAAACCTGAGAAAAACAAGAGAACATCAACTGTGCTATAAACACGCCTTTATTGTTAATGGGCTAGCGATAAAGTGCTGATGATGGAACTACTGTTTTATAATGTTTCTCTGTAAACTTTGAAGTTTACATTCTGCATTCCCCCTTGTTTAAAAAATTCTCTGCCTTAATCACCTTCAATACAATGCCTTATGCCATCATTTACTGTATCTTTGATGAAATTAGAGTCATTTACATTAAAGAAGACATGTAAAAAAGATACTATTAAGAAACATTACTTAACAAAACCCCACCTACCCCATGTTAAAAACTGTTAAAAGATATCAAGATAATATACGTCCCTCATTCCAACTTTCTTATTTCTTTTACATATTAAATTGACTATAGCACGTTGCCAGAAGAAAAGCAGACGTCAGAAAGGTGAGCTGGTCACAAGTCTGTTCTAGATCACAGGTCTAACAACTACAAAGATCACGTCTAGCACCTTTCAGGTTCTTCCAGCATCATGGAGACGGTAGTCTAAAATGGCAGATAACAGATGAATCAAATTTCTTTGTTTTACCATGATTTTGACATCATGTATGGCCTTCCCTTTCTCCCTTTCTCTCTTTACTTGTTCCAACTGTTTAAAAACACCCTTTGTATATTGTTTATGGAAAGCTTCAAAGTGAGACAGCTAGCCTCTGCCTTCTGTTTGCTTCCAACATGATCAAAGGTCACCTGCTCTCCTTACTTTGAAGAAAGATAAAGTCATTAGCTCACACTTGGCACGTGCTGCATGTCTTGCCTTTTACTGATGAGCCTATTTGGCTGGGCTGACATCTAGTAACATGCTTTATCACAATATATATTAAACACTGCAAACTGATGCCAGCTCCATGAAACTGGTGAATTCTCATCTAATGTGTTTTTTCTGTTGTTTTTTATTTCAAAATAAATTAGAGAGCTAATTTGCTTTCTACGTCTCATAAACAACCTGTGCAAAATCCATACAGTAATTTTTATTGTAATTTACTAATAAAACAAAGGACACTGAAAGTGATACATTTAATATTTTTGTAATAACACAGTAAGTAAACGTTGAAGGTATTTTAAATTGAAACATTTGGATCATTCTGTTTTTAAAAAATAATTGCAACTGCCACATTTCATGGCAGCTGAAAGTATTTTTATTTTTATATTTTTCTCTTAGTGTCAAATGAATTAACAAGAAAAAAGATAAAACAAAAAATAAAATATATTTACAGTACAGAAATGTGGCTGCAAAGGCTATTTTTGTGGCAACAACAGGTTACATACAGGCCCAGACAGTGATGCACTTATAAACACAATGAAATGCAAAGGTCCAGCTATTAACGTACCATGGCATGAACAAACACAGGATGGATGTATTAATTGAAAACAAAGTTATTTGGTTATAAAAAGTCATAATTATAATGAACTGTTATAACTGTAATTAAGATTTTGACTTGAAAATTACTGTGCAATTTCATGCAATGAATTGTATCTGTAAATATCGAGCAGAATGTCGGACTCAGAGCTAGAAATTAAACTATGTTACATCTAAAAATATTGCATACGGCAGCCATTATACTCATGATCTGTAATTGTTTTTCTAAAGAGATACTACTAAACCAACTTTTATCATTTTTAAGTAAAGGGCCGAGATTCCTAGTAGTTTTTTATTGTTATATATTTTTTTTTGATTTGACATGCAATGCAGTGACACATTAACAAAAAAAACCTATGCCATTAGTATAATATATCGCGATTCAAAAAGAAAAACAAGGTAGAGCAAAAAAGTAACATCACTAATTAAGCAAAAATTACATGGGATATATCAGTGTTTAAATCGCAGCTTGACAACTTGATATAAACTGGTGACAGCGCTGCGCAAATTCAGCTTTTAACATTCTTGGCCAGAAAAAGACCGCTGAAAGAAAGCTCGCATTGACATTTTAATTTTTATGTTTTTGCACAGAAAATAATGTTGTCCACCTAACTTAAAAACATAGTGGTTAATTACAAAAGCATGCATCTGATCGGGCAATTAGTGGGATTTAAAAAGTTAGAAATACCTGGAGATTGAGTAATCAGTTTACTTTGGATAAGCTGTACTGTCAATTATAAAATGTATTTCAAATTTAATGCCTAGAATATTTCATTTGGAGCTTTATGTCCTGCTATATACTGGGAACAACATGAACAAATGCATTTGTGTAAATGTTGCTCCCAATATACAGAAGGACATTTTTTATGATGTATATAGGTCCTGTTCCAAACAATAAACACCCGACCACACGTTCTAGGTCTTTCACGGTTTCCTTTCTCCCATCAGCTTTACCTTTCTCATTCTATTAAAATTTTTATTGCACAAATTTTTTTTTATCTTATATTTATTATATATTATATACTAATTTATTTATTCTCAAATGCAAAATAAGTTCTTACAACTTAGATTAATCGCTCTTGTGACTCATTCCAGATGGAATCAACCTCGAAAAGAGAGAGGCAATGTGGAATTGTTCTGTGTCTTGCCTAAGGACACTACCGACATGGCGATGGTAGGGATCGCACCCAGGGCCCTTCAATCCTGAGGAGAACGCGCTACCTCTGTGCCACAGCGGCTCTTATATTTATTTCTAGGTTCAGCTTTTGTTATTTATTTGAACCAAATAAATGCACATTTTAATCTATTTACCATGTAACATGGAAACGTTCTAACAAATGTGCATCTTTTCATGACTAAAACTCGAACATCGTGTCAAATAATCTTAGCTTTGCCACTAAAGCCTCAAAACGGCAACAAAAAACTTCCACACAAAGCAGATTATGCATAATCGATCCTTCAACCATTTTTAGCGTAATAATGACTTTTAAATGCATTCAAAACCCTGACAAACCTGGTCCTTCTGTATCAATGAAATTTCAATCATATCAAACAGCGAAAAATTTTCATATCGAGTGTGTAAAAATGCAAATAATAGAGGATCGTAAATCATATAAATGACAAGTGTGAATTCAGTCCAAAATATTTACGCACCATCTAAGTTTTATGAAAGGTGTTACCCTAGCGGGCAAGCTATTGAATCCTTTACGCTTTACAGGCAGAATCCAACATTAAACTCTCATTTTTGGGTGTAGGCATCAAAAATATTGTAAGACACGAATGAACTTAGCTACCTGATTGTTTTCCTTTCCAAAATGTGTTGGAGTCTACATTTTTCAATTAATTCTTTGATGTAAATATACTGCCAATCCGAGTGTATTTTGATAAGAACTGAAATGGCCAACTTCATTTTACGAGTTACTGTGGACAACTATTCAGATTCCCTGTCTTGTCTGTCCTTCTGTCTGTTCACGTATATCTGTCTTGACTCTCTGCTTCTATCATGATTTTCTTTCTGTTTCATGGAAGAGGACACAGACTATATTCAGTAAGTGAGCCTACAAGCTGCTCAACTATATTTAACTATTTTGATGTGTTTTCCTATGTAATGAGAAGTTCAGTTTATATACCAGCAAAAAGAACATGAGTCAAGCATTTAAACTGAAACATTAAACTTGCATTAAAAAAAAAGGTATCTGTTACACGATTTTGCTTTAACATGCTTGTAAACAAATTTCCTGATGGAAGTCATTACTGATACCCAAACACTGGTCATGGAAAGAGAAAAAAGGAATTTTGTAATCAAATTACACTGAAGATTGTAATCAGAGGTATTCAACTTAAAGCTAGCTTAAATTTGAGTTAGTCAGCTCTCTTTTACATCCATAAGGAATGCAATCTCCAAGTATAAACCAACATTGTACATATGTACAGAAGGTAACAATGCTCGCCAATGTAGAAAAAAACATTGTTCCAATGAAAAGAGACCAGAACTATAACAAGCACTATACTGGAATGTAGATCATAAAACATTGTACTGTACCAATATTGAGAAGTCAGTACTCTAGTAATGTAGAAGCCAACATTATACCACTGCAGAGAAGCCAACACTGTACCAATGTAGAAAAAAACATTAAGAAGCCAGCACTGTACCAATACAGAGAGGCCACTACTGTACCAATATAGAAACCAACATCTTACCATTGAGAGGCCAACAGTGAACCAATATTGAGAGGCCAACACTGTTCTACTGCTAAGAAGTCAACACTGTACCAATATAGAAACCAACATTTTACTATTGAGAGGCCAACAGTGTTCCAATGCTGAGAAGCCAACACTGTACCAATGTAGAAACCAACATTCTACCAATATTGAGAAGCCAACACTGTACCAATATTGATATTACACGAAATAATGTACATACCTACAGAGTACAGCAAGCTTTGTAGAGAACACTAAACAATGCTTATACCTACGGAGTACAGCAACTATTATAGAGTACACTAAATAATGTACATACCTATAGAGTACAGGAACTGTTATAGAGTACACTATTAAACAATGTCATAATCTCCCAAGACATCACAACAAACACAGTAAGTTGCATTCTTATTGCAGTAAAAATGAAGCCTTTTAAAAACTCTGGAAAATTATTTTTAACCTGTTAATTGGGAGCATTAAAAGAAAATTAGTTCCATTTACATGTTGATTTACATATATTTTCACCTTATATGCTATTTTGCATGATTTTACACATGTATAAGGAAACGTGATGAAAATGCACGGTCACGAGAAAGGCAATATAAAACAGTGATCATGAATAACAATGTTCTGCGTAAGCTAGATAATGTTACCAACACGAGAAGACACTTTTAAATCATCTTAGTTCAAGTAACAAAAGATTGAAGAAAGTAACAACACTCTGAATGTATTTGTACAAGAATATTGCACAGATCTGTGTCAACATGGACAACAATAGAACCTTTTATATGTGGGCTCAATCACGGTTAACGCCAATTACCTGTGTTTTTCAACAAAAGATAAATCAAACATTAGAATACAGCGTCCCAATTCTACATTTCACATCTTCTCCACACGTTGTAGACTGTCACTTGTCATGCTTTAAGTCCGGGAAATGACACAAAACTCCATTTTAGGAAGTGTAATGCACATTATTCCAAATATATTAAACAAAACACAATATAAACACGGCAAAGTATTGTGTACATTCTCCTTTACTAAATACACTACATCAGATCCTCTACTTTGTATAAAACGTATAAAATGGTTACTTCATGGTTCGGTGAGCAACAATCAAGGTAATAACTACACATCTGTGTCGCTAGAAGCTCAGGTAAATGGGACATCACTCGATCTTTTTTTACCTGTCATTGTACCAAGACAATTACATTTTAAACGAATGTTTTTCTGTACAAAATGGGGTCGAAAGCAACGGACAATTTTTTTATCGCGTCTCCTTTAATACTCTTGTATCTTCGGCACAGAAGTATTTTGTCATATCAACATAAAAAAAATTAAAAATAAAATTAAATATGACTGGAATTAGGATAAAAATATGTTGTTTTCTTTTAATGTTTTGTTTGTTTTTAAATTTCTGCCATTTTTTCTATTATAAATTTTCTCAGCGACAACTGTAAAAGAATCAACAACTCAACAACCCTCTAAAGTACGGAATTCTTTATTTATACAAATAGTAAAACGGTCATAAACCATTTATATTACTTAGAGTACATAATTGAACTCTAAAATCTTATTTACAGTGCATCTATTTATTTAACAAATTACAGAATGCTGATTGGGAAAAATGATTGTTGCCAATATGTTTATCCCTCAGATTTGACACTTCACAGTCATGTCACCTCGGGTTGGGAGTTTAACACTTGACTACACTGGGTATACTTCTATACAAAGTTTCATCACTATTCACTGCAATAAAGGGTTTAAAACAATAATGTTTAAATAATATTTTAGAAATACTAGATATTGTTTATTGTCTAATAAACCATGATTTGGACTTCTGAAGCACAGTAATAAACCACGCAAGCGGTTGGCCTGATATGTTGCACTGACACTTATTAGTGCCCCATAAGGTACATTTGACGCCAGTTATGACCTTTTAACGGACACACAGGTTATTGCAGATTTTACAGTAAACTGATTTCCCAGGCATGTTAGAATAAAAGGTTACTAGTATGGGAAGAACTACTGATGTATGCATACCAAATTTAACCAGCATATTGCAATGAGTGGAGAACCTTTGTAAATATGTATGCTTAGTAAAGTTAATAGAATACCAATTATAGAAACTTAGGGTCACAGATATCTCAAGTACAAGTGAGAATTAAGACATGTTCTTCAGGCTCCAAAAGATATGCAGTACATTACACCTACAGGAGAATGATGCTGAACTCTACACCTACAGGAGATCCAGTACCACTACACCTACAGGAGAATGATGCTGAACACTACACCTACAGGAGATCCAGTACCACTACACCTACAGGAGAATGATGCTGAACTCTACACCTACAGGAATCCTACCGAGTACACTACACCTACAGGAGAATGATGCTGAACTCTACACCTACAGGAGATCCAGTACCACTACACCTACAGGAGAATGATGCTGAACACTACACCTACAGGAGATCCAGTACCACTACACCTACAGGAGAATGATGCTGAACTCTACACCTACAGGAGATCCAGTACCACTACACCTACAGGAGATCAAGTATACTACACCTACAGGATATACAGTACACTACACCTACAGGATATACAGTACACCACTACACCTACAGGATATACAGTACACCACTACACCTACAGGATATACAGTACACTACACCTACAGGATATACAGTACACTACACCTACAGGAGATCCAAAGCCAATTACTAGGAAAATGCTCAAAATAATACAGAAAAGTAAATTTTACCTCCAAGATCAGTTGAAGAAGCCAATATCTTAAGATGCATTTGATTTATTTTTATGCGTTGAAACGTACAATAAAAAGGCAATTTTAATGTTTGTGAAGCTCGTCATTGTTCAAAATGTCATTCTTTAACATAGTTTATTACTTATTATTGAATGTTTTTGCTCCAAAAAACATGTTTCGTTTCATTCTAACAAGCCTACTTTCAGCAGGAAAACATAATTCAATACTTATGACATCTGAGAAAATGTCATTTTCATATTTTCATGTCTGCCCTTGAGCTAAATTAAAGTGAATTATTTGTACTGTTTTACAATTGTGTGATAGGAATTATATATCACTTGCATAATAAACAATTAATTTTTGTAACTGACATATTTTTAGAAAATGGTGGCACAGTGAATACTCTTCCCTCGGCTCTGCAACATATTTAGTAACTGTTGACGATTGTTGAAAACTACTACTGATCACACTAAACAAACTTTAATAATTTCTGGCCAGTTTAAATATAAAGCTGAAAGCTAAAATTTGGATTTCTGACCAAATGAAACATTCATGTTTTGTTATGGACCACAAGCTATATTATGGTAGAACTAAATATTTGACAAGGCAGATATGTGCAGAAGACAAAATTCCTGTTTTACTAATCGGAAATATTGCCATTATGTTGTTGGCTTGCCATTGTTGACCATCCAGTAACTAGTTTGTGAACAGGTGAAAATCTCAACTTCCATTCTTAAAGAACCGAAAACAGTGGTTATCTGACTACAAGCAACAGTTGTTTTTTGACACACCCATGACGAAAAAGTGGGTTTTGATCCTCTATAGGATACACAGTACATTATTGCAGAAAGTTCCTGGACCCATGGGATACATGGTCACAGTTCTGAAGCCTAGGGTTATATGAAATACAAGATTCTAAGCTCATGGGTTATAATACTGTGGTGTCAAGACTTCTATGGGGCAAACTACTGGGGCTTGTCACCTCATGATACAGTTGCATATTCTGATCCCTTAGGATCGATAACTGTGGCATCAGATCACATGGCTTCACACAACCAGTATTCCAGTCTCAATGAATCAACAACTATGGTGTTTTTTACTTTTTACATTGTAAATCACTATGCTGCATTTAAAGTAACCATTCATGTTTGTCACCACAAAGAACACTGATTTTATAATATTGCATTGTCAGAAAATGTGTAATAAAACAGCCCTGGTAAAACATATTGGTTGGCACAGTGGGACAAAACTGCGCCTTTTGAAGTAACTAAAGAGATAGATAACTGTGGTTGTATCAACACAGAACAGCAAAGCAGCATCCCTTCAAGATTTACCTCCCTTCTTAACATTCCAATCTGGTGTCAGATGTCATAACATACCTGTTTCTATTTATAGTTCACCTGTGAGAAACAACAAAGAAATAAAAGAGGCAATGAAAGCCATATAAAATTTCATGTTACAAGAAACTTAAATAAATAGATGCATACAAGATAAATACAAGATATCTTTAATATGAACAACGTTTTTTGTAAGAGAAAAGAAACTATGAAACTAGGAATTAGCATGTAGAATTCATTAGGGTAGGATTTTATTAATACTAGATAGCAATAATTCCATGCACCAAGAAAATTCTTTACTCTCTTAAGTGTTTGGTACTAAAGAACACTACATAAAAGCAACATAGCAACTTTATTTGAATTTTCAAACAAAAATCTAAAAGATTTTTTGACGGCCAGGACATCACAAGATTGTGCAACAAAATAATAAATGAGTATATGAAGGAAAATGCCTTACTATTAAATTTAATGAATAAATCATACATGTTAAATGCATAAATGAGACAAAGTTCTTTACTTAATGTTTGCTTTCATAGGGTCTTAATGTGGGTATAAGACATTACCAAAACCGCCCATTAATTGTAATGTGTTTCGCACCTGCAAACTTAGACCATGTGATCTAACTAATGTTCTATAAATGCATTTTTCTCTATTTTTCACCCATCAAGTACCTTAAAACTCATTTGTTACCATGGAGTAATGGGTGTTTTGAATATATACTATCATTAAGTTGTTTATGTAATACATATTATAATCAATCAGATAAAAGAATGCAAAAAGCTTCTTTTTAAAATCTTTTACTTTCTTGTAATTGAATTACATACCTATGTGATAAAATATTAATTAAAGAGTAGACTTGTTTCTTAGTAGTACTGAATGCCAATATGTACAACAATGAGTTAAGACAGTATTTTTAAAACTGTTCAATATGTCACCTGGATTAGGAAACCACTTCCTGTAAGAAGCCCGAGGTATTGCTATACAAAGGTAATGCTATTTTTAACTTTTCAATTTTCTTTTGTTACCACTAGAAGTGATGTTTTGGTACTATTTTTTTAGGTATCGATGACTGTACTTGTATATGCCATGTAATGAGTTTCCAACTACACTGGGGACAGTTCTGTCATCACTTGCAAACTAAAATCACTTAAAGGGGCAACTCTGGCTGGTATACCAGCGAGTATTTGTTGTGTGCAGCTGTAACTTGATACCTCCAAAACTACCTGTCAATAAAACTGGAGGTTGGCAAAGAGTGAACAAGACGAATTTTGATGCAAGGCATCAAAGACGCCGCGCATGTTTTGAAGCATGGCTGGGAGATGGGCACTGGGGCAGGTTTCTATTATAAAATGTGCGTGGTTAACATCAGCGAACCCTTTTTTACTACATAAAATGATCATTACCTCTGTCACGGACCTATATACACATTATGTTAATTATGTTATTTGTTTTATTCATCCTTGTAATGATATATGCAAATAAAAAAGATTTTAAAATGATTTTCTAGTTTCGTTTTTTATTTTCATTCACTCATGGGAATTTTCGTAACTGGAAATGCAGATAAGTTGTTAAACTGTCAAAGAACTTGAACAAAAAATATCGCTATAATTTATCGAACTATTTAAATACAAAAAAAGAAAAAGTAATACTTTTTCTAATAGAGAACGGACCTATACACATGTGTATATAGGTCCGTGATTGCAATGATTTTGGGTTTTAATACCGTCTTAGGGAGGTAATCGTTACAACATAAAGTACACACTAAGTTACATCGAACTAATTTGCTTAAAACCTAACCTATCATTCTAAAATTACACATATTCAACAAAATACATTAATTTTTATCATTTAGAATAATAAAAAGTGTATTTAACATAAAAAAACTATTGAATTAAGACTTGTTTCCGGTAATCTCATTTGTTTTTGCAGGAACCGTATATAACCGTTATATAGTATTCCTGGTTTTTGGTTGTTTCCGGTAAAAAGTTGTTTTCGTAATCAGTAATACCGGTCCGTGCCTCTGTGTATTTAGCTGTATATCCTTTTTGTTTATGAAACTGATTTATAAAAATAAAAAGTTTTTATTAGTAATTAGCATAATACTAAACCCTTATGTAACTTCCATATTGTTTGTCTATTGTGATAATTAAATACCTCTTTTCTCACAACATTAATTATTTTCGGATGCTAATTTTACACTGGCTATTTTTAGATACCAAGGAACTGATACACAAAACTATTTATAACCATGGCCCTCCCACAATTTCACTGAATAGGAAGCAGAGGCAAAAACCTGTGCAAATATAATTTACACCGGGTCTAAATATTGTGAAAAAGAACTATCTGTAAAACAGATATACCGCCCCTCCCTCCTTGTAGCTGGTAATGTGGATTTTCTTTCTTTCTATTCCCGAAGCATTATACACTCCAGCAATATGGCGGAAAGAGACGAAATTCACATGATTAATTATGCTGTGACGTATACATTTTACAGAACTTCCATTGGCTGATTATTGTTTTTGTTTACAAATGATGGAATGGAATTCGTTAGGGCCCACTATTGCATAGTTGGGTGAACGGTTTTTCTTTACAGTTTCAATATTAAAAGTGTAATATGTAGTAATTAAAATGGGTTTTCATTGATTTTTCACGTTGGCGCCATGTATTCTATTATCTGAGTGTTTTAAGATAGCAAAACATCTTCCAATCTTTTTTTTCTGAGCTTTGATGAATCGGGTCGTAAGGTCCGTAAACAAAGCTATAAAAAACCCGTGGTCTACGAGTTTGTGGAAAAGTTATTAAGTACTCATTAAATGTGTCCAAAGTTTTGAAATAAAGGGAAGGAGACATGTGTATTTTGTATTGTATTGTTTTTTAATGACTTAATACAATTTAATGATTCATAAAAGTCATTTTTCATACATAGAACATAGTTTAGATTTACAATAATAATGTTGGCTGCTCCCTATTCGATTATGCAACCCCATGGTCCAAAATTGAAACCTATTCAATACTGACGCCGCGATTCCTCGCGGCGTCAATGAGTCACAATAGCAAGCAGACGATTTTAGCTCTTGAGCTGACTAGGGGCTTCTTTACGTTTCATATGTTTTGTATCTATATATGAGCCTTTTGGAAACAGATGAAAATTTATCCATCTCCTGAATTATTTCTTCTCACTTTCTTTTATTCCATGATATTCATTCATATTCTCCCTTTTTAGAAAATTTAAAGATGAATACTTTATTTCACACCTAACTCACAGAGTCAATTTTTGCACAAGGCCTAATTTTGTGCAATTTCCTACAATATAAATACATTGTGGTAAAATGAATATGTCAGCACCCAATTAAGATAGAGTCACAAAATTAATTGGTAATTATATGCCATCGGCATGGTCTGTTTTTTGTTTTTTCTCGAAGGACAAAAATTCCAGACATGAAACTGATACATGTGTCAGAAAAAGGAGGGACATTAGCACAACAGTTCAAAACATAATACAATGTATATGCATGTAGTTGATGAAGAATAAAGTTTATATTTTAATAAAAGCATTGCAGAAAAAAGTGCATCAGAAAAAGACACGTATTGTTTATATCAAAAAGAGAGTAAAGGAGCTATTTGTGTTAGTTTTAATGTTCTTGACACGGATTTGAAAGTTCATAGTGATGATAACACGGGGTTATATAAGTTGTAGACCATCAAGGAAAAAAATAAAATGGAGAAATTATTAAAAAGCAATAGTAAAATCAATCTAAAGCCTCATTCTTGGATAATAATGGATCATATAATATATAATGAGCCAGGATAATATTAACTGACCGTGCATGTGCGATCCTTGCAGTGGTTTACAAGGAGGATTCTTCGTCTAAGTCACATAAACATTTTTTAAAATTTATATCAACACTGTTTATGGTTTGCATTATGTAGCTGCATACCCACGGGCTAGACCAAGAAATAGAAGACCACCGGAACCAGGAAATAGTATCATACAACAAAAAATTATTATAGAAAATACTGAACTATACTTTAGCCAGAATGGGCTATTGAAGTAAAGTATAGATGAATGGTGGAATAACAGACATATTGAACCGCAAGGGAAGTTGTGTCCTGTTGTGCACTTTTGCAAGTTTATACCAAAATTAAAAAGTTCAATACTGACTACTTGAAAAACATATGGCAACTTGAATAGATTTCTGCACAAAAACATATGTTTATGTTACATGTATCTGCTAACTTTTAACTTACTTATGTAGGCCTTGATTACCTTAATGGTTCATTTTAATGAAGGATATTCTCATTTTATGGAAATAAACTTTTATCAAGGTTAGTAAGCTGTTTTGTTCTGTAATGCATGCCACTACTCTCAAGTGTATAAACATCACCATGTGGCCTTTGTTTACAAACACAGAGTTTATCAGCAATTAGCCACACCTCCCGGGAAATTCAAATCTGAGATTGTCTGCTTGACAGATTGATTTTTGTTCTCAAAGTCACTTTTAGAACAGATATGTCATTAAGATTTTTGGATGAACGGTTATGAACTGGCACAGTTTACCTTTGTAGCAAATTTCAAAGGAAACAGTTCTGTAATTTTGTCAAAATTTTTAAAAAACTGTCCCTGATGTGAAACATGTTTGAAATTATTGAAAAACCTGCCCCAGCGCCATCTAGTGGTTTATATAGTCCAGTTACCCCTTTAAAGTAACACCAGTGCTTCTGATTTATGAGACAGTAACCTTGACCTTAATACCTGAAGCAACAAATCCTGTCACCAGGTAGGTCTTTATATACCCTGGTTTAGTCAGGATGTCATACCAAACTAAAGAAACCAGGGCTGGAATCTCTTTATTTTTAGCAACAATGACCTTGACCTTGACTCCAGCTGTTACAAAAACAACAGCAACTTTTCACTCCTTGTCTACAACCTTCGTAACAAGTTGCATTACAATATCTCACTCCATTCTCAATCAACAGAGGAAACAACATTTTTCTTTTTTTAGTTACAGTGACCTTGACTCTCATACAAGTGACCCAAAACACAATTCCAATGTCTCCATACATTCAAATTATTGAAAATATTTGAGAAGCATATCATGCAGGATTTTACAAATATTAAAAAATATGCTTAATGCCATTTTTTCATGTTGGCTAAAAGTGTCAGTACTTGGCCTAGACCTAGCCTTTGTCATTATCTAGGAGTTACCAGCCATAAGAACCAGAATTACAAAATACCTAATTTACATTATAAAGAGATACAAAGTAACAACAAAATAAAACTTTACATTCAGAAGGAAAACAATGAGAAATCTTGGTTTCCCTCTTATTTTCTGCATCTCCTAATTTTGGTCTAATCGACATTTCATTTCAGTACCCCATTAAATTTCAGTAATAAAAGTTAAAACGAACGATAACATTTACTGAAAATAGGGCAATAGTTGAAAAAAAAAACACCACTTGGTACCTATCTATTAAAATAAAGTGAAACTGACAGATGACATGAAAAAAAAACATGGTATAACATGCTCTATAATTATACAATCTTGCTTGTCAATCATATAACATTACAGGGCTTTTAGGACTACATTAGATTCCTTTGTAATTACAGAACAAGGAAATTACAGACATAAAAAACATTATATGCAAAAAGTTAAAAAATCAATTATCTTCTCACACTTGGATACTTTGGAGTCTTCTTTCAATTAATTTTTTCCACTTCAATTATGACGCATAATTTTATTAATTTATTATAAACTTACTTTAAATATTGTATCCCCCCATCCCACCCCTCCCTTACACCAGTCCCTAATTTTAGAGTGGAGAGTGGGTGGCAAAGTAAGGGTGAAGAAATTTATTTCAGTAAACAATTCCTTTTTTTTTAAACAATGTTTCTTGCACCTCATTTTATTAAAATCTAACACTTTAAAGGTTCATACCTGCAATTTTTGTGCATATATGTGCTCCACCTTTATTTCAAACTTTACTTTCCTTTTTAATTTCCAAACTATATTCAGCACTTGTGTAAAACTGCTTATTTTGTATCCTGATGTAAGTAAAACTAAATATCTCCTCCACCATTTGTTGTGCAATCTAATGTCAGGTTTTATAGAATAATTTGACAGTATTCTGTTTCAAGTGATAACAGACTTCTGAACTGTGATAAGGAGGAAACCAAAAGCCTTTGATGTCGAGAAAAAAAATGGATGTGTGCTAGGATCCAGGTTCTATTTTTGGTCAGCAACATCACCTGAGAATAGATGCCACCTTGATAAGGCAGAAAAAACACATAATCATAAAATGATGATTTGCAGAGAAATAGCTTCATGCAGTTGTTAAATCATTCAGTTCAATAGCAATATATGCCCTTCAAAACTTGTCCTTCCGCAAAATTAGTTAAGGCTACAAATTTTTATTAATTGCACAAGTTAACTGACCACTGTTACAGGTCATGGTCAGATTGCACAGATCATGGTCAGACTGCACAGATCATGGTCAGATTGCACAGATCATGGTCTGTCTGCACATGCACAGATCATGGTCAGATTGCACAGATCATGGTCAGACTGCACAGATCATGGTCAGACTGCACAGATCATGGTCAGACTGCACAGATCATGGTCAGATTGCACAGATCATTGTCAGTCTGCACAGATCATGGTCAGAAAGTAGAATCACTTGCGTCCAGCAGTTTAAGGGTAAAACAAATGGTTTATTCTTCTCTCCATCACTTACCTGAGCAAAACAATGTTACAACTAGTTTAAGAAAATTTGAAATGCACACTATTCATATCAACCATTCATACACTACAACCTTTAAACTTTTCAACTCTTTATTACAAGTCTATGAATTAAAATAGTATTACCTAATTTGTTATTCCTTCCAAACACGGAAGAGCTATCAGGTCCAATTAATCAACTTGTCTTATTATACATTCCTAACAATCTGTATGTTAGGTATAATAATGTTGTCTGCAACAATGCAATACCTTTTTTTGTTAAAATACTCCAAATGAGTCTGAGGATTGGAAATAATATAGAAATTAATCATCTAGTCACAAAAATAGAAGTCTTTTGAATCGAAAAGACAAAGTGTTTTAGAGCAAAAAAGCATAATAAAAAACTTTTAAAAAATTGCTGACCAACCAACCTTAATTTCTTTGACAAGGACACCAGAAACACATTTTTGGCCAGACAGACTAGTTTTGCACATAAAACAGACCATTCAAATCAACTTTCATAAACAGAAATTTCCCATTTCTTCTATTTTGTTTTAACTAAATTGAAAAACCTTTGCCAAGCCATCTAAGTTTATTAACTCATAGGAAACCATTCTTGATTAACTTAAGGCACATGTGAAAAACATAAAGTGGCCTGGCTAGGGATCAAACCTGGGTCCTATAGGTCACTAAACAAAATGCTATAACCACTATACCATTGAGGCTCACTAAGCGGCCATATTGTAAGGAAGCTGCTTTTTTCTCTTTGTTTATATGCAGCATTAATGAGTTTAGTAACAGGTGGAAAATGTCCAAGCCTCCTGCAATGTTACCTTTCTTCTTGTATACAAGGTCAACTAGATTATTTTCTATATAAATATTTTCCCTATGTCAGAATGTTTCAACCCGCACATGGTAACCTTTCGTTGCACTGACTAAACCTTTCTGTTTCCATTGTTCATTCTTGGCTGCAGTAAATGGTTTTACCTTTCTTGGTAAAAAAGAGTGCGAATTTTCATTCAGTAAAAATATGCAAATTAGGAGGGAAAAAAATAAAAAAACATACATAATTATTGTGGAAAATTTTTGGCTATAGTGGAAAAAGTTGTTAACAGAACCATAAAATATGCTGCAATGTATTAAATATTAAAATGTTTGAAATTTAATAAAACTGTCTTTCTTATCATGAACAAGACTAAGTGTCTGGTAAGGTCATGTCAAGTTGATAGGAAGAAGATTGTAGAATGAAAACTGCAATGCAACCCTATATATCATAATCCTTAGACAGCTACCATTATAGTTGCTATGTCTACTACATTAAACCAGGGGTCAACTAAAGGCAAATGGTGTGAAACATTTACACTATAAAGAAGTAAATAATTAGTTTTTTCCATACAGTTAAACACTTCAAGGATGGCCATAGAAAACTTTCTGTGGTCAACAATTTTATCTAAATTCTTTATCAAAATACTGTGGAAAAGCTGGGAAAAGGTACAGAATTGTAGAAGTAAAGTGATACCATTGTTATAAGTGATTTCCACTACACTGCTCATATCAAATGATTCCAAGTGTAGATCATGATCAAACAGCTCATCCAATCAGACTGATTAAAATCTTCAGTCAAAACAATTTCAGTAGCCATCTTTCCAAACAATTAATGGAATTGTCTCAATTGAAATGTAGACAAGGAAGCAGAGCAAGGGTGGGGCAAGGTCTCGAAGTTAATGAAGAAAAACTGGAAAAATCTGCCAATAATTTTGTGGCTAATCTTTTTACTAATCTAACTTGTTTTAACAAGATATTAGGAACTGAGCAGACCATGTGTTAGTAAGTGTATCTGTATAACACTTGCATGTCTGTTTCCTAAACCATTCTGGAAAATCTGACTCTGAACTTGTTACATCCAAACACTTGTGCAAAAGAGCCATTCACACCTTATCATTGTTTACAGCACTGTCTTGTCCAAAAGTTCAAGTAAATAACTTCTGTAAACAGTTAAGACTCTGAACAAATATCCAGCAATCAAAAGAAAATGACTGTAAAATTTCTTTATCATAAACATTCAGAGAACATATTCTTGACCACATGACCAAAGATCTAATCAAATTTGCTGACAGTTGGTATACATCAAACAATCAGGCATTGGAAAGTGAGTTCACTGCACTTCTTTGAAACACTTTATTTATAATCTCCTACATAATTTCAGAAACAGGATGTAAATGTTTCCAACAGTATATCTGACAAAAAACAGCACTTTGGTACCAGTTGGCTTAGCTCAAAGAAAAATGACCTCTGCTCTTCTGTGAGTAAGCTACAAATCACAGTCATGCCTTGCTGATTTCTCCATCAGCTGCAATACATATCACATGTTAAGTCCATAAATCACTATGTTTTTCACTGAAAATCTTCACTTTTCTCTCTTTCTTATCTCAGATACTGTTTCAGTGTATCATGAGGTTACTATAGCAACTGGGGTCATTTGCATGAGTTATGAGTGACAGGTGGATGCCTGGATGTGCTTTATTTACATTTTGAGAAAAACTTGAAACAGGTAACAAATTTGGAGTCTCCAAATGCACTGTAAACTTAACTTGCAGACAGGCAATGCACCAGGACTTTTTCCAGCATGGAAAATCAAACAGAACTGCAGTGAAGAAGTCAAGACATTAACTGCAAATAAAATTACAGAACCAGTGCCATGTTGCAACAGATGACCAGTTGGGTATACCCTACCAAAGTAAATCTGGATTTTCAATAACCCTACTAATCCAGTATTTTGAACATACAATATACATTTGCAAAGTAATGGTGCTGTGGAAATGAACAGGCTTTTACTTTCAAATTGTTCAACATTATATTGAATTTGAGCATACTGCAAGGGTACCCCTCTCCATGACGACATATATTCTGTACAGCTCAAAGGCTTACTTGATAACTTACCTTGCTTGTCTACAGGTTAATCCATTCTGCTAGTTCCATGTAGCAAATATGTTAAAACCTGAAAAACATAAAAGTAACATTAAAGTAATCTGCCAGCTTACTTTCTCTTCTACTATAACATTTTTATGCAGTTACAAGTTGAGTTTTTTACCCTATAAAACAACTGGAATTTTATCTCTATACATTGTATGATTGTACCAGCTCATACTTCCAACATTCATGCCACAACATATGAAGTAACTTGACATAGGAACAAGGTAGAAGACCATGGCAAGGTGCTTGTCTGAACCAAAACACAAAGTAATTTGTACCAGTAATAGTTTGTAAGATTAGTAGTATAATAAATCAATTAAACTAATAAGCAAACTATAAACAGAACAGTTACAAGAAATAAGGTAGACAGTACAAAGGTTTGGACTGTACAAAACATTGTCAGTCTGTACCAAATGAGCAGCACCATATAAAATTGCTAAAAATATTAGTCCGAAATTTACCAGCACAGTACTTTTTCCAGTGTTTCAATATAGAAATTCAGTAGGTATAGATGCACTAAGTATCACCATCCTAAGTGTGCCTTTGACTTGATACTGAAGTATCATAGATCAAGTTAGATCAAAAGAATACTTCCTGATAACACTTTCAAAGAAAGATATCAAAAGACTTGTGTGATTGAAAAACAACTGTTCCACCAAGCATGTGTTATATCCCTGAATTTAACACAAACAAGTGGGAATTTTTTTTTATATAAAATCAAGTGATAATTGGGGTAGTACTCAATGAATATACAGACACTTTTCTAACTTCACAAAAACCAGATGCACTGAACATCCTGCCAGTTAAAAAAGTTCAAACAAGAAAGGCACAACTCTTCATAATTTAGTTGACCCATAAATCGCTAAGTTATCTAGCACAGTAGAAAAAGACTAGTGAGATGTGAAAGCCACATCTGGAATCTGGATACTATAACCGGCTTTTGTTTTATCCTGGTATTTCCATTGATTGTTTAGATCTTTTATTCAATTTACTTGGTTACATTCTTTGCAATTATTCTATCAATCTAGGAACTACTTTTAGCTGTTTCTGAAATGAAGAATATCTCCGTGCTGTAAATATCAAAGACAAACTGAACCAGGAGGAGATTGTCCCAGAATACTCAAACTGTTTCTAATTGTAGTTCTGACAGCCACAATAATGCAGAGACTGGCGAATAAGGTTCTGTTACTAAAGAGTATGATGAAAATGAAGTTGAGTGTTTTTAATTAAAATGTAAGTCAAAGTCCCAGTCAGTGTAGTGTAACACAAATATACAACAAACCCTAAACAGTCACCTGAATAAAACTGCCTCTTGCTTCGAGTAGACAACAGTGTTTTATCGATTTACAATAGTAACCTTGTATTAAAGAGCCACATGTTTCAAGCCACCTTTACAGTAGTCACTAATTGGCTGTCATAAACAGGTTTGCATGCATTTCTAATTATGACCATTGTTTTAAATGATATTTAACACAAGATTATTAAGTGATTTCTGGTTTATAAAAACACAAAACTTGGCTTATCATTTCTCACCTTCCCAAGAAACATCTAAAAAATTCCTTATGCACATAAAAATGATTATTTTTCATAGAAGTTTAGATATTTTGGCAAGGGTTTTTATTTTTTCTTACATATATGATTGTTCACGCGGTCTTATTGTGCAAGGTATATGACACATATCTGATATATTTCCTACACTATCTTATCTTCTTCAACAGTGAAATTCTGCAACAAGATAAGTAAAAGACTTGAAGCAGGATAATTACAAACCAATTTTTCTTCAAAGATAATGTTGTAAATTTGATACTGTTATGCATCGAAGTCAAATATAATGATCCTATATTTAAGGAAAACCCGATACGCCAGATAAACCATTATTCAACCTCAATAATGCGAAAAATAAGCTATGGTCTCCACTTTTGAGCGAAACCATAAATTTATTCATTCAAACATATAGACTAATTTGTTACCCAACAAAAAGGACACCACTGACAAGGTATACCTGCCCATTTCAGAATTATTACTGTCAAGGTAAATTAATTACGGCAGAACATAACTTTCTGCCCATTGACACAACAGCAAAAACACGAAAATTCGAAGTTTAATTTTTCTTTCAAGGTGATAAATAACAAAAAGAACATATGCAAATTTTACAAATAGTGGTATCATTATATATTATCATATCTTAAAAGAAAATTTATACTGAATTTAAATTGAAATCCCTCTTTAAATTTATAACCTTTTCATGAATCATTGAAAAATACGGAAAACATGGTACTATTAATGTTTGAAATATAAATAGCAATAATAAGATGGTGCCCCTTTTAATCCTAATATATCTTCAGTTAATTATCTATTCTCCCTCATTTTCAAAAATTCTTCTTAATAAAAGCATCCAATACAAAAGATTAAACACAACCCTTATTCTTTATGTGGAAATTTGGTTAATAATTTAGAACATCCGAGAACCCTACCCATCTCCCACGTTTTCTGTGTGGATTTTTTTATGTGGAAGCGGTGTCTAACAATTACAAATTACAATAATATGTGCTCTAATAAAACACTTATTAATCTAACAAATCTTACTATAAAACTACTGAAGCCAACATGTCCAGAGTTTAGAAGTTAATTTAAAAGGTACTTAAAGTGCAATAAACTGCACTAAAGGACGGGTATAAAAACTGCACCCTGTGGTACTGCCAATATAAGGGTCAACTATTAAACTGAAACATCAACAACATCTTTATCCTATCTCCCTGTAACTATAGAGAAATGGATAATCAGATAATCGTTTCCAAAGAGGTGAAATGAGATGAACAACTGAAATACCTGGAATTGAGTTTTATCTTCCAAAAAGCTAAAATAAGGAATACTGACTGTTAAATGTCACCTTCCAATCAGACACGAATATATATAGTCTTCGGATTACAACTCATTATGGAATATTGCAACAGACATTCTGATGGAAAAAGATGCAACTTGTTTTCCCCTGGTTTTGATAAAAACTGGTTATTCAAATATCATAAGTTGCCAATACAACACTGTTCTGTAACAAGAGGGCCAAGATGTCCCTATATTGCTAAATGTCACCTTGCATACACAAGGTTTTAAACACGGTGACCTAGTTTTTGGCCTCAGTATATTCATACTCAACCTCAATTTCATTAAGACAATCATACTGATAAAGTTTCATGAAGATAGAATGAAAAGTTCAACCTCTATTGCATATACATGGTTTTTCTACAATTTTACGCCATGACCTAGTTTTTGACCCTAGATGACCCATGTTCCAACTTGACTTTGCATCAATACAATCATACTGACCAAGTTTCATGAAGGTCCAATGAAGACCTGTTTTTGACCCTAGATGACCCATGTTCCAACTTGACTTTGCATTAATGCAATCATACTGACCAAGTTTCATGAAGGTCTAATGAAAAGTGCAACCTCTGTAGCATACACAAGATTTTTATATGAATTGACCCCTTGGCCTACTTTTTGACCCTAGATGACCCATGTGCAAATTTGAACTAAATTTCATTAAGGCAATCATACTGATCAAGTTTAATGAAGGTCCCATGAAAAATGCAGCCTCTAGAGCATACACAAGGTTCTTGCCATGATTTGACCCATGACCTAGTTTTTTACCCTAGATAACCCATGTTCCATCTCAACCTAACTTTTATCAAGGCAATTATACTGACCAAGTTTCATGAAAATCCAATGAAAAATGCAACCTCTATTACTTACACAAGGTTTTACTAACTGACCCAGTGACCTAGTTTTTGACCCTATATGACCCATATTTAAACTCGACCTAGATTTTATCAAGGCAGTCAGACTGACCAAGTTTCATGAAGATCCAGTGAAAAATGCAGCATCTATTGCATACACAAGGTAAGTGCAGACAGACAGATCACCGACAACAGGTGATCACAATAGCTCACACTTGAGCACTTTGTGCTCAGGTGAGCTAATAAAAAAAGGAGTAACTATTTCATTGACTGGGCAGCTCACACTCTAAAGTAAAACACCAATGAGTTCAAGAAAAAGGAGACTTTTCTTTACAGCTATCACTCTAAAATCTGGTAAATCTAAGTACACTTTTAACTCAGAGGTCACTGAAGTCCTTTTGGCACCAAAATGCATTTCTATGGTAATAAATTTTATCATCTAAAGTTACAAGGTTCTTGTTAATCATTCTTCCCAGGTCTTTGTTACACATTCCATGTGCAAACTTACACCTTTTAATAAAAGTCTGTACAAAGCAAGTTAATACAGGAACCACCATCGGGCGGAAACTCTGCATTCCTAGCACACGCATGAAAAACTCATTATCCCAGCAAAATATGCTCATTAAGATTTTCATTTTTCATAAAAGTCTGTTTTTTCAATAACAATGTTTTGGAATATAATGCTGCGATGATATTCACACATTTCCTTTATTTTCAAACATTCTCTTTTGTCAGGAAGTAAACCGGTCATAGTAATTATCATATCGGCGTAATAAGATCAGGTATATATCTATGCAAATATACCAAAGGTTTGTTACTAACTTAAGAAATTAACATAGGAAACTAATAAAACCATTCACCTTACTAAGATACTATTTCAAAATAATGGAAAGTGGGCAAAGTTGACTTTCTCTTATTAAACATCATAAAAGTCATCTTGGAGAAGCAGGTCACACACAACAGTCAAAATGTCAGAGACTATTAAAATGAAACTTGTTACACGATTCAAATGAAAGGTAAGATCTGCTGGTGAACGTGTGTGAAAACCTACAAGGTCTAGTTTTGAAAAATGTGGTACCCTGCAAATACTGAAGTACTATTGGCCAACATTTTTGCATTTCCTGAAAATGAAGAACATAAGCATGATTCACAAATCCCAACTTTGTCCCAACCTGTCCGGTGGAAGGAAGATTGTTTTTCCAGGACAGCTGATGTGATCATAAGATGCTGATAAAACACAAGAAAAATCAGCATTAGAAAATTGTATTCACAAAGTATACCTGGTCATTTTGTTTGTTTGTTGTTGCTTTTTAGTTTTGCTTTGTTTTTTGGTACAATTTACAATTTCTTTCTCTCAGTAAAGAATAAGATATCCTATTCTTGCCAGGTGTTTCTTAAAGAAGGTTTGGCACAGAAAGCTTACCAATTTACTTTTCATGGCTATGGGTCCCACCACTGTTTTACACAGGTTATTTACTTTAATGTTTTCCCATGCTTAATTAAATGATAAAATTAAGAGTGTGATTGAAGCCTTCATGTAATCCCAGCAAGCATCCAGAGAAACATGACTTGTTATCAAACTTAAAACTTTTTTCAAACCATTTGTTTTGAACCATATAGATAAATATTCCTCCGATATAAATAGATTAAAAGGCAAAAAAAGGGAAATTTGAAAATTCGGTGATGACATTTTCCTTGCTTGCTAGTATGAAACTTTCAAAAGGCTTTAGCATATTTATGAGTGTGATGCTTGAAGATGTCCTTGCTCGCAGTTAAAGAATATCCTCTAAACGAGTTAAAAGCAATATGATATAAACCAAATAGTTTACTTGTGCATCAGTGTCACAAAATGTAGTTCAAGGAAAAGTCTGAATTGTTTTATTTTGTATGTTTGACAATTCAGTTTTGTGCTGTTTTGTATAATCATTTGGATATCGGGCAATGTTCAGTTCTAAATACGTTTCCATGGTTTTACCCATTTAATACAGGCCTGACAGAAGGTACCAAGTTTGCAACTATATTATATTACTATATTACTGAGAAAAATCAAACATTCCAGGTAGAGTGCCATAAAACCAACATTCATCATCTTGTTCACTATCCCCAAGAGATTTTCATAAAATTGTAAATTCTTTCCAAACCCATATATACAGTATTACACAAATGTTTTATAAACGAGATTGTACCCATCAAATTCCCATTAGAATGAAACATTACCAAGACTACCCACTGTTAAATGCGATTTTCTGTAATATTCCAATTTCTGAAGAACTGGTTCCATTCTTAGGGAATGCTCATTTTTTCCCCAGTTTTTACAAGTGGGAACTGATAAGCCCAGAGTATGTACATGGAACATGACTGTCGGAAAACACACACTGAAACGTTATATCTGTGCTCATTTCCTGTGATATTTGCGGAAGAAATGCAAATGATGAGTTCCAAACTAGAACACAGATTTAGGGGATTCTTTTAGAACATTCTGTATAGTTTTTTATAATGATAACAGAATGGTGATGATGGATGTAGGTGGTGATGATTTTGATCAAGACAAAATCACATCTTGGAACATCAGAAATTGCTTTCAATTCAAATAATGTATACTTTATGTATTACAATAATGACTAAGCATCAAGGTGCTAGTAATGTGCTGCTATTGATGCTGCTGATGATGAAGATAACTGTGATGATGATGATGATGATGATGATGATGATGATGATTGTGATGATGACGATTGTGATGATACAGAAGGTCATTAAGTTCTCATTCTAGTATCTGTGCAAATCTCCAGGAACATATCAGATTAGTTAGTTCCCTGTAATAATGCCTGCTGTTATATGGCTGATACTGACAGATCACAGTAGGTCTCCAGGATATATCTATCAACACTGTGCCAGGAACAAAACCTTGCATTCGAGACAGTGTGCCAGGAACCAAACACAGGATTAATTTATACTCTTAATACTGGCATATATGGACTGGCTGCAATGTGAAGTTAGAAAACTTCATATCTAAAACAAAGTTATGTATCTGAATGTAAAGTTGGATGTAAAATAAACCAAGAGGTTGGTTGAATCCAAGATTTCTTAGAGATATTCATATTCAATAATATTATAATTAATATTATAATGCCGGACAAAGAAAAGTTACAGCAATAAGTCTTTATGATATACCATTAAAGTATATCAATTTATGAATTAGTGGCCTATCTATGGTGTTCGACCTTAAAAGAAACATACTCAAGGAAATTGGCATTGTAGTGCCTAAAATGTACACTAAACCATAAAATCTGCAGCGGGCTACATCCAGCCAACACTGCCGTGCATAACAAATATGTCTAAATTATATCGGTTTTCCTGCATGCACTTAATTATTTCACCTGCAGCAAGTGTTAAAGTTCAATGCCAAACATAATATAAAATAAAATTCAATATTTCATTCAAAGTTGTGCATATTCACAATAAATGATAGAATCATAACATGACATAATACAAATTGTAGCTGTGTTCAGATTTTACACTGATTTAGTGTAGTGTTACTCCCTACTTAACAAAAATTATTTTATTGAAATTGTGAGTGTAAAGAAAACATTTCAGATGAATAAAATTGTTTGTTAAAAATTTAAATTCTGAAGCAATTATAATAAATGCTTGACTTCTATCAAGAATTCATTTCAAAAGCTATTACTGATAATGCCGTTGTAAAATATGTACCAAATAAACAAGAATGATTTTTATAGGAAATGTTTTCAGTGGATACAAAAACATCACTTGTTGAGGAACAGTACATAAAAAGATTAGTTTGTTTGTTTGAGATGGTTGTCATGATTTTATTCAAAAGTTAGATTACTTTCTAGCAACCAGGCTTGGCTTGGTATGTGGAAAATGTCTTAAACACTTAAAAATATTTGCCCTATAATAGGTCAGACACATGTTTTCCAACAGTAGACTGGCTACAGTTCCTAGCAGGGGACAGATTAGCCTCTGGAGTCCAGGACAGTTTCTGGTCAGAACAGAGAAGCAGCCCTTGGGGACCAGGACAGTTTAGTGAGCAGAAAATAGAAATCCCTACAGACCAAACTGGCAAATCTTGGATCATAACCATAGAAAGTTTCCCAGACTAGAAGAATTAAAAGTTGAAACCCTGGTCCACTGTCAAAGAAACAGCACTAGGGTATAATAATGTACTTTTTTTAGGCTGAAACAAACAAGAGGATATACTCTGCAAGAATGTATAGCCCAGTAATGTATCAAGTTTGGTGATAAGTTCACAGGATCATGCCAATAAACCAGACATACAGTATATTTCTGTTCTGGTCTACCATAGTTTACAGAGAGGAAAGGTGAAATGTAAACACAAGCAAGCTTCTGGTTTTCACAGCTTCTGTTTTGATTTCAACTTAATTCTGGAGTTGGTGATTTACCCATAAAAACTTTTTTGCAATTTGCAGACTTTCATACCTACAGAAGCAAGTGCTATTTCATAGATATGGCAGAATGTAAACATCAAAAGTATCAAAACCAAGGAAAACCCCAAAAGGATGTTAAAAAAGAAGCATAGAACAAATACCTGCAAACAAACAAAAAGAGATAGTTCTTAGCAGTTCCTCTCATTGTGCTTGACCATTGTAGAAGTGTATGAATCCAACTTGTAGTTTTCAAAAAGCTCCAGACAGGGAAAAGTAACAAAGGGCAAAACACTGTAATTAGTCAAGATGGAGTTATGGTTCCTGTGCACTGCACTCCCTCTCACTGTGCTTGACCATTGTATGAAGTTGTATTGAATTCCAACCAGAAGTTATGCTTCGGACAAGGAAAAGTAACAAAGGGCAATAACTCAGTAAATACTCAAGATAGAGTTATAGTTATTGTACACTGCACTTCCTCTGAGTGTGCTTGATCATTGTATGAAGTGTATTGAATTCCAACCAGTAGTTTTCAAGTTAGCTCGGACAAGGAAAAAGAACAAAGGGCAAAACCGTAATTAGTCAAGATGGAGTTATAGTTCTTGGCACTGCACTTCCTCTCAATGTGCTTGATCATTGTTGAAGTTGTATTGAATTCCAACTAGTAGTTTTCAAGTTAGCTCCGGACAAGTAAAAGTAACAAAGGACAAAACTCAGTAAATACCAAGATAGAGTATACAGTCAAACTTGTGCAACGGCCACCTGTTACAGCGGCCACCTGCGGACAACGGCCAGTCTGAATTCCCCCGTCCAAATTTGCTCTAAAAAGGGCCGGGAATAGGGCCACCTGCCGTCCGCGGTCAGCGGCCAGTAAAAAGCTTCCCGTCATCGGGTCCGTGATGCGAACGGCCACTGAAATTTTTACAGCTGGCTGAATCAGAGCATTTTGTTTCTTGTAAAGTGTTTGCACCTCAAACGACGGGCACAATAATCAAGGATGCTTTTGGTGATGAAAAAGAAGTGCTAACATTTAATTGTCACACGAAATAATCCGCTCAAACGTCCGGAATTGCCAAAATGCTGATTGTTTATTTGATGCAGAACATCTTCGCAATTTGGAGTCGCAGTTTTCATTGTTTGTGCAACTAAATAATATCGCTTATTTCAGCTAATTAAGCAATCACGTTTCGAAATTGTTTGATTTATTACAATTAAACTGAAAAACACACACTTTAATCTCGAAATTAGCCGTGCATTTTTATTCACAATCGGCAATGAAATCAAACAACGGCAAAGGGGCGTAATCCACGTTAATTAAAGATCGTTTCCTGTTTCAAAAAAGGATCAGCGCCACAGTTTCTGGCTTATTAAAAGCGTTTAAGGCCGATTAACTAAATTCTGCCATTTTGATCCAATACAAAACATTTTGTATTTGATTTGTCATGTGCGACCGTTTGCAAAAATTAAACCATAGCACGAAATTCGGATAAATCGTTATTCGGTTAATGCTTATAGCATGTTTATCTGACAGGTGATGATGGAACTTGATAAACAATGTTTAGTATGATGAAAATATATCAACTGCCCACACCTCCGAACAAAGGTCACCTGTGAACAACGGCCGTCTGCATGGTTTCCCTTGACCGGCCGTTGTTCACAAGTTTGACTGTAGTTCTTGTACACTGCACTTCCTCTGAGTGTGCTTGATCATTGTATGAAGTTGTATTGAATTCCAACCAGTAGTTTTCAAGTTATGCTCCGGACAAGGAAAAGTAACAAAGGACAATAACTCTGTAATTAGTCAAGATGGAGTTATGGTTCTTGTGCACTGCACTTCCTCTCAAGTGCTTGACCATTGTATGAAGTTGTATGAATTCCAACTAGTAGTTTTCAAGTTATGCTCCGGACAAGGAAAAGTAACAAAAGGGCAATAACTCTGTAATTAGTCAAGATGGAGTTATGGTTCTGTGCACTGCACTTCCTCTCAATGTGCTGACCATTGTATAAGTTGTATTGAATTCCAACTAGTAGTTTTCAAGTAGCTCCGGACAAGGAAAAGTAACAAAGGGCAAACTGTAATTAGTGAAGATGGAGTTATGGTTCTTGTGCACGCACTTCCTCTTAAGTGCTGACCATTGTATAAGTTGATTGAATTCCAACTGTAGTTTTCAAGTTTGCCCGGACAAGGAAAAGCAACAGACCGCCCGACCACCGACCGACCGACCGACCAACCACCGGGTGACTCCTATATACCCCCCTAAACTTCGTTTTGGGGGTATAATGAGGCATGTTTAAAAGATAGAATGACTAAATCAAAATACGATATACAGTACATGACGTCAAGTAAGGTGACGAATCTTCTGATTAGAACCCAAGGACCCTGGGGTGAAAGAAACAAACAAATATGAGACAACTGAACCAGCAGAAATGTTATATATTACTTGCATAACAAACAGGAATTTTGAATTCTCAAAATAGTAAATAAAACATTCATACTGTGTGTCACTGTACCAATCAGATTCTAGTGAATTTTCGTACTGGTGGACAACTAATTTTGGGGCTATTAGCAGAATCCAATCTACTTTGATTCATGTCTAGTTATTATTCAACTGCAATTTTCAGTTGCTCTAGTAAATCTCTTCATAAATGTTGAAGAAATTATTTTAATTTTCATCAATTTACACATGTCATGTCAATGTGATGTTATTCATTTACATCAAACATGACATTATTGCAATAAAAAGTTTTTAAAAGAAGTCTTTACTTTGTTGCATTTCAATGCCAGAACATTATTAATTTTTGGAACAAACGGTTTCTAAAACCAGCCTTTAACTGTTTGTAAGAAATATTATCAGATTTGGGAGCTACCTATTTCACAGGTATGAATAAAAAGCCCACAAATCTTGCTCACACAAAAGACAATTTGACAACATGGTAATTAATGTGGACATTAATGCTCGTCTTATGAATAATGCATACACAACAGTCTCCATTACACATATGAAAAATTATGCTGAACTTTGATTTCAATTCTTGCTAATTTGAATACTACTACCACTTTATAATAAAAATAACATAAATCTTTGGATAACACTAACAAAATGACTCTGATAATCATCATTCTGCCTTTGTTAAATTATCGTATCATTTTTAAACAGTCTTTAACAACTCTCAAAGCTCTGATTCACAAGTCTGATATTTGTTCTTTCTATCTATGATGACAATTTATAAATTACCATGCTTTAATTTGGTCTTAGTTGCTAGAATGTATGACCTTTTCAAACTTAAGTTTTTTTTAAATAAGTGCATAAGCAAACTCACAATAAAAAAATGCTATAAATGTTTTATACTATCATATCAAACTATAGTCAAAGAAATAACATATGTGTCTACCCACATGCTTGTACCACAACCAACGTTCATGGTCCACACAGTCTAGCTCACCAAGTCTATATAAGCCAGTCTGACCAAGTCACACAATGTAATTCCAATGCTGATCATTTGGTCTTTAATATTCCATTTTTATCAATCCAATATATAGTGTCCAATGTTGATGCCAAACAGTAGACAATTAAACAGTATACATATTATTTATAATATTTACATGTCTCTATCATGTATTCTTCCAGTCCCACCAGTGCAGTAAGTTATACACATCGAAAACATACAGCAAACCTGCCGAGTAACCCTTTCATTACCTGGCCAATCAAATTCAATGCATGACAATTTGTGAATATTCAATGATTGACAAAATTATAGACACGAAATTTTCACAACGGGTACCTACACAAGAAATTCAATGCGTCCATCGGCTTGAAAACGTAATTATGGTAATTAGGTACAACTGAGGGGATTTCAAACCTCAATGGGGGAAACTCACGTAAAAACCAACCTAGGTCACTGGTCAAATATGTGACACCCTGGAAAAATTAAAACCCGTAGAGAAAGTTTAGAAGTGTTTTAGGAGTTTAATGGGACCAACATAAAACTATAATGGCCGAGATGTAAGCAGATACTCATTATGAAGTCTTAATGACCCATGGGTGGAACACACTTTAAAGTCCCCAATAAATTCTGTACTTGTCTTCAAGTCAAATTGAAAATTTGAGACACATGGGTGAATATGAAATGTTAATTTTCCATGTAAAACAGATCACTAGTCATTTTCCAAACGATACAGCAGCTTCCGTTCTAGCCTACTGTACAATGTCCTTTTCTCCTCCTTAGAACTACATAACTGCCATACTTTGTCAACTCCCCTTTAATTATTTGCCCTCCAATTGTATTTGTATCATTATAATATTCAAACTGAATGCCTGGTTACATTTATTTCAATATGAAAATGATAAAACCCCCAGTATTTTTGCTCAAAAAGAAAGTTTCTCACTCAAACCTAAAACGCTGACCTATGAACCCCTTGACTTTTTATGAACTTTACAAAAGAAAACACCTATTCTTTCCCAAGCCCCGTTTTGTTCCTTTGTATGGTTACACCCTGCTGATACTCTTTTTATTCACTGACAATGTATTTTTTGGATATAACAATGATCATACAAACACTTTCTGTTCAGAGTTTTGGATTTCAATCAGACGACTACTGCCTGCTTTTTATTCATAATTAATTGTATTCATAAAGTAATTTATGTATAGTCAGGAAACTGTCATTCAAAAGCTAGAGGTTTCACTGAAGGTTATGAATACCCCAACATTTCCACCTTGATATGCTTTGGTCAGGAAAAAGTAACAAAGGGGGATAATTTTAAAATAAAGCAAGCTAGAGTTATGGTTCCTGCAAACCACTTCTTTTCACTATCCCCAGACAGTCTGTCAAATTAGTATCATGTCATATGCTTCTGATAAGAGCAATTCAAGGACAAGGCAAGCTAGAGTCGTGGTTCTTGCATACACTGCACTTTCAATCAATGTCCCTTTATTTTTGTTTTATGTATAAAGTTTGAATAAATTTGTTTTAACATTTGTGTACACTGTACACTAGAAAAACTATTTCAAAGTGCTATCATTAATATAAATGAACAAATGTTGAGCCAACTTGACCTTGACTTCAGATCATGCAGAAATTATGAAAGGCGCATCTGTTGGCTTATCAGGCTCGCCTGTCATTTTACAAAACTGTGACAGAAGAAGAGGCATTGTACCAAAGCTACATTCCTTCGCTGTCATAAATATATGACGCATATGTCATGTATGTGCAACTGCAGCCATTGTTCATTCACTTTTAACTGATATTCATTTTTCATCAAGTATGTAACTATGTCACCTACACAGACACTATTATATGCACTGAGTGTGATGCTGCTAATTATATAATGATGTGTCATATTCAAACACAAATTGAAAATTAAAATTCTTAAAAAAATTTCCTACAAACAGAGCCTTTAGACATTCTGCTGAACAAAATTCAGGAGAGAAAGGTAAACAGAACTGTACTTGATCTTTACAAAACCTTACGCATCTGTCCATTGCAATTCAATTAACCTTAGTTTTATAATTAATTGATGAAAAGGTCCATCACACTATTAGAAATTATCTAAGTCAGTTTGACCTGTCAAAATGAAAATAGCCACTTCAACTTGGGAACTTCTCATTAACAAATCTTTGTATGTCAATGCAACTTCTGCTTCACTTATAACAAAGTGTCAGGGGTATCAATGGGTATCAATCAAGAGGGGGTCATCTCTTTGTCCACTTTCTCTAGATGGATGAAGATTACTGCCTCACTGTCTGCTCCTTTTTTGGGCAAAGACAACATATCAATCATTCTGTAAAAGACATCAATGTCAATGTGATGAGACTCTATTCAAAAGTCTGCTATCTTGTTCACCCTATTATTTAAAGAATGATTTGAACTTTTTGAAAGACAACAGTGTTTCGAGTGGCCATGTAGTTACCCCAAGGGTTTGTAACTGCTATAATGGCATAAACATACTTTAAGTCAGTGTAAAAACTAAATAACGGAGGCACTGTGGTGTAGAGGTAAAGCATCTGGCTACAAACCCAGAGGGTGCAACTTCGAATCCTACCAGCGGAACTGATTAAGACTTGCATAATCTGTTTTTTCCATGTGACTACTCATATAAATAGAAGTTGCAAGAACAGAAGTCAAAAATCAATGTAAAATAAAACAAGAGCTGTCACATGACAGCACGCTCGACTATTCGAAAGCTTGTTGGTAAAATGGGGTTTTTGTCTAAGAACAGGAGTATGTGTAATTGTCTATAAGAATTAAGGTCAAAGATAGAAACTTGTTCAAAGACCTTTGTAAAGTACATTGCATTCAAGGCCTTACTCGGATTCTGCAAGCCAACTGGAGGGAGGATGGGGGATAATTTCAAAGAAATACATGACCTTGTATATTTGATCATGAATAATTTTGTAACTTTTCAAAATTGATATGTATAGAATTAAAAAAACATGACCGCTTCATGCTGCATAATTATTCTATGACATTTCAAAAGAAAGCCATTTTGAGTATTTCCATTTTAGTCTGGAAAAACTGTGACAAAATTCTAAGTTAAAAAGGGCATAAATATGTCAAAAATCAAAAACATTGGTGAAGATGTTGACAGTAAATACGTTCGATAGTATTCTATCTTTAACAAAACATTCAAAATTAAAAAGGGACACAAATCTATCAAAAATCAAAACAGAGTTATGGGGATTGTTTTCTCAGGTGTAGATGTTGATGGTAAACATATATTTTGAGTTTCAAGTCAATACCTTATATAGTATTCAAGATATGGAATTTACAAAAAAAAAAATACCAAAACTTCTAAGTTAAAAAGGGGCATAAATCTGTCAAATCAAAACAGAGTTATGGGAATTGTTTCCTCAGGTGTATAAGTTGATGGTAGACACATACTTTGAATTTCAAGTCAATACCTTATATAGTATTCAAGAATTTGAATTTACAAAAAAAATACCAAAACTTCTAAGTTAAAAAGGGGCATAAATCTGTCAAAAATCAAAACAGAGTTATGGGAATTGTTTCCTCAGGTGTATATGTTGATGGTAGACACATACTTTGAGTTTCAAGTCAATACCTTTGATAGTATTCAAGATATTTGAATTTAAAAAAAACTTTAACCAAAAATTCTAAGTAAAAAGGGGCATCAATCTGTCAAAAATCAAAACAGAGTTATAGGGATTGTTTCCTCAGGTGTAGATGTTGATGGTAGACACATACTTTGAGTTTCAAGCAATACCTTTGATAGTATTCAAGATATTTGAATTTATAAAAAACTTTAACCAAAAATTCTAAGTTAAAAAGGGGCAAAATCTGTCAAAAATCAAAACAGAGTTATGGGGATTGTTTCCTCAGGTGAAGATGTTGATGGTAGACACATACTTTGAGTTTCAAGTCAAACCTTTGATAGTATTCAAGATATTTGACTTTATAAAAAACTTTAACCAAAATTTCTAAGTTAAAAAGGGGCATAAATCTGTCAAAAATCAAAACAGAGTTATGGGGATTGTTTCCTCAGGTGAAGATGTTGATGGTAAACATATAGTTTGAGTTTCAAGTCAATACCTTTGATAGTATTCAAGATATTTGACTTTATGAAAAACTTTAACCAACGCAGACGCCGACGCCGACGCCGACGCCGACACCGACGCCGACGCCGACGCCGACGCTGGGGCGAGTGCAATAGTCTCCTTATTCTTCGAATAGTCGAGCTAAAAAAATGTCAGTATTACAATGTCATATATTCAAAAGACCTTACAATTTATACTATTATATTTGTAAGCTAGGCTGAGGATCAAACCTATTGAGCACTAAGTGCTCTGACCATAACTGTTACAGCTTGACTTTGTGTAACATGTGTATATGTAGAAAACATTGTACAGTCTATTCTAGCAGAAAATCTTGTCTTGTTCATTACTTTTACTGTAACATGTTGAATATACAAACGCTTGAACATGTTAATATAAGAAAACAACTAGAATTATGTTTCCTTTTACAGTCAGTCATAATGAAACAAATGTACATAATTAAAATAGTACTTAATCTATACATGAACAACACACATATTAAAGCAATAAGAGTTTTATTAAAGGAGAAACAAGCATGTACAATAAACAGCGGACAAGCTTTTCGTGAGGACACGCAGGAAGTGATTGCTGTCCTATTGTTTGTCCTGACGATTTCCTTGTCACAGAATGAGCTTCAAGTAATTATGCATGTTCGTTGCCGTCTAAATGTCAACTTGAATTGTTAATGCATGTTTACACCTGGTTGATTGTACAGGTAAAACAGTGGAATAACTGTCATATCACATTATTACAATACTTGTCATCTTCATCAATGAAACACTTAAAACACCGATTCAGAAAGTAAAAAATAGTCTCAGCTGAAAATCAAGAACCAATGGACATAATCGTTTGTAAAAAGTTATGCTTAACTTAAATGTACTTTCATTTCACACGAGATTGCATGTATATGTGCATGCATGTGATCTATTATTTATATGTTTAATTAACTTAATGATGTTACCTGGTATGTCACTACGGCTGTTAATTTATTTTGTTCCGATTCAAACATTTTCACTTCATTATACCTAAATGTGCACTTGAAATTTTTTATAATTTTTGCTTTCAATTTAGCATATATTTTTTTTCTTTTTTTTTTGGTCCAACGTTACTTTTCTTTACCCCACATGTTTTTAGATATACATGTTGCAAACACACTTGTAACAATGACTGCAACTATGAACACCAGCATGAAAGAGAACAATGATAGTTCAATTCACAGCAGTATATAGTTGTGATACTGTACAACTTAAAGATGCAAAACTTGCTGGCTTACCTTACAAAGTTATTACTCCCTGCTACATAATCTGATTGCTAAAAACACTTGCTTTCCAATAAATGCTGTAACAAAATATAACATCCACTTGATCTGTTGTATATAACATAAACAATTCCTAAGAACATATACACACATATGCCGAATTCTTGTACAGACAAAATTAACAAGTATGTTTTGCAAGAATTCACTGTTTATTTATCATACAAAATCTAAAAAGTTTGAATTTAAAAGAAGTTGTTTGCATCACTATGAACTTAAACACACTTTCAAATTGCACATTTTTTACATGCAGACATGCGATATCCTAAATCCTTTGTGTTACGATTGATTATTATCCAAAGTTATAGCTTTTTTGCTGAATTTTTTTGCTCCAATAAAAACATTACGTGAAATCACACATGTTAATGTTATCATCATTCACTATTTGTTGATCACACTTTCTTATTTATCATAAAACGTTATTAATAGAAATAAAACTTTGACATAGCCAAGTGTTAACTGTGATCTTGTTTCATAATTTACACTGTTACTCCTCACAGATACATCTTATATTTGATAAGTACGAAGCCTATTCACTCAAGCCCTATCAGGTTTCATTTTATTTATGATATGAAAATTTTATACGAGGCGCAGTGCGATATTCGCTCAAGCGCGGCAGTTTCACATTTGTTACAGACAAGTAGGTTCAAAAGAATTTGGAAATACTTTAAACTCTTGTTGCCTTTTTATAAATCAAGCATTAAAAAGCCCCAACAATTTCTTTTAACTAGGAAATGGATTTTTTGACCTCGAACTGAAAGCTCAGTTTTGTATACTTAATGGACCGCGGAAAAGTTCCAAAAGGATTAACTTTGATGTTAAACCTGTTTTCAACTAACAGGACATATACAAAATGCAAACTCCATTTTGACTCCGTTTTAGTCTTTTTTCGGACTGCACAAAATGTACTTTTAACTTTTACTATTTGGTCTGCAAAGAGTATGAAGTTGCTGTCGACAGAGTATGAAGTTGCTGTCGACTCTGAGGCGAGAGTAAATAAGCAATGTAAGCTGTCTTTCAGCTGCCAACACTGACACTATAATCTGTTTGAGACTTAAAGACTTCAAAGTATCACAATTACAATCTCTAAAATACCAGCAGCTATAAATCATGATTTTTTTTTCTTTCTTCAAACAAATGTGCAGTGTATACATTTTAACCTTCTGTTTCTTCTCAATAGTTTTTTCTGCCATTCCTATAAATATATGCCTGCTTAACTCAGGTGACCCTTTACACAGACTGAACAAAAAATCAAAACTAGGGACTTCAGTACAGGCAAGTAGGTTCCAAGGTCTGCTGAGATTCAAACTTTTTGGATGGTCTAAAGTCACACCCATGCATGTATGCCCCTGCTTTACAGGTCTGAATTTATACGGCATGCTTCAGGCAAATCAAGGAGCTTATCCCTACCCTCCCTCTACCAGCTTCAATATCATTTGCTAAATTACAGTAAGTGGGCCTAAATGGTACTGGTTCAAATACTGGCCTCTGTCTTGAAATAATTGACCTTACTACCCTCTAACAAAGTCTGTGTCCACAACCACTTGACTGAGAGTGTTTCTAAATTGCTATGTGCACAAATTAACTGCCTTTACATTCTAATGATACAATGTTTGAATTTAAATATGAAAAAAGCACTTAACCAATCAAAATGCGCTTTTTGTAGGGAAATATTTTCATAAAATTTTATGGGTATCATGTTTTATGATCAGTAATAAGGCTATCAGATTTTATTGATAATCACTTGTTATTCCTCAATTATACACTTCTTCTACATTAAACAGACCAGTTAAAGACAAATTATGTGCGACAGTAAATGAATAGTTTTTCATTGCTGTATAGTTTTATGTGTGCACCTTTAGTTGTTGGGAAGGGTATAAAAGCAAACTATCACTGATGTTTATGGCCACAAAAGTCAAGATTTAGTAAACCCCCTACACTATAAAAATCAATCTTCCCTCCTGGAGAAGCTTTAAAACAAGACAAGTGTATGGTACACAACTGCTGATGTATGCAAATAGCCAACAATTATAGTACTGCAATTATAACAGATTTATTTTCATGGAATTAAATTTGAATTGTATGCAATATTTAGTTTAGCCCTGTTTGAGTCCTCTCTAACCTTCATGCAAAGAATAACCTACTTTCAATTTCTAACAGTTAAACTTCTTCCCAAGAATAGATGAAAGCCAAAGAAGCCAATGAAGTCCAAAAAAAGGGCTGTAACTCCATCTTACAACAAAACAAAAGTCTAACAACTTGTTATGATCAAGGCAAAGTACAGACCAGCTGGCCATTCTTGGAAAACTGTGAGAAGACCTGTGATGTGTAACAAATATCAATGCACATTTAGGAACAGACTTCCATGAACTAAAAGCTTTAGAAAATTCGGACTTGACTAGTGCTCTACTAAAATACCTCCACATATCATTAACTTTAGATTCATCATTGCCTCTCCATATTTGGCAGGATTTTTGTATGTATCAATTTTGCTTAATTTCACTACTTTCAAGTCTGCTTTCTGCACAGAGATAGAGGATACTTTCTAACAATGCCCGACGAGGATGAGGCCATAACCCCAAAATAGTTTGAATATACAATGGACTGTGTGGTCAAAACCATACTTTAAGGTGTATCATTATAAACTGCAAGCATTCTTAAAAACAAAACACTGTGATATGGATTCTTTCTTGCCTTCACTATTCTGTAGAAACCTTTTTTTAAATTCCATGTTATGAAAACATCATGCAAATTAAGTGCATCATAATTAACCCGTTTCATCTGTCTGCTGAAGTTTTTAAAAAAAAATTGGCAGCAAAAGGTCAAAAACAATATGTATTAATGTCATCAGCGGCAATGTATGACTTTTAAAAGATTGTGTGTCATTTACTGCCGTGTAAAGATACGATATGTCACCTAACTGTCACATCACCATCTACCAACCATCCATCAAACCTTATATACACCCAGTGGTGAACAGCAGTTATGACAATGAAAACTACATGATAGTCTTAGAAATGATTGACAATTAAAAACAGTCCTCAACAAAACAATGATATATTACCAGAAATATTATTTCTGTACTTGTTTCATCCCTTTTACGGCACCACCTAGATTTGTAAATGACAAAGAGTTAACCATACCATCTGCCCTTGAACTCAGTCCAAGTTCTAATCATTAGTACTGAATGTAGACTACAGAGTAGAACACAGAATACTTAAGGAAGTCTACATCTCAATAATGTTATATTTCCACACAATTAATGGCATGCTTCCATTCGAACTGTAATCAGCAGCCGAGTAATTTCGGTCCTCCAGGAGTAACAACAACTTCTGTAACTTGAATACAGATATGTTTGACATGCAGATAACCACATCTTTGGTCATCTTACAGGAAAAGTTCAAGTAAAATTGGTTCAATATCAACACTGCCAGAGTACTGAACATGGTGGTCTATCTGGGTTTATTGTGTGGAGAGCTTAGAGTTTAATCCCCCTTTAACCAATTTTCAACAACAATATGCTCATGAAGCCAGGCTACAGCTGCCTTATTAATCCTATTGGTCAGTTTTTGAAGTCCCACAATGCACCAGGAATAATCCCATCAGGCCATTACAATAATGGCTGCCAAAATTATTTGAAACAGGATTGAAAAGAAGACTTAAAACTATCAAATAAAGATTTATCAGTATGAAAAGACAGTTTTATACCTCTGATCACATGTTAATAACTACCACAATCAAATATATCGGAGCAAATTGAGCATGGTCAGGTTAGCTTACTAAGCTGAACATTCGAATTTTAATTTCTTTGCACTATTTGGTATTTAATGGTATCCTGGAGAGCAAAATGTTAAAATCTCTGACACTGCTTTACTTGCGTGCTCAAAAAGGGCAGATACCTGAAAAAGGGGCATCTTAAAGGGGCGCTCCCTACATCTAGCAGATTATACTCTCCAAACATAAATGATGTGTTCAATGGAAGTAAAATGAACATAATTATATTGAAAAATGGCTCATTTTAGCACAAGTAATCAACATGGAGACCTTCAGTAATAAATATGCACCAATTTATTGCAAAAACAACAACTTGACATAGATTATTGAATGTTTTACGGTACTGCAACATATTTCAAAATGCTGATTTTATCGATAATGAATGGAATGTTTAGCTTAAACTTTTAGGTTAAGTATTGATGCTTGCAAATATTAAATTATTTATGCTTTTGAAGTTATTTAATGTGAAAGCAATTTTAGGGAGTGCCAATCTAGCCTAAACAAGTTGCAAGAGCAGATCACTGTATTAGACCCATTTCATTTAAAATACAAAAATTTTCCCACAAACAAACACACTGTATACAAGTACCCTGAAGTTATTCAGTTTAAAGCATCTTATGCAAAGTTGTTTAAAAAAAATACAATTTTTTTTTCTCTGGGGCTGGATTTTTTTTAATCAATATAAGATCAGTGTCAAGTTCTCTACACCAGGTGTGCAGGTCAAGTGTCCCTCTACTAACTATTCAAACTTCTATCCTATAAATTTAAAGCCAAGTCTCTAATCCAGTCATTACTTTGTCATTAATTTTAACATTCTGTCATCTCTTTTATAAGCGAGTTTTCTGATGAGAAGGAGAAAATAAAAGTTTTTTTGTCCTACGTCAAAAAACTTTAGGGCAGAAAGTTAAATTGGAACATCAAATAAAAAGACATCTCCACTTAACACCATCCATTAAAGGAAACATTTTAGGCCTTCAGTATAGCACAAGAGTCCTCTTTTTTCTTCAAAAGTTTAATGCATCATTATTAACATGCCTTCAGAATTAAGGGAGGAAAAAACTTCACATGGTTTTTACTTGAATCCCTCAAAATGCATACAGAAGTGGCAAAAAAGACAAACTTCACAAGAAAACTGCTATTATTTTAGAAGACAAAAGTGACAGGCACTGGTTTCCTTTTTCAACTATTAATGGAAGAAGTCCTTTACCAAACAAATCTGCGGTCAAGTATCACTCTCTGTGACAGTCGTAACATTAGAATCCAATGATCAAAGCGTCACGTGTGACAGCCAACTGCAGAAACATTGTCCAATACTGACACTGTAATCCTTCAACAAGGCATCTCGTGCATTCAAACGTCTCCAATTAAAAGCTCTTTTCCACATCATTTTTCATTAACGATAGGCTACCGTTGTCAGCAACGACATTTTTCCCAAAATGCATAGGAAAGCAACAAAGGGTTCTAGGTTGACTGTCAATCCAATGTGATCTAATTGAAATACGTTGCCAATAACAACAAATGACAATTTTGACTTGAAATTCCATTCCTACATCAGTGGACCTTACATAATTATTCTTCAATGACAACATTGACAAGGGATGCCTGCGTTCCCAAGTTCTCATTGTTTGCGAGACTGTGACTGAATATTTAAGCTAAGACGCTTATTTGGTTGGTGACCTTCCCTCATTATGGCAAACTATTGTCGATAGCAGTTGGGATTTACACCTTCAATTCTCAAGAGCTCCAGGCAAGATGTCGTCGCTCATTACAATTTAAAAAATTGATAAAGCTGAATAAATTATACCCTTAGCTGAAAATTACATATTGTGTTAAAAGTCAAATTTTGAGGACTTGGGATAAAAAAAAAAATTGTTCAATGACCAAAGACTACAACACAAAAGATTCTAATAATGAAATCTCTCATACATATAAACTGAGTCAGAGTTTCTGGATTTCAATGTATAATTGAACCAATTAGAGTACTATTTTTGCCCAACCTAATTTCTGAATTCAGTACTGGTTGCCCCTGTCTTGACCAAACAGCTTTTTCTTCTAGCGTGTGGTCCGTCTTTACCACTCTCAAAATGACAGTCTCCTTAAAAATCCTTACATTCTGGCACTTCACACTTATTTTGTCTACATCATTCACACATGACACTAACAAGTCAACAACAAAAATAATGGTTAGCCTCTTCCCCTGTACATTACAATAAACCTAGCAACTGTCCACTTTGCTTACATCCAGGTGTTGAAGCTAGTTTATTTCAATCAAGACTTCCTTCTACTTCAAATAATAATTAAAATTTATTTGAAATACTTGAAACTATGGTACATATAAAATCAAAGCCTAAGAAAATGTTTCATCAATGGGAAACATTGTCATTTTCCAAAATAATGTGTATAACCAAATTGGGCAACAGAACTGCAGGATTTTACAAAAGCTTGACAAATTCACAGTCAATATATTGGGGGCAATTTTATGACAACATTAGGTTCAGTTCAGGAGTCAGCAGTTCCTTTAACTGTGCAGCACACTTGCCATAAATAGTAACAAGTTAATTACCCTAGGGACAGTATATGATCCTGGAGTACCAAAATAAAAAAAAATAAAACTATAACAAAAATAACTCCTCAACAAATTTCCAACTCTTTACAGAAGCTACGCCAATAAATATTATGATAAAGTCTACAAAAGTCAACTAGATGGCTGCTTAGCAACTAAGGTCATTTTCAACTCATACATTTTCTATATCTAAAAGGAGTGTATTGTAAACAAAATATTAATCATATTATGCTTTTTTGTGTGAAGGGGGTGAAAAACTGTAATAAATCATTTATCTTTACCAAATAAGTGAAATTACAACACTGACAGGTCAAGCATGAAGAATGTTAACACCTGCGCTAAACTAAAAGTAGGAGCCTGTTTCACACTAATTGTTATATATTGCACAAGCTTAAGAGGAACTGAGATTGTTACAGCTTTTCTAAAAGGAAAAATCAACACAATACCTTGCTGAACAATTTGAAATAACATAATCTAGTAGGATATCCTGCAGTTTAAGGGTTAACAAAACACTGATGTCAACAAGTTTCTAAAGGAATACAAAAGAAACTAAGATTTGTCAGTACTTATGCCTTACGTACGGACAGCTTGCACACCTGACCATTATTAACTAAAGGACAACTGTTAACCTATTAAATTTACTACCACAACTTTTAGACAGACAAGAAAAAGAATTAAACAACAACTTTCAGCCAAAGGGTAAAGCACATTGCATCCAAATGGAAATGGTGTCATAGAGCGTTTCAATATGCAAGTTTTGCACTACAACTTTTAAACTCAAATGTAAAATTTGTACCTTTATATGACAACAGTCTTATATAAAACAGGTAGAAACTGAGAACAGAAAACGACTTCAAAGGAAACAAGATTTAATACCTGATAATTAATATCATATTCCACATAACAATGAATGAAATACTCCAAGGCTGCAAACATTCATGTTTTATTATGAACACTAAATCCGCACTTTTATCTGTGCAGGATGTCTGTTTAATGTGGCTGCCAGGGGTTTTTTTTGGACATTAATTACTTGTTAGCAATTTTAATTAATCTAAGATACCAGTTGTTGCATATGTTATGTGCAAAACAAAATTTATTTTCATAACAAAACATTGGGTCATAAAGTGACAGGTTCTCAAAATTTAACATTTTAGGACAAGAAGTACAAAGTGACTGGCTCTCAACATTTCAGTTGAAATCTCATGCTGGGCACTACTTCAAGAAACCAGTCTACAGTATCATCATGTTCCCCAAATGCTTTTCTAATATGCTCTGGGTTCCCTAAGGTTTTACTGGTAATTGCTTTATAAAAGAAAACAGATAAAGTTTCCACTGTGTAAAATGAGAAATCATTTGCTTCTAATTTGTTGCATGTGTTTATATTCACCAAGAATTTGTGGAAATAGGAGGGTTTGATACAGAGAGAAGATTTATGGAAAGGTGTAAACAGCTTTGAGAAACTGTAACATGACAACATCTTTATCCTTTTTGGTGTGAGCATAATTCCCCCATGAAGAGGAAGGAATGTAAAAAGAACTTTTTGGATAAAAGCATGATTAATATTGGAGGCAAAAACACAAGTTTTCAAAAATGCAATCCCATGGATGCAGTCAATATAGACAACACTTGAACACAGGACATCAATAAGAAATGGTAATAATCTAGGACATATTTTTTTTGTTAAAGAAAGAACAGAAGAATATATTAGACAAATGGAACCAACTGTATATTAAAAACATATATTTCCCCCATCAAATATATAAATTTCAATTAAATGTTCTTTAAAGGTTTTGTCAAAAGCAAATCACAAAATGTTCTAGTTGAATTCTTCAGACCACAAAATTTGAAGGTTGCAAACTCCTCCAACCACAAGTTACCTAGGATTGCGAGGATATTTAAAAGTAGACTGGCAGTCAGTCCTTACATTTACTATTTCTTACTCAATTAACTCCCTTTGCTGCCAAAAATGCAGATGATCAAGTTGTGTTAGAATAAAAGGCCGATAGTATTTTGCGTTGAGTTTAATAAAATAGATTATCAATGTACTAAATTGTGAGGACAGTGCAGCATGTACATAAGAAAACAGCAGCAAAATTGAACAGTCATAGTTTTTTTATGTATACTAAACTGTATATATATAATACGATTCATTACAAAAATAGAACTTGGTCCACCAACATTCTGTAGTTTTTTCTGCTGGTGAAATGTGATTTACATAATTCCTTTGAACTTTTTTACAGGAATGCATTTTAATACATCAAAAACTTGTTTATTGTGCTAATTGTGTTTCTGCAGTGAACATGTAAAAATGATGAAACATTAGACAACAAGAAAATTGGCTCATAATTACCTTATTGCAAATTTAAACAAAATTTCCTGAAAAAAAGATTTAATGTAAATATTATACAGATAATGTTGCAATAGGCAATGCAACACACACCAGTCCTGTTCCAGAAGCCAAATAAAATCAAAGAAACAGTTTATCGAGGGTTGACTGCAAAATTGTTGTAAGTCCTTCTTTGTTTCATACAAATTACAATAGTTTTGTGGTCAACCCTCGAAATGTACTATAACATGCAAGCAACAACTTCAAATTTAAAGCTTTCTGCAGTAAACAGCAACAAAATGTTCTTTACATCTTTTGATCTACAACAGACAAATACAAAAAGACCATGCGATTCAATTAAAAGACCATGTGACCTCATTAGAACATGACATTTGATTTCTATGTATGAAAACGCCAGGTGAATGTATAACTTTCACATATACTTCAACATTTAATAATTATAAAAATTTATAACACTTCTTACAGTCATGTCACAAACCCAGAAAAAATAAATTCAGAGGAATCATTCCAATATTTGCATCCCGGAGGTTGCGGGTTGGAGCCCCACCAAGGTCACGACCGTACCTCCTCGTATGACACCAGTACTGGTTTTTTCAGGAAGCGGACTCGAGAGTGACTCGATAAGCTAAAAGCTTTCTTCACAATCGAGCTAAAATAAATTAGTATAAACTAATATTTGCTATGTTGTTTTAACACATCAATTCATTATAATTTAGAACTCCTTATCTCAGAGACAATTCTCTGATTGCTGCCTTTTGATTAGTCAGTTTTAAAACTGAACTGGCTAATCAGAAACTTCACTTTCTATTTTATATCTACAAACATTTTTAAGATTTTATATTTTTAATATATATTATATAATTATTTGTCTTGCCCTTTTTTATAATTAATTTGCTTTGAATTGGCCACCACAAAGATTGGGATAAACAGCAGATGTTTAAAAATTTGGTAGTTACAAAAACATCTCTTGCTACATACTGCAGTAGAAAGTATGTATATTATGAATATAGGTAATTAAAGGTCTACACCACATGTTCTTTAATAATAAAACAATATCTTTGCATTGTTTGTATTACATTAGTAAGGTTCACAAACAAAATAAATACAGAACCTGCCATTTATTTTTTTGAATCAAGAAATTACTGTTATTTATCAAATCAATTTACTGAATAGATAGAGTAAATTATACAGTTATTGTCTGTTAACAGATAAGCTAGGGAAGAATGAATTTGCATTGGTTCAGAGATATAGAAAAAATACCTCAAACTCTAAAACAATTCCTAACGAACAAAAATAAGCACATTAGTTTGATTTAAATAAGAAATAAAAATTAAACGAAAAACAAGCAAAAAAGATAATGAGACACGAGACAGGTTATTTTAATGCCTGATCTTGTATGCGCATTTATTTTAATTGCACAGTCAAGCTAGAGATGTAACTGCAATGAGGTTTATCGACAGGCTTCTACCTTAATGTTTCTTTTGTCACAATATTACAGTGGCGATGCATTAAAGAACAGCCGAAATTAAATGGTCGTTAAATTCTCTTCAATCAATATCCTCATCATCAAAAGTATATTCATTTTCTTCCCATAAATACAGTATTTTTACTGTGATATATTCACCAATTACCAATGATTTTGAAGAAAAGAGACATGAATTTCACATAAATGTCAATTTCTGCTACAAACACTGACATTCTATCATATCATTGTGGAGTAATATGACAAATTTTTCATGTTAACCTGTCAGTCAAGTCTACTTGTGCATAAACTCACTGCAGCTCCATGGTGCTTTCAGACTTTTAGTCATTTAGCAATTTGAACATCTGCAATCCTGCACTGCTGTTACAGAGATAAAACAAATATTCACAGCGCATTATTAAATGATACAAAATGCTTAAAAATGAATCTAGTTCAAACCAAAGCAAATGTAACTTAAAAAGCAAATGACTGCTTTACAAAATGTATACAGATCTAATCATGGACTTAAAAATGAGTAGTTATTATCAAAGTCAATAAAATACACAAATCTAGTCGTTATTGAAAACATTTTTTTTGAAAAAATTAAACTTTGTTGTATTGAAAAATCAACAGGTCAGCATATTTTTGTTGTAGTTTTTTCCCTATATATGTTAATGTAGGTTAGTATTACCATGTTATAATAGAACAAAAGAGAAACTTTGTACCTGAATTATTTAAATCTTAAAATCTTGTATGATCTTGTAATTGCAACTTATTAGTTAATTAGATTAATGAAAACAATCCTCTGAGGGGGAAAAGGACGCATTTAATTTCACAAAAGTAGTGTTCATTAGGGCAATTATATATATTTAATGAAACCTTCAAAACATTGAATGAACAATCGTTCTTACTGTTTTAAACTGAAGGTAGAAGCCCACCTTCAACAAAGACAATTCAAATTAACTGAAGTTTTATATGGGAACAGGTAGCTAACACAGTACCCTTGAAAAACAGGTAATTTAAAAATGATTTACTACTTTTAAAAGAAGTTTATTTAACATAGAGACCTAAAGTCGAATCATGAGAAGGCCTTTGAAAGAAATTAGCACAATTCTCCCATTAAAACCGGAAAAGAATTTATAATGGCCAGAACCAGTGTGCTCCAAGCTATTAGCTATATCTCACCCTAAACTAATGTTTTCCTATCATATTTAATGGGTTATTTTGTAAGGAAACACTCATTCATACTAAAGTTCACTGCAAAACTACTCTAAATACATTATACTTCACTACAGAGAATGCAGGAATATTGCATTTAATTAAAAAATTTCTCTAATGTTCTGTTGCAATTTCTGATTATACTTTCAAAAAAGAAATGGCAGCATTAAAGTCTAGATATAATTGGTGTTTTAAAGTATTTTTTTATCAAAAGTCTTTTATATAATTTTTTTCTTCCATAAATTTCTGAAAATTGTCCAGAATATTCTTTTCTTTAAATAACTGCAATCTATTTTAATTCGATTTCACACTCGTCTTTTGCTGCACAGTACTATTTACTGCTGTGACTTCAATTTTATTAGTTTTACCAAATGTTTACAAATGAAATATAATCCAAGCAGTGCGTATATCATGACAGTTGTTAATGTGTTCTTTCTATAAGAGCAGAAACTCTTTATGAACTAAGTATTTCTGTTACATCAACACAAATCATATGATGAAAAAGGTTTTGTTTTTTTAAAGTACTATAACCTAGGATAAAAGTGCTGAAATTATGACAAATGTTTTCTTTTTAAAGTTGGACAGTTTCATTGAACTGTTATGAGGTCCGAGGTTATATTCAGAGAGCAGCTTAGTCAAATTCATAAATCAAGTGTATCTTTTCCAAGAAAAATTCTTTCCTTGTCAACACTGTATATTGGTGTCACCTTATAATGTTCTCACAGCAACCAATGACCACTACAGTCACTAGTTTGATGAGAACAGCTCAAGGGAAATATGAAATTTATGAATATAAACTTAAATATCAAAGAGTTTACATTTGTCAAAAATGATTTATGGATACAGCAACTGAACTTTTTATTTTTAATATTGCTATGACAACAAACTAACTGACTACTTTCTATTTGACGAGTACCAACATATTTAGTGGAAAATGAAAGCTCTGATAGCCCAAAAAGCACCAGTAGTCATTGATGTTGTTACAATTCATTACATCATTTTTATTCTTATTGTATGGTATCAAAATAATCATCACAATGATTGTTATTTGAAATAATATGAATAAACTTCTTCTTTGAAATTAAAAACTATTCATAATAATGAAATTCATATTTCAAGTGATACAAAATTAATAACGTTAAAAAATATGAAATGAAACATGGTTTTTTGAACACGAGTACCTTTTATTTGTTTATGTACTGTCATAAAATTTTCGTTTTCAAAGTAATTTTCTTGATAATGGACACACTGTTTTTGCAATAGGATATATGACCCTCCTTTTATATTTAATTTAAAAATAAAATGACACGCGATTTCTTGGGTTTGCTACCATGACAAAACAGCCAGACATTGGATTAGCGAGTACATATTGAAAAATGTAAAATGAAGTTATTAAAACGGAAAATAGATATAGCAAGATTTGCTGGATTTCTATCAAGATTTTCACACTGTTTTCACACTGAAATCCGATACAAAAATCTTTCTTTGCAATTTCATTCAAGTATGACAGCAATATCTTTACTTGCATTACAGTTTGTTCATCTTCATTTTCTAAACAAAGTTGCATGATTTTTTTTCATATTTAGATAAATCTCTATAAAATGGAATTAAAAGCTTGTGTAAATGCAATGAAATATGACCTGGTTTGTCATATTGCCCATTAACTTGTGAACATAATAAATGTTACACAACTGTTACATCCATGCAGTATCTCTGTGAATTAAAGAGCTTATACTTTAATTAAAACCAAACAGTATCCCAGCATTCAATCATCTAACCTCATTAGTTCATCAAATTCCAGCACATCCCTTGAGGTTGTGGGCATGAATCCCTGTCAGGTCATAACCCCAACTAAGCAGTCACCAAGACTAACGTTTCCAAGGTAACAGACTTTAAAGTGAGCCAATAAGCTTCAAATTTACTTCGCAGCTGAACTAAAATGAACTGATATAAACTTACTAAACTATGCAAATGCAAGATGTATTGTAACAGAATATCTATAACACTATAACAAAAATTAAACTCAAATAACTTTTCGCATTAAATTCTTCAGCTGTGCATATCATAAAATTTTGATATATTCACACTATAAATCAAACATAACAAGTGATACTGTGTGTGTATACTGTGAGGAATATATGCTTAGAAATTTAAATGCGAATTGAAGACGCTGCATTTACTGCAACTGACATGCTGGACAGACTAAAATGGACAATCGTTGGATATGAATATTAACTTGTACAAATGCAGGTAATAAGTACATTGTGTTAAACAAAATTCAATCTGTTGTGTTCTTTTCAAGTTTCAAATTTCTAGCAAGACTTGCATCAAATCTAGCATGTTGAGTGGGAGGGATCTTTTGATGCTTTTACCGATGACCCATCTTCAGGACGCAAATTAAGAATGAAATTTTTGTATGGCTTTTCAACAGACCTGCTTTAACAAACTGCTTAATTCATGATAAACGTTTTGAACTTGCATTAGTCTTTAAAATTGTCATTTACAAAATAAGATACAAATATTCTTAACAAAACTGTCAATTTTTGTAAATTGACTTTTGTGTCATTCTTAAAAAAAATCTATTCAAAATTTACTTAAAAAAAAATAAATTGTTCTTAAAATCTAGATTTTTTATCAATTTACAGAAGAATTGTATCATTCAACTTTTAAAATTAATGTCAATGAAATTTACCGGTACCTACGATCTGGTATAAAATGGTGTTTTATCCACCAACAGTTCCATGGAATGACTTTGTTAGAAACCCAATCACAGTAGACATTTATGTAAGCGCAAACAGATTAACAAAATAGTATATAAATGAACTTTGTTTCAAATCTTTCTGAAAGTCATAAGGGTTCATATTTCTAGAATTATTTAAGGGAAAAACAGGAGTGTTTACTAGATAGTTACACCCCTTATTACTTGTTATACTACAAATGGAATCATGTAATAATTATGTACACACACATACATCTGGAAATGTTTAAAGTAATAGGAAATTAGTGTCAAATTACATTCTAACTGAATTTTAAATGACTTGTGACAAACTGGTAATAAAATGGTGGCATAAATACAGCTCATGGAATTAGGTCGCAAATGGCAAATAATGATGGTATGGTATTCAGAAAAATGTTTGAAACAATTACTGTCTACAAAGTAGTCAAAAGATCCTGCACTTACATATTTAAAATATTGCAATGCATGACAAAAGTTGACAAAACTGAAACTTGTGCAATGATGAAATATAAATCAAGCAGACTTTTAAATGAAAGCAAACCTTTTCGATTCTGCAACAATTTGCTAAACTCTTGAGAACCATACCCAGTTTTACAGAAAACTCTGGCCAAAGTGACCCATTTTTACATTTCGAGTAGGGACTCATAAGCGGTCTGTACATAAAAGTTGTTTTAAAAAGTTCTCTGGCAAACTTATCTACCATTTCGCACAAGACATACGAGATTGATACATCATTATTCATGTTGTGGCCTGTATAGTAGGGATATAACATTTTTTATTCTAGAGATATCTTATGCCAACAGATGTACCATACATGCCTGGCACTGAATTCTATCTCAGGGTTTTTAAAAATAGTATAATTTCATGCAAACCGAGTGATTATGATTGTTAAATTAATTTTAGTGTCCGATTCTGCATGCTGATTTTCACATGTTGCAGCAGTCTAACTCCAAAAAAGTATCAGTTGTAACACACTAAAATCTATATACAGGGATATTTTGCTGTACCATTTGCAAATACTGGGTACATTTTTTTAATACCAAAGTGCATGAAAAATGTCTTAGTATGGACATAGAGTTGTTTACAAGTAAATGCCAGCAGGTCAGTGGACATACCTTGACCAGAGAAATCTGGGTGCCAAACCATATAATACATACCATTTTGTAACACTGACTTAATCATCTAAAATACCAGCTAAATCAAACAATGCCAAAAGATTTCAAACGCTTAAATTCTTATCATATTGCCAAATGCAGACCTTAGTGTCCATGAAAGACCCTTATTCGAATACAGAAACAATATTATAACCCTAAAAAAAAAAAATAAACATATGAAGAAGTTTTGTATAATTCTAATATTGATGTCATACAATTTTTCTTAATTATTGATATCTCAACTAGGCAGGTGACACACAATGAGAAATTAACAGCCCATCTTTATGCATGGGTTTTTCATGCTTTCCCAAAACCCTGCTGTATCACACACCACTGTAATTCCTGTACCTCAGTTATACATGACATTCAGCTAACACATCTATTTCGAAACTATTTTTCATTTACAAATTCAAATTGAAACAATTAAATTGTAAATCAATCAACACAATTAAATCTACATGTCACCTTGGCAACTCCATGATTATAGTTATGTTTTTTTCAAATCAGGGAGACTGGGACAAATATAGCATCTCTGTTCATGTGAACTAGATTTTGTTTATGCGGCTTGTAAGATCTTGCGCTACAATACCAAGTGCAGATCTGTGCCCTAATTGCTGGCATGACTTTGCATTGATTACTGGACAATGTAGTTAGCTATATGTATCATGTTAATCTAAAGTACAATGTATGTAATTTTCTGAGACACTATTCTAACAAGAAAATAACTAATTTCAACCAAAAATTTTGACTGCAAAATGGAACAAAACATCTCATTTCAAGGAAAGAGAAGATAATTATGAAATAAAGGCATCTCATTTATACCCTTCTATATATATATATATATATATACTAAGTATAAAATCAAATAAAGAACTGCTGGTTTGTTTGCACTTTTTTTGTATTCTTTTGACAAAAATAATATAAACAATTGATGCATTTAAACACAGCAGACACAAATCTTCCAGAGAAAGCTTTCAAACAGTTTTCTTCCTTAATGTGAATGCCCTTACAATGCATCTAGGAGAACATGCATTAAACCTCAATTATCATTTCTTTATTCAAAGCTAAACTTTCACAATAAAATAATTTCGCTACTACTTTTTTGCAGGTTAATCATTGAAATATGATCAACCGCTTTGATGTATGGGTCAGCAGTTTTCTGAAAAACAACAGGCAACTGCACAACATAATGAAAAATTTTAATGTAATTGACAAATTGGCAGTCAGTAGTACATACCTAATTTTAAATTATGTAACATCTCTTAGATACAATCCTGATGCGCAAATGAATAAAATTCCAGAGATGTCTCTTTGCTTGATACAAGAACTTCAGAGAAAAAAAATTCAAGTTAGATACAACAGCATTTGATAATCCAGAATTGATACTTCTAAAATACATTTTGTAAAATTTATCAAACTCCTGAATTTTGGGTTTGAAGTATAAGCCTTCAAGAAAATTATGTAATGCTCTGGTTATTCATTATACTTCTTTCCATTGGTCTAGGTGCATATAAAAATCTAAATTTTGCTGCATCAAAATTTTCAGTACACATTTTTTGGTAAAAGTCAAGAAACATTTTAACCTGCCAAAAAGCTTTGACAATGAATTTTAACAAAGACTATTCACTAACAACATGTACATGTTTGATATAGATACATAAATATTTCATGACTCGTCTAATCAAGAAGCTGAATGTATTGTTCTCCTGTTAATTAAAAATCTCCTAACCCAGCTCCTGTTTCCTTTACTGAACAAGTTTATACATTTCATAATTATACATATGAATATAAATTAAAAGGAACAACATCAATATTGTCTTAAATGGGGGAATTCACACAAAAAGCATGTCATTAAAGAATATATACATAAATAGTTGAAAAACATCATCAACAGTTTGTCCGTTTCCTGAATAATTGATGTTCTGTTCTGAAATTCATTAAAATTACAGCTAGCTATATGAAAGATTAAACTCAATTTTAACACCCTGGTAACTATTTTTCAATGTGAAATTCGCGACTTTTCAGGCACAGTCAATTTTTATGAAAAAAAAAAAACACCTGAATTCTGATTTATCTAATTTTAAAAATTCACACAATGCACAGAGATTTTGAGGTCCCTTAAATCATGTTTTTTTATTTGAGGAACATGATAATTTCTTATTTCTTAAAAAAACCAGATTTTATAAATTTGAAAATAGTTAGCCAAGCAGCTGCCAACATATTTAATATCTTAAAATTGATCAGATGATGGCAGCATCTAAAAATCGAAACAAAACTTTTCTTCAAAATGGTTCCTTATGCAAAATCCCTCTCCTTTCATTTTCATGCAATGCAATTTTTTCAATCGGACAATAAATCACTACAACATTACAAAATTTAAATTTAATATGAAGTAATAAATCTTATATTAACTGTAGTTATATTTTACATTTACTGGTATTTTAACACATGTAATAAAATATCTCTCATTGAACTAAACGCTGTACCGGCAAACTAATATTTTTTTAAAAACACATTAAATATGGATAGTTTACTTCTTTATGATGAAATTCTACATTTGTGCAAATCAAGCACATGTTTTGGTCAAACAAAAAAATACCATGGATAAATAAAATAGTTTCATCAGGCATGCCGGTATTTCAAATTGTAAAGTTTCCGGTCAGCGAACTTACGGAAATTGGATACCAATTTACTGTTTGAAAAGATACAGCCAGGCACTTGAATTTATCCACGAGAAATGTTTTAATAAAAAGGGGTCTTTAAGGGGCAAAGAATACAAATAAAACCAGTGACTTCTGAATGGTTTGTTTTATCTCTTGGAATACGAGATTCAACAGGAGATGGCTTTGGTACAGAAGTGATTCAAAAAGTTATTTAAATATTTTATAAATGAGGCTGGAAAAAAAATGGTGTTAATTCTATGTATATCTAGATATATATTTGATCTATCAGACAATATGGCAACATTCATGCCTTTTATAGCCTATAGCTTAACAATGTTGCATGGTGCTGAAATACAGTGCAAGTCCTCCAGATTTCTTTTTCTATTTCTGCTCTTTTTTATTTTTTTTTACTTTCTGAGGTTTTTAATTTTCTTTCAGGAGTGTATGAAATAAAGAAATGAATTCTTTCTAAAAAAACAAACTAAATCTTTCAATGGTTCAAAGCAGTCCTTACTGTGATAGATTTTAAAACAAGACAAATCTAAGTCCAATTTCATTCTGCAAATTATTCAATAGGAAAGCTTTGATGATAAAAATCACCAATTATAATCATGAAGAAAAAGAAAATTTTTTAGTTATGAAATAAAGACATTGACAATACTTCAGAGAGTGCTTTGGGACATTTGATAATTCTCAAAGTCAGAAATTTGAAACTTACCTGAACAAGTATAAATTAAAATCCAGCAAAACTTAAATCCCACTGTCCCAACAGGGTATCCACACACAATTTAATTCTTTCTCAAAAAAAGGGTCATAAACAATTGTAAACGCACATAAAACTGGGTATGCGAGGCAATAAATAATGCGAGGATGCAGTTTTCCAACGGCAAGTAACATACAGTCACAAAATCATAACTTTCCAACACTTTACATTGTATACAACAAGTTCAGATTGAAGAGTTCAGGGGGCGGAGTTTGCCTCTCTCTGGATCAGTTAATTACCAAACAGGGGTTAAATTCTCAATAAGTATCAAAACTTTGAAAAATTTTAGCAAAATAAGAAGGAAAGTGAAGTTTTACTTCATCAACACTATCATCTGCTCATATAGGTTGATTATCAAGCTATAAGTCGTAAAACCTGTACAATTTATACCTTTACTTTTGGTGATGAACTAGCTTTCCTACATCCACTTTAGATTTAATGACATCCTACTCTACCTGTGGTATAATTGGTATAACCCATGCCAAAACATAAATAATGGGAAACTAGCGAAAACAGATTAATCATGGCCTCGGAGGCCATGGGGGAAGTACTATAGACTCTGTGCGCTCTGCTTACAAATTTCAAAATTTGGATATACTGAAGACACTTTTGAAAGATAGGGCAGTCCTCAGACTTGAAAATAAATGGATTTATTTTGGTTTTTGATACTTGATTTTCCTGCATACACAACTGAAGGTGTTTATGCTCGTTTAATAAACCTGAATAAACGCTAATACCTCAAACTATTACTTTTAATACCGGAATGTTTACCATACAGTTTAATAGTTTGTAAAGTCTTATTTACAGTAACTGAAACACAAAATAACTAGGAAGATGAGTTAATATTAAAAGTTACATTTATAAATTTTCAAGTAGAAATGAGTGTAAATACTTTAGTTTAAACTTATTTATATTTACAAAGATTGTAGAACAATTTCTTGCAACTTAAATTAACTACTCTCAATGACTGCTCCCTGGAGTTCCGACTAGTACTCGCACCAAATGAAGGGATTGTGGAGGTCACCGTAAAATAGTGCTGCCAGGAATCAAACCCAAGACCTCTGGGTTAAGAGTACAGCACTCTAGCCCTACAACATGGCACCTGTGATTATAAAAACACAATAAAACCTTATATAATTTTGGAAATTAATACTTTCTATTTGTTTTTTCTTCTTCTGTGCCTAGTTTTCAGTACTTACATAATAATTATAAATTAAATTAATAATGTCTTTTTCAGTTTGTAGAATATAGTAGGTTCATTGTTAATTAAATAGAATACAGGCCAACACTTAAAATTCTGGAGTTTTATTAAAGCATTGAAAATGTTTAATTGTTAAAATCACATTTTATAAATAAATGACAAAGTAATGCATTTTAGTCAAAAAATTTGAGTGAAATCATAAATATTACAAACAGATGTCACCAGATTTGATGTTTACTCAAAGCAAGCATATTATAAAAGGAATTAAGTAAAGGGTTTGGGCAGAACTTTTGAAGCTATGTGTGTAACACCTTAAATATGATCTAATCAAGGGCTGTAACTCTTCTCTCACTGGAGGGTGGAAGAAACAAATTTTTGAGCCATTTCAGTGTGAAATTTCCAAACATCTTTTTTCAATGTTCCTGCAGATTTGGATGGTACAATTAAAACAAAATATGATGAAAAATTGATGCACGGTTTAACCTGCTTGCACTAATTTTTGTCAAAGAATTTTAAACTTAAAATAATGTACGTAGTCCTGCCATGACCCTTTGGACCGAGTCATGGGCCATAATTCTGCTATTACTCTAGGATGACATTAACAAAACCAAGGAGCATGTAAACTAACAAAATCTTAAGTTTATTCAAATCTATTGGGAGATTTGAATAAAATGTGTGGCAAAGGCAGAGATAGTACATGTAAAGGTCACAGATTTTTTTCCAATTGTGGGAATTCATCTGATCAAGAAATGAAAAAAATGTGTGATCAACTGTGGCAAAATTTGATTTACAATAATTAAGTCTGTAACAGGGATCAAAAACACATTAATGGACAAACAGACTGGTGGACAGACAGCTTGCAATTATTGAGGGCAACTAGTCACCTTGTACACTGTGTGCAATTCCAAACAGCAATTTTATAATATTTCTTTCAGCAAACACAGAAAGTATTCTCTACAAATTCAGCTCTTAAAAATGTGAGACTTTCACATACATGTACATTAAACTTCATTCACTCGAATACAACCGATCGCTCGAACTCGGCCGAAGGTCCCGGCAAAATCTCTATATAAATCATATTGTTCCATCTCCTAAGCCTGGAACCCCGATCTCTCGAACATGTCTGGCAGTCCCTTCAGATCAATTTCATTGTGATTTACATCCTTTTGCTCGAACAATTAAAGGTGTCAGTCTCAATTATCGGGCAAACACTTGTACTTTTGATTAGATGCATGTTTTTAACACCTTGGTAAATGAGCAATAAAAGGTAATCTAAATTTCTTTTACAAATTTGATGTTGATAAATATTAGTAGTAGATTGGCATACATTTACGTTTTTTTCCCGAAAATGGATAGAATATTTAATGAGTTATGATTTTTTCAGAAGGGCATGTGGCCGTTAAAACTTTAAGAAAATTAGTGCAAGTTGTATGGTAGAGATTTTATCATTTTGACTTCTAACTAAAATTGAAAATAGTGAATAAAGCTTTTGTTTTATGAACTTTCCGATGATATAAAACGTTTTGAAATGTCTTTCGTTTGCAGAAAGTCAAGTAAACCGGTATCGGAAATCGGCTTTTAGACTCACCCGCTAAGAGCTCTTCAAAAAGGCGATAGTCAAAACAAATGCAATAATTTAACTGAATTTCGTCGATTAAACTATTTTTTCATGCTGGGACAAATTGCCTGATGTTCAACCTTGGTGTATAGTACGCACTAATTCAGGGAAACAGGCATTAAAATGCGTATCATATTCAAGTTTCTACATTATAGCAACCCATGAATGGCGGACCTCGCTGGCTGGAACTACCGATCCCTCGAACTTAAGTCGACGATCCCTTCGAGTTAGAGCAAACAAAGTTTAACTGTATTTCAAGGACAGAGCAAAATCTTCTCAAAAACACAAACAACTTATGGTTGACATACAGCCCCATAGACTGTAGCTTAATTACACAAGAAATACATCATAAAACTGTTGACATTCTGTTTAATGCGGGACACTTCCCAAGTACTAGCTACCAACACTAACAAGTGAAGATTCTTAAAAAAATAAAATAATATTGAAGCAATCCTGTGAACTAATTTTCTAAAAGATGCCATAAATCTGTCAAAAACCTTATAATAAATATGACTTTTGTTTTACCACTGTATCTCATACTGTTGAATAACTATTTAAGGTTTCTAATAAAACTGGAGAAAACATTACCTAAACACAAGACTTTCCTTCGAGACTTAAACAAGGGCCATAACTCTTCTAAAATGCACATATTATGTAGCATAAAATACAAAATCACTTTATTGTTATAATTGCAAAAAAAGTTTCTATTTCCAAAGCAAGAGCTTTAATACCTCTAGAAATAAGCTGACCTACACAAGAAACTTGACTAAGAAATATACATTTGTAATTTGTAAGCCCAAAAGGGGCCATGTCTCAGGCAATTAACAAGGCGGAATTGTCTGCAAAAAGCTAACTTAAAAACAAAACTTAACCAAGATGCATATTTTTTTTCTAAGTAAACAAGAGCTGTCCCTCACAAGTGACAAATGTCCTGGAAAGAGGTGTCTCACAGTCTTTGTCCTTTCCATGTGCTCAACAATTGTGTCATGTAATTTTAAAATCCTTCCATGCATGACAAAATTACCATGCATACAGTATTCCAATACTTGTAAACTCTAAGTGTGACCTTGACCTTTGTGGTAGGAACGTAGTTCTTGCACATGACACATTGTCTTGATGTGCTGAACATTTGTGCCAAGTTATTCTAAAATCAACCAATGGCTGACAAAGTTAGTCCAGACACAAAATGTGTGCATATATATACAGGATTCCATTACCTATAAACTCTAAAAGTGACCTTGACCTTTGAGGTAGGGACGTGGTTTTGGCATGCAACACGTCGTCTTGATGTGCTGATCACTTGCGTCATGTTATTTTAAAATCCTTCAATGCATGACAAAGTTATAGTCAGGACATGAATGTGTGCATATATAGAGGATTCCATTACCTTCAAACATTAAGTATGACCTTGACCTTTGAGGTAGGGACACGAGTTTGCACGCGACACATTGTCTTGATGTGCTGAATATTTCTGCCAAGTTATTTCAAAAACCTTCAATGCATGACAAAGTTACAGCTTGGACATGGAAAAGTGTAAGGGCGGACGCACGGACGGACGTGCAATTTTAATATGCCATCCTTCGAGGGCATAAAAACTAGCTACTCATGCATCATTCAACGTCCAGATTTATATTTGCATCAGATTCTGACAATTATAAATAAGTGTTCAAATTTTCTTAGCAAGTACCCTTATCGTTTGAGAGAATACACAAAACATAACAAAAGTACACAGTACAGACTGATGCTGATGACAACAGAACCTATTTACTGAAATAACAGACAAGCTTAAATTGGATACTTAAGTTGTAGCTTGGTAGTACAGCACTATTTTACACACATGGCCATTGATAACATTTGTATTGGACTATGTTTGCAACTGAACACTGACTTTTCACTCTTCAATACCACAAATCACTTGACATTTGGTTCTGAGGGATGCTGAGAACAGAATTTTCACTTTTCAATAGAAGAAACTGAATTTTCACTAATCTTCTTGGAAGTAAACACAGACTTTTCACTCTTGTCCAGCAAATTTCTGGACTACTGATTTCTGGCACACTTCTAGTATACTGCAAATAAAATAAAATGTGATTAATACCCCCAAAAGTGTTAAAATGAAGAAGTGAGTAACATAAACCTGCAAACAAATAAAAAGAGAAGTTCTAGCAATCCCCATTTGCTTGACCATTGAAGTGTGAATTCCAACTTGTAGTTTCAGTTAGCTCCGGACAAGGAAAAGTAACAAAGGGAATACCGAATGAGCAAGAGGAGATGGTCCGGCACTGCACTTCCTCTAAATATACTTACCATGTATGAGGTGTACTGAATCCAACTAGTAGTTTTCAAGTTATGCTTCGACAAGGAAAAGTAACAAAGGGCAAAACTCAGAAAACTCAAGATAGAGTATAGTCCTTGACACTGCACTTCCTCTGAGGTGCTTTATCATGTAGACGTGTATTAATTTCAACTTGTAGTTTTCAAGTATGCTACGGACAAGGAAAAGTAACAAAGGGCAAAACTCGTAATTAGTCAAGGGGGGGGGGGGGGGATGGAGTTTAGTCGTGCACTGCACTTCCTCCAAGTGCTGACCATTGATGAAGTGATGAATTCCAACCAGTAGTTTTCAAGTTATGCTTCGGACAAGGAAAACTAACAAAGGGCAGAACTCAGTAAATACTCAAGATAGAGTTAGTTCTTGACACTGCACTTCCTCTGAGTGTGCTTGATCATTGTATGAAGTTGTATTGAATTCCAACTAGTAGATTTCAAGTTATGCTCCGGACAAGGAAAAGTAACAAAGGGCAATACCGTAATTAGTCAAGATGGAGTTATAGTTCTGTGCACTGCACTTCCTCTCAAGTGCTTGACCATTGTATGAAGTGTATTGAATTCCAACAAGTAGTTTTCAAGTATGCTCCGGACAAGGAAAAGTAACAAAGGGCAAAACTCTGTAATAGTCAAGATGGAGTTATAGTTCTTGTGCACGCACTTCCTCTCAATGGCTTGACCATGTATGAAGTGTATTGAATTCCAACTAGTAGTTTTCAAGTTATGCTCCGGACAAGGAAAATGCAACAGACCGACCGACCGACCGCCCGACCGACCGACCGACCGACCGACCGACCGACCGACCAACCGACCGACCGACCGACCAACCGACCGACCAACCACCGGGTGACTCCTATATACCCCCCTAAACTTCGTTTTGGGGGTATAATTAGATATACTGAAGTGTAGAACTGCAAGAAAGAGTTATAAGTAAGTGTAGAAATGCCAAATATAGACATAGGTTCTGAGCGACATCTATAAACAACTCTGGTATACAATCAGAAATAAATTACTTATTATCCAAACACAGTGACGTTAGCAGTAGATCCGTAGTCTAGAGGTAAAACCTTTGACTAGTAATCCAAGCGTTGTCATTCCATACCCCACTCCACCACTAACATAACTAATGGTCTGAAGGATGAGACCTAAACTGAAACTGAAGTAAACAAGTGGATGCAACTGAAACTCAATTAAACAAGTGGATGCAACTGAAAGCAAGGGGCCACTGAAAATCAAGTAAACAAATCAATGCAACTGAAAATCAAGTAAACAAGTGGATGCAACTGAAACTCAATTAAACAAGTGGATGCAACTGAAACTCAAGTAAACAAGTGGATGCAACTGAAACTCAAGTAAACAAATCAATGCAACTGAAAATCAAGTAAATAAGTGGATGCAACTGAAAATCAAGTAAACAAGTGGATGCAACTGAAACTTAAGTAAACAAGTGGATGCAACTGAAACTCAAGTAAACAAGTGGATGCAACTGAAACTCAAGTAAACAAGTGGCTGCCACTGAAAATCAAGTAAACAAATCAATGCAACTGAAACTCAAGTAAACAAGTGGATGCAACTAAAAATTAGTAAACAAGTGGATGCAACTGAAACTCAAGTGAACAAGTGGATGCAACTGAAACTCAAGTAAACAAATCAATGCAACTGAAAATCAAGTAAACAAGTGGAAGCAACTGAAACTCAAGTAAACAAGTGGATGCAACTGAAACTCAAGTGAACAAGTGGATGCAACTGAAACTCAAGTAAACAAGTGGATGCAACTGAAACTCAAGTAAACAAGTGGATGCAATACACAAACTCCAACTGGATATGACAGGATGAGATGAACATTATGACCAAAGTTTCATGAAAATTATTCCAGGGGTTTGGGAGATACAGTCACATGACCTTTGACTCAGAGTGACCTTGACCTTTGTCATAATGATGAGATAAAATTTTGACTCTATTTGATGAAAATCCTTCAAAGGCTGGCTGAAAAAAAGTATTCTTTACAATCATATTCTCCGCAAGATTTACATTTACCCAAAGTTTCAAGAAAATCCTAAACATTTGGCAGATATAGAAATATGATCTTTGACCCTAAATTTGAAATTTGGTTGAAACATAATCATATTGATATTGCAGGTTTTCTCCACGAGGTGAACATTTCACCCAAGTTTCAACAAAAATCCTTCCATTGGTTGAGAAACTATAGTCTTATTACCTTTGGCCCTGTAATGTGACAGTGACCTTGAGCAGACAAGGTGAGAAGTTATTCCCAAATTAGTCTATGCATATAAAAGTACTGGTTTACAACCCTACATTACAGGTTTTGAGCCTTAGTGTGACCTGCTCTCTGGATGTTGTTTCGGGTAACAACTGTGTGAAGTTATCTGAAAATCGGCCCATATAGATGTTATAGCCTGGACATATAAAAATGAATTTTTAACTGCTGCAAACAAGGATGACCCTGCAAATCCAGGAAGTAGAAAAGGTTGGTGCAATCATATGTGAAATATTGCCTGCTGGGATTCTTACAGAATTTAAAATGAAACGACTAAAAACTTGCACAAAATAACGCATGTGCAATGTCATTTTTCCAAATTTAAATAGCAATGACATAAGTGTGACATGCCCACTGTATAGAAAGAATAAGGAATTCCAATTTTATTTTACCCAAAAAAATGTAAAATTAATTAAGATATAAGATTAAAACGGATGTTTACCATTGCAATATTAAAAACATTCCCTATAAAAAAAATTCATTTGTTTTGAGCTGTCACTCGCTGCAGTGTTTTTCTTTCACAAGAATGTCAGCAAATTAAAAAGTGAAGAAAGAGGACACCATATTTACACTAGTTCAGGGTTTGACTTGCTCCCAACAAAGACACAATATCAAACTTCAATTTAAGACCATGTACCAACGACAACGTAAATGTTCACAAGTACCAATTGTATCTGAAAATTACTTCTTTAAATGAAAAATCTGTCATTATGGATAAATTAAAAGATACTCCGCGTACCAGGCAAGCAAACACCTAACCATGTTTGCATAGGACCCTTCCGAACACTTCTATTCAGCCGTTAAGAAGTTTTAAAACTTTCATCCATTGTCTAGTCACAGTCAGAATAGGAAAAATATTAAAGATGTCAAACAGTTGCAAAATAATGTATTGGAGAAAATTGAATGACTGTACTTAAAAAAACTATTTTGATGTGTAATGTTTTATTTGTTTACTCAATGGAGGGTTATCAACCTATTGTACTAAAGTAAATATGATGCGTTTTAATAGGACACTAGAAACTTTGTACGATGATTTAATATTTCTGATACACCATAAATAAAAATTGAACCATAAATATTTAATAAGTTTCTTCAAACATTACAGACTTTTTGGAATTATTTGAACAATTTCTTTCACAGAGTATAAACCAACAGTGAAATAACATCCATGTTCCGGCTGCTATGTGTTCCTAGGTTTCTACATTCAAAGAAAAGGTGCAAGATAGCAACTATAAAGTTTCTTGTGAAGTTTCTGAACATCTCCATTGAAATTCTACTGACTTACACCTTTGCCTGCTCCAACTACAAGCTCTGCCACTAATTACCTCAGCATGCTTCAACCAACATGCATCAGATACAACAATATGCAATGTCATGTAATTCATAGTGAAACTGAATACATCAACTCCCCTTAGATTATACTGATGCAGACCTATCAATACAAGTAATGTTCAAATCCTTATCAAGCACCATAATGAAACAAAAGTATCGGTAACACCAATGGAGGCTCTGAAAACCACTAGATATCTTGTTATTACAGATGAAGCTTAATTTACTCTGGGCAAATAAGATATAGACAGATAAAGGGACTTCATTCAATCATAGGCCCTCACAACGTTATGAATCTTGAATGTAGCAATTTCTTTCAATATCCTCTTTCAGTCTGCTAAATATCAAGTAAATCTATTGAACATACTTTGAGCTATGTTTTCTACTAGCAAAAGGAAGTCATTCAAAAGGAGACAAAGTAGAGTTAAGGTTATTAGATACTGCACTTCCCCTATATATTTTCTATCATTATGTCTAATATCATATAATTCTGTTTCATGGTTGGACAAGCATAATTTCATAAGACAAAGGGAGATAATTAAAAAATGGGGTAAGCTAGAGTTACGGTTCTAAGTCACTGCACTCTCGTTGGCCTCTATCACTCTGTGAAGTATTAACTCAATCCCTTAAATACTTTCAAGTTGTGCTCTTGACCATTATATTACATAGAGATAATTCAAAAATGGGGTAAGCTAGAGTTATGGTTCTCTGTCACTGTACTTCCTCTCAATGACCTCTATCAATATGTGAAATCCCTTCAATAGTTCTTGAGTTATGCTCCAGAAAATAATTATCTAGACACGGTTGACGGACAAAGCAGAGACTATATGCTTCCACCATTGACTTTGAGCTAACAAAATTTGACTGTGCATGTACATTTGTAGCTGGAAAAGCAACTTAGGACTAAACATCTTGTTAAAATAATAACATAGTTTCAGATCTTGTAACCAATCTTATTCATCTATTTTCAACAGCAGCTTCTATAAGGTGAAACAAGTGACAGGAAATTGTCACAAAACCAGGTTTTCATTTTCCAGTCTGCTGGCCGAGCACGAATGTGTTTTTAAAGTAAGTAGATATACATAATGTGAAAAAGAAACAAAGGTCTTCTTCTATATATTACATGTGTAAATAAATTCCGAGATGGATTCAATGAGATCTTCAGGATGAAGTCAATTCAAGGTCAACATCATATAGAAATATACACTTGCTCTAAAATTCTTCAAAAAGTTCAAATTTTTTAAAATTTTCAAGTTACAAAGTAGACATGAAATAATATATCATATCTTTTTAAATTACCTCCAAAGATGATATGACCTTTGACTGCCAAATCAAGTTAAAATCATGTAAACAGGATTTTCAATGTTAAGTCACTGTGACCTTGACCTTGGAGCCAGCCATGCGGAACATGCGTTCTGCACGTCATCTTGATGTGGTAAACATTTGTCTGAAGTTTCATCAAAATTCTTCAAAGGGTTGAAAGAGTTACAGAAGCGGACAGGATTTTCAAGTTAATGTCACTGTGACCTTACCTTGGAGCCAGCCATGCGGAACATGCGTTCGCACGTCATCTTGATGTGGTAAACATTTGTCTGAAGTTTCATCAAAATTCTTCAAAGGGTTGAAGAGTTACAGAAGCGGACAGGATTTTCAAGTTAATGTCACTGTGACCTTGACCTTGGAGCCAGCCATGCGGAACAGCGTTCTGCACGTCATCTTGATGTGGTAAACATTTGTCTGAAGTTTCATCAAAATTCTTCAAAGGGGTGAAGAGTTACAGAGCGGACAACATGCTTGGCTTGGCGCCCGCCCATCCGCCCATCCGCCCATCCGCCCGCCATATCCCAATCTAATAACCAGGATTTTCAAAATTGAAAACCCTGGTTAAAAAAAAGGTATAAAATATACGTATGCTATGTATACATAAAGTTATAATTATATCCAAGCATAGGTCAGGCTGGTGTATAAACGTATCACATATTCCTTTATTTAAGAAATTTTAAACATCTTACATTTTACTGCTGACAATATTCTTGAAAAATAATGTATTACCTTGTACCGATAATCACTTTATTCTGAAGTAATATATCACTTGACATTGACGACTTTTTCAGAAGTTATACACAACTATCTACCTACTGACTATCTTCTTTAAAAATAAACAATACATAGAAGTCACGTAACATCCTCTACTTAGAATGACTTATTCAAAATTTATTGCATATATCAAGGCTGCCACAGAATAATGCATTGCATCACAAAATCTCATAACTCCTGGAAAAATACCTTTTAATACTGATGAAAAAATACCTTTTAATACTGATGAAAAAGTACCTTTTAATACTGATGAAAAAGTACCTTTTAATACTGAGGAAAAAATACCTTTTAATACTGAGGAAAAAGTACCTTTTAATACTGATGAAAAAATACCTTTTAATCCTGATGAACACTTTCAGTAATGGATGACAAGCAACTACAGATGGGGATTGCCTTAGGGTCACAGCCTCATAAAACTCTGTGGTTACCCAACAGCCTTCTCAAGCATTGTGGTTACATACAAGCCGTCTCAAGCACTGTAGTCACCTGAGAGCCTCCTAAAGCACCGTGGTTACCCAGACAGCCTGCCCAACCATCATGCTCACCCGACAGCCTGTTTGAGCTCTGTGGTCATGGGAAAGCCATATCAATCACTATGTTCACTAGGCAGCCTGCTTGAGCAGTGTGATCACTGGAGAGCTTACTAAGCAATACAATAACATGGCAGTCTGATAAGCACTGTGGTCACATGGCAGCCTGCTCAAGCACTGTGGTCACGTTTCAGATTACTAAAGCTTTGAGGTTACCTAGCAGCCTTCTCAAGCATTGTGGTCACTGGCTAAAGCTAAAACTCAATGTTCATGTGGCAGCTCAAACTCTGTGATCAACCGAACAGCCTAATTGAGATCCTTCGAGTAATTTAACATTCTGCTCAATCTCTGTTACCATGTGACAGCCTGCTCAAACTGTTATCATGTGACAGCCTGCTCAAGCTTTCTTATCATGTGACAGCCTGCTTAAACTCTGTTATCATGTGACAGCCTGTTCAAGCTGTCATCATGTCACAGTCTGCTCTAGCTCTGTTATCATGTGACAGCCTGCTCAAGCTCTGTTATCATGTGACAGCCTGCTCAAGCTCTGTTATCATGTGACAACATGCTCAAGCTCTGTTATCATGTGACAAAATGCTTAAGCTCTGTTATCATATGCCAGCCTGTTCAAGCTCTGTCATCATGTGACAGCCTGCTCTAGCTCTGTTATCATGTGACAGCCTGCACAAGCTCTGTCATAATGTGACAACATGCTCAAGCTCTGTTATCATGTGACAACATGCTCAAGCTATCATATGACAGCCTGCTCAAGGTCTGTCATCATGTGACAGTCGCACTAGCTCTGTTATCATGTGACAGCCTGCTCAAGCTCTGTTATCATGTGACAACATGCTCAAGCTCTGTTATCATGTGACAACATGCTCAAGCTCTGTTATCATGTGACAACATGCTCAAGCTCTGTTATCATATGACAGCCTGCTCAAGGTCTGTCATCATGTGACAGTCGCTCTAGCTCTGTTATCATGTGACAGCCTGCTCAAGCTCTGTTAGACATCCCAAGCCTGTATCATGTGACCTTCTGCTCAAGCTCTGTTATCATGTGACAGTCTGCTCAAGCTCTGTTATCAGTGACCTTCTGTTCAAGCCTGTTAGCATATGACAACATGCTCAAGCTCTGTTATCATGTGGCAGCTCTGTGCCTGCTCAATCACTGTGTCAACTTGATAGTCTGCTCAAGTACTGTAGTCACCTGACAGCCTCCTCAAGCTCTGGTCCCTGGACAGCCTGTTTAAGCTGTTGTTATGTGACCTGCTCCTTGCTGTTTTCAGGTTTATTTCTTGAATGGGACAGTAACAGCAGCGCTGCTATTCAACACCTACATTTACTAGTGTCCTCTCTAAGTAATTTCTGCACCATTAAGATGCAAGCTGACTACAGTCAAATGAAGTAGCACTGGTTGTCAAGTTCAATTTAACTATGCTATTCCAATCCGCTTCAAAGACAGATTTTACACACTCGAAGTTTCTGGTGGAAAACTCCTCTGAGCTGGAATAAGCTTTCACAATCCCCTTTGTTTTCCCGGAGTATGCTTGGAAGCAAATCATAAGCATTAGGAGTATTTAAAGTAAGCTGCAAGAACATAATTTACCATCCACATAAAAGAAAAAATTTAAACTTAAGTATCATCACATGAACTAAACATTTAGTCAAGTCTCATCTTGTAATTGGAAAAACAAGATTACCTGAACTTACCTTATCATACTGCATTGTGTTGATGCCTTTGAGCATTTACTTTCACACAAACGGTCACCGGACAGTCTGAGACACTGCTAGGAATGTAACTGGCACTCAGAAACTGCAATAATGATATTTCACCACAGTTTCCACATTCTCTTAACTATCAAACGGCCAGACTTCATGTAGCATACATTACCGACCGGACTGGTGTGGATTTTGAAATGACCATAGATGTTATACCTTTATCAACATGTTTATCTGTGTATTCTGATCAAAGTCTACAGTGTTTGCTAGAATGGTCTCTACTGTGTTATTCTGGTCTATACTAGTATTGATGTACAATTTACAATACAATATTATGTTCATAAAGAAAAATCAATCAAATCTCAAAGATTCAAGGTTAAATACTGGCATTTGATATGACTTTCCTTGAAACTTTGTTCTTTGTTGGACTTACCAACTTACTGAATTTTCAAACAATCTGTTAAAATATCCTCTCCCTTGTGTCTCAACAGCTTGGCATGTATGTATGTTCAGTTTGTTTTCCAGCCAAGAGCATCCCTACTAACAAACAAATAAAACTGCCCAAGTTATGTATGTAGCATTTTAGGTACATTTAAGTAATTAGGCAGGACAAGGTTAAACAAAGTGAAAATACCACAATATTCTCTTTCATTTATTGACCAGATCATATGATAAATGGATGACAAAGTCTTTAAATGTTCTAATTCATCATGTCTGTTACTATGACACCTTTTGCTGACAACTTTCTAAACTCTTTTCGCAAGTTTAAAATATCAATGGACCTTCATGCATGGACATGAACTACTTCAAATTGACCATTGGAAGTTTTTAAAAAATCTATCAAAATTCTTTGTGGTAAACAATGAAGTTAAATTTTTACACAAACAGAAACTAAATCTGTTGTCGCCAACTGTTAGCCCAGCGTGACTGACCATGAATAGAGTACCGTCTCATTTACCAACATTTTTAATTTATGAGCATGGAATAATGTCTAGGTTTTCTAAAATCTGACACGCCTTCAAACGAATGATGTATTGCCAAATAAGGATTCGAACAATTTCTGTATTCATACTTCCTTTGTTGTGACAGAAATCATTCTTAAATCAATTTTACTTATCTATATCATTATATGGCTATTAGTGCTCTAATGATGGGTCTCTCACCAAGTGTGATGAACAACTTTCTGCATTATATGTAATCAAGGGGTTGCAACACCAATGAAAAGTTCATTACAAAATACTCAGCTGCAATGTATTTGATTTAAATAGTACCGCCAGGTGGGGTTTATTTTATGCAGTTTGTCCTTTTTAATGCAAAACTGAAAATACAAAAGCTGCCTTTTTCTTTGTATTTAAAATTAATAAAGCAAACCCCGCAGTACTTACCAACAGTCAGGCTTACACATCCCCCAACTATGAGAACATGCAACAGACCAGGTCCACACTGCAGCTCAAACATCGGCTAGCAGGATACAGTCAATGTGTTCGCTAAGTACAAAAAGTGAAGCACAACACACTAAACAAAACATTTAGACATATAAAAGTAATAGACTGAATCAGAGGTTATCTGCTTTGGAATGGTTTATATTGGTAAGTGGGCTTAACGCCACATTACAAAATAACCCATTTCACCTTTGATAGCTCATAACTGCTGAACCTTTCCTCCATCTACTGATTATACATAGAAGAACAGGATGTGTGTACTCTGGATTCCATCTGTTAGCCTGTAATAAATATTAAACAAAGTACAAATAAAGATGCTTTTTTACCTTTTACAGGAGTTTTACGACATAATTTAATTTTAAAAAAAGTTGTTTTGAACAACAGCTGGTGGCATGTGCCTGCTCATTTTGTTGTTGTTGTTGTTGTCTACACTAACTTTTGGCTATATTAATCCTTGTTTCAATCAAAGGCTCATCTTTTCAAACCGTAGCAGGTCTTACACGCTCATTCTACCAAGACAATTTATTTGAGCGGATGTTTCTCATTTACATAAGAACTGCATCTACAAACAGACACATTTATTAACCATATTCTTTAAATGTAAAACAACTGAAAATGCACCAAAATTAATTAAATAAATCTAATCTATGCAGTATGCTGATATCTTCAGCACAATCTTTACAAGACAATACAATATCCCTTCAAAATACACATCAAAACCCCTAAACTTTTCAATGGCTCTTTTGTGAGCTTGCCTATACTTTCTGCTATTACAGGCAAGGACATCGTACAGTGGGACATACCCAATATGTCACAAATTCTTCATTCAAATGAAAACAGAGGCATAGAAATACACATGGTAAAACTATTCCACAGATCCAAAGTAACATTCAGTTAAAGTTTTTGTATGGTGGAGCCATATCATATGTATACTCTTGGTTCTCACATGATGTTATGTGCACAAACACGAACAATGTGCTTTCACAAGGTAAATGTGAACACTTTGTGCTTTCACAAGGTAAATGTGAACACTTTGTAGGTGAATACTTCACTAACATCATGATATTCATAAACAGAATGACCAGAAGCAGGACTGTTGACCAATGTATGTGCATGTCACTAAAAGAGTAACAAAAATATGTTCCGAAAGAAGAATTTACAGATTTTATTTGTAATAATGGTTGTGTGTGAACACTGAAGGATTCCAATGGGATTTGTAATTAAGGATTTCAATGGTTGTATCATTGAAGGATTTGCAATGGTTACGTGTGAACATTGAAGGATTTACAATGGTTATGTGTGAACATTGAAGCATTAGCAATAGTTATGACATTGAAGGATTCGCAATGGTTATGTGTGAACATTGAACGATTAGCAATGGTTATGTGTGGACATTGAAGGATTCGTAATGGTTATGTGTGAACATTTAGGATTCACAATGGTTATGTTTGGACCTTGAAGGGGGGACCTTGAATGATTCCAAATTGTTTATGAGCAAACAGATTACCAGTTTTGACTGTAACAGTTGACTGCAGTGTTAACAAGGTTTACATGCTAAAAAATGGATTGTGTGGACCAAGACATAAGTACAGAGTTTTTTCTTGTAGAGAAAATTATTTCATGAATATCTTGGTGATTTAGTAAAGTTCAAAGGACCTCTGGCAGACTGCATGCTGGGTAATTATCACATCGTTTGTTTGATAACATCATGCAGATACAAACAAAAATTTCACTATTACTTTATATAATTTTTATACATTAAAAACCCATGAAAACATTTCCTATTTGCATGTTTTCAAACTGTTGGCGCCTAATTTACTTTGAAAAGGGAGTAGCAATCCTCTAATTTGAAAAAAAAATTAAGACAGAAAAGTGCTTTAAAATACATAAAACTGACATTATGCATTTCGTGTATGAAAACACATTTTGCAAGTGGATAAATGATTTCTAACACAGATAACTATCTAACTGGATAAACAAGATCATTCAAAACTCATAAAATCATTACTTTTTTTATTTGGAATGCGATTCCTATTGATTAAGTAACTTTGAAGATTCAATCTTAAAAATAAGTAAAATGCATAAACACACATAATTGCCATTAGCAGAATCTTTATTTTCAGAGGTTCACAGGCTTGTCTTTTAATGGGATGCAAGTCTTCCATGAAATTTCTCCTTGACAAAGCCACTGATTTTATGAGTGAATTTTAATATTTTATTAATATAAATCAAAGGGACTTTGCTAGCTATTAGCTACTGAAACGTGCAAAAAAATATTACATAAAACTTCAAATTACACAAAACATTTAATTACACAATTTAACTGTGATATGACAAATTATAAATCTATTTAAATCTGTCTTTTTTTGCATGAAGGTGCACTGAAATAATAGTCAAACTAAACAGCATATCTGCCGGAAAATTTATTTTCACAAAGCATGGAGGCAAACTAAGTAAAAAGATCATTGCAAAAGATAAAAATGCATAGCATTGTGAGGGTTGACCACTAAACTGTTGCAAGTCCTTCTTTATTTCATATAAGTTACAACAGTTTTGCAGTCTACCCTCAAAATTTACCTACTTATAGCAGCAGTGCTTCTAATAATTCCTGAAATACTGAAATTCCCATTTGTCTTGACAACAAGTTTGAAAAGGTGCCTTACAAAGGAGAAACATTTTCCATGCCCAGTATAAAGTTTCTGACCCAGGTCAGAAGAGTGGTCTCAAGTCCTCAGAAAACACTCTAGACTGTCTGGAAACTTGCCGGGTCTGAAAACCCAAGCAGTTTTATACTCACTTTGTGCAAAGAGCTTGCAGACACACCATTTGTAAGTAGTCTGCATGGTAGCATGTTAAAAAGTTATTAAATCTTTAATAAATATCATTAGTTTATAATCACAATGCATGCACAATCATTCATTGCAAATTACAACTTAAATATATAATTAAAAATATTCAAGAAATCATTTATGACCCAAGGACTTAGCAATTGTTTCGGGCAATGTTCCTGATCAGATCATAGTTGCTGTTTCAAGTAATATGAATGATCTAGACATATATGCTTCTTCAGGTAACATGTCACAAACAGTGTTGAGGGTAATATTATCAGGACATAGTTGTTGTTGATCACAAAGTTCACGGTAACAACTTACCTTCTACTGAAGGAAATATTGATGAACAGGACATAGGTGCTGTTTGATGAAATAAGAAAGGACATAGCTTTTGTTTTAGGTATGGTTCATGATCAGGACATAAATGCTGTTCGAGGTGTGGCTTATAATCAGGTCATAGCTAGTCTGATGAAATACAAAAGAACAGGACATAGCTTTTGTTTGAGGTATGGTTCATGATCAGGACATAATTGCTGTTTGAGGTAGGTTCATGATCAAGACATAGCCACAGTTTTATGTATGGGTCATGCTCAGGAAGGACATAACTGATGTTTGAGGTATGGTTCATGATCAGGATTAAAGCTGTTGTTTGATGTATGGTTCATGATCAGGACATAGCTGCTGTTTGAGGTATGGTTCATGACCAGGATATAGCTGTTCTCTGAGGCATGGCTCCTGATCAGGACATTACTGTTGTTTGAGGTATGGTTCATGACCAGGATATAGCTGCTGTTTGAGGTAATGTTCATGATCAGGACATGGCTACTGTTTGATTTATGGTTCTGGATCAGGACATAGCTGCTGTTTGAGGCATGGTTCATCATCATGACATAGCTACAGTGATTGGGATGGGATTTTCATTGTATGGGTTAATTGCACCCTTTCTTGCAAAAGCAATGGGCACTTACCCAAATACAATGGGCACTTAGTTTTTTCTCTGATTCGGCCCGGTTTTAACTTTAGTTTTTTTCGGTGGCATAATGCACAATTTTGGTTTGTTTGTTTTTATTTCAACGGAAGTTCCGATAACGGTGTCGAGTTAAAATTCTTCCGTTTGCGTATTGATAAAAACCTGTATCGACGGACGATATTGATTAAAACCCGTATCGACGGATCGGTATATGGCCGCAAAAATTCAATTGCGCCGATTATAGGCCTACCGAAGAAGTAATTTTATTTAAATCGAAAGGGCGGGGGCGTTCGTATTTTAGTGCAAATTTAGTGGATTGTAAAAGAAATGTTTCGGAAAGCGCAAATGCGCATTTTTGCTAGATCTTAAAGCGCACTTAGGGATGATGAATGGGAAAAGTTCGCACTGCGCACTCTCTTCCCAATCACTGTAGCTATCTTTAAGAGAAATGTTCATAATCAAGACATAGATGATGATCGAGGTAATGGTCATATTCAGGACACAGCAACAGTTACTGTTGTTTGGGGTAATAATCATGATCAGGCCAAGATGCTGTTTCAAATAATATGAATATATGGTGTTTGAGGTAACAACACAGGACATAGATGCTTTGGAGGTAATGTTCATGACTAGGCCAAAGCTTTTGTTCATGGTCAGGACATTGCTATTTCATGTAATATGAAGCATAAATACATATATAATGCTGTCTGATGTAACATGACCAGACATTACCACTACACTTGATACCAACTACAATGTCAGTACTTAAGAAAACACTGCAACTGGCCACAGGTTCTGTTACAGGTAACAACTTACTGATTGAAAATAGTCTAGAGTAACATAAGCATATTCAAAGAGTAAAAATTCCGACAATAAAACAGTTTCTATTCAAGCTTGTGCATACATAAACAACAAAAACATATTTCAAAAGCATGAAATTAACGAATCCTTAATGCTGTTACTGCTCACTTGATACTATAAAAAGAATACTTTCAAAACTAAAATTGAAGAAAACAAAAACTCTAAGTCTCCATCTGATCATTTTTTTTGACAAGTTAACAAAAAGCTGAAATTTAGCATAGTTTGGCAAATGATTCTCTTTGAAGCAATTGCTATAACCCAACAACACTCTTTGGTAATGGCAAATTAATGATGGCTAAACATTTGGATCATTATCATCATCATCTCTATCATATTCTTTGTTTTCTTTGCATGCAAACTGTATATCGAGACTTTTTGTGATGTTAATATTTTCTGCAGATTTTCATAATTTATCTTTCATCAAAATCTTGCTTTATAATTAATCAAGTAAAAGATTCAGAGCGATTTATACAGTACATCAACCAATCAAATGTCAAGCTTCAATTCATTGCAATTCATACTAAGCAATATTTTTTGTTTTAAAAAACCTTTTTACCAGTTGATCTTTAGTCAGTCATGTTTTTATGAACAGAGAAAACAGTAGTGGAAAACTGTCTGAAAATACAGATAAATCAAATTAGCCATAATATAAAAGCCCAGATAAAAGATATTTAAATCAAAATTGATGTAAATTGTCAACAACTTCTGAAGTCCAATTATTCATCATTTATGTTTTGGGGCATTTTGTAAGCTAAGATTAATACCCTGGAAATCTAAGATACAGGTTCTATGCACTGATAATAGGCATTCCTGCCTACTCAAGTGGCTCTCTTAGCTTGACAACTTATATATATCATGATAATATCTGGTGAGTGTTTAACATTAAAATTACATTACTAAATACATTAGAAGCTGTATCAATGTATTTTGAATGGTGTGCGCAACTTTACAAAGGGTCTTACTGCCAACTAGAGGGAAGAAACGGCATTTATCTTTTGTACCCCTGTAGTGTAAATGCATATTTAGTACTCCTGATGGATTTTAGGTAAAGCCTGGTATAAAATATACTTGCAAAAGTTAGGCAACATCACTTTGTTGCTAAATCTAACATATTTTGTTCAAAATTAGATCCAGCTACTAAAGACCAAAATGCCCAGAATAGCTCACCTTAAGGTTTCAAGTGCACTTCAAAGGTACTTTAGACCCTAAAATCAGCTTGAAAAAAGCCCTAGATATATAATATTTCAGTGTTTTTGTACCTTTTTTACCAGGTTTTTGAAGTCCTCTAAAAGTCATCTGAAAGATTTAATTTGAACAGACTTTGTAAATTGAGAACAAAAATTGGCAATAAAAATGATTTACTAAGCAGTAATGATACAATTATTGTATTTGGACACCAATGCAAATCTCCCATATCCCATAACTCCAGCATTTGGAGGGAAATGTGACACAGAAATGCAATTTCTAAGTAACAGCAAACCTAAAAGCAATATATATGAAATGACATTGGGTCTTTGATTTGCTGACCAATAATCAATCTGTATGATGCAATTAAGTCAAAGGACCAAGTTATTGTTTTTCTACTTCTTATTTGTTAAAAAACACTTCCCCATTTAAAGGTATCGATAACTTTGTGCCCAAAATCAGTTATAGTCATCTACTGGCTTGAAAAAATGCTCTAGATATAACAGTCTTCTGACAGCATTTTTGTATAAAAAAAGAGCTAACTGATTTCAATGCCACAAGTTCACAGATATATGCTGTAACCTACTGTCTACACATGGGTGTCCATGACAAACCTTTCTTGTATACCCAGAAAAAATCAGATGATTTACAGTTTGCCTTACTCTCCAGGCAAATTAAATGCTTGCCTTTCTTTCAAAACAAGAGCTGTAAATAAGACACCATGCTCCACTATTCAGAAACAAATGTTGCCACTAAAATACAAAATTGTAAAAGAAAACCAAGATATAAAAGAAAAATAGTAGTACAAAGTATTATATAACAAGAGGGCCAAGATGGCCCTATATCGCTCACCTTGGTACAAGTCCACTTGCCTGGTGGAAGATCACTAGATAATGTTATATACCAAATAAGTTTTCCTATATACGCCTTTGTAAAACAAATGATCCCCCCCCCGCCGGGCAAGGTCAATTTTGACCCCAGGGGCATAATTTGAACAATATTGGTAGAGGTCCACTAGCCAATGCTACATGCCAAATATCTAAGCTCTAGGCCTTGTGGTTTCAAAGAAGAAGATTTTTGAAGTTTTTACTATATAAGCCTATGTAAAACTAAGTGACCCCCCGTGCAGGGTCAATTTTGACCCAGGGGTCATAATTTGAACAATATTGGTAGAGGTCCACTAGCCAATGCTACATGCCAAATATCTAAGCTCTAGGCCTTGTGGTTTCAGAGAAGAAGATTTTTGAAGTTTTTGCTATATATTCCAATGCAAAACTAAGTGACCCCCGGTGCGGGGTCAATTTTGACCCGGGGGTCATAATTTGAACAATATTGGTAGAGGTCCACTAGCCAATGCTACATGCCAAATATCTAAGCTCTAGGCCTTGTGGTTTCAAAGAAGAAGATTTTTGAAGTTTTTGCTATATATTCCAATGCAAAACTAAGTGACCCCCGGTGCGGGGTCAATTTTGACCCGGGGGTCATAATTTGAACAATATTGGTAGAGGTCCACTAGCCAATGCTACATGCCAAATATCTAAGCTCTAGGCCTTGTGGTTTCAAAGAAGAAGATTTTTGAAGTTTTTACTATATAAGCCTATGTAAAACTAAGTGACCCCCCATGCGTGGTCAATTTTGACCCGGGGGTCATAATTTGAACAATCTTGGTAGAGGTCCACTAGACAATGCTACATGCCAAATATCTTAGCTCTAGGCCTTGTGGTTTCAGAGAAGATTTTTAAAGTTTTTCCTATATATTCCTATGCAAAAACTAAGTGCCCACCGCCTGGGGTCAATTTTGACCCGGGGGTCATAATTTGAACAATCTTGGTAGAGGTCCACTAGACAATGCTACATGCCAAATATCTAAGCTCTAGGCCTTGTGGTTTCAGAGAAGAAGATTTTTAAAGTTTTTCCTATTTGTTGCCATAGCAACCAGAGTTCTGCATGGAATGGAATTCTTTGAACAGGGGGGGGGGGGGGGGGGGGGGGGGGGGGGGGGGGGGGGGGGGGGGGGGGAGGGGAGGAAAAAAGGGGGGGGGGAGGGAAAAAAAAAAAAAAAGGGGGGGGGGAAAAAAAAAAAAAAAAAAGAAAAAAAAAAGAGAAAAAAAAAAATTATTTTTTATTTTTTTTTTTTTTTAAAGATACATCTGTAAAAAATCAAAACAGAGTGATCAGGATTGATTCCTCTGGTGCTGATGCTGATGGTAAAAATGTAGTTTAAGTATCAGGTTACTGCCTTTGTTTGATAGTATCCAAGATATTGGGATTTCACAAAAGACTAACTTAAAAAGGGGAAAAAATCTGTCAAAATCAAAACAGAATTATGGAATTTCTTTCCCAAGGTGTTGATGATGCTGGTAAAAATATAGTAACAAGTCAACATCTTTGATATGTCAAATACATAAGGACAGATATTGCAAACTTTGTCAGAAACAAACATCAGGCCAAATACATAGAAACAGAGGACCAATGCCCAGACATCAGGCCAGAGTCACAGAAACAGACAACCAATGGGAAGACATCAAGCCAGAGACACAGACAACCAATGGGAAGACATCAAGCCAGAGACACAGACAACCAATGGGAAGACATCAAGCCAGAGACACAGACAACCAATGGGAAGACATCAAGCCAGAGACACAGAAACAGACAACCAATGGGAAGACATCAAGCCAGAGACACAGACACAGACAACCAATGTCTAAATATAAGGCCGTATACACAGAAACAGACAACCAATGTCCAGACATCATGACAGAGACACAGAAACAGAAAACCAATGTCCAGACATCAGGCCAGAGACACAAAAATGGACAAGCAATGTCCAGACATCATGACAGAGACACAGAAACAGAAAACCATTGCTCAGAAATCAGGACAGAGACACACAAACAGACAACTAATGCTATAACATCAGGCCAATGAATGGACATCAGGCCAGAGACACAAAAACATACAACCAATTTCCAGACATCAGGCCAGAGACACAGAAAAAGATACCCAATGCCCAGACATTGGGACATAGACACATAAACAGAAAACCAATGCTCAGATATCAGGCAAGAGACATAGAAACAGGTAATCAATGCTCTTATTGGGACAGAGACCTAGAAACTGATAACTAATGCCCTGACATCGGGCCAGAGACACAGAAACTCACAACCAATGCCCAGAAATCAGGCCGGAGACACAGAAACAGACAATCAATGCTCAGACATTGGGACAGAGACACAGAAACTGACAACCAATGCTCAGACATTAGGACAGAGACACAGAAACAGACAACCAATGCTCAGACATCAGGCCAGAGAAATAGAAACTGACAACCAATGCTCAGACATCAGGACAGAGACACAGAAAAAGACAATTAATGCCCATACATCAGACCAGAGACACAGAAACTGACAACCAATGCTCAGACATCAGGACAGAGACACAGAAACAGACAACCAATGCTCAGACATCCAGCCAGAGAAATAGAAACAGATAATCAATGCTAAAAAATTGGAACAGAGACCAAGAAACTGATAATGCCCTGACATCAGGCCAGAGACATAAAAACTGACAACCAATGCTCAGACATCAGGCTAGAGACACAGAAACGGAAAACCAATGCCCTTACATTGTGACAGAGACAGAAACAGACAGCCAATGCCAAGACATCAGGCCATAGACACAGAAATTGATAACCAATGCCCAAACATCAGGACAGAGACACAGAAACTGACATTCAATGTTCAGACATCAGGCCAGAGACACAAAAACAGACAACCAATGCACAGACATCAGGGCAGAGACACAGAAAAAGATACCCAATGCCCAGACATTGGGACATAGACACATAAACAGACAACCAATGCTCAGATTTCACGCCAGAGACACAGAATCAGACAACCTATACCAAGATATCAGACCAGAGGCACAGAAACAGGCAACCAATGCACAGACATCAGGACAGAGACACAGAAACAGACAATCAATTGTCAGACATCAGGCAAGAGACATAGAAACAGATAATCAATGCTCAGACATTGGGACGGAGACCTAGAAACTGATAACTAATGCCCTGACATTGGGCCAGAGACACAGAAACTGACAACCAATGCCCAGAAATCAGACCGAAGACACAAAAACAGACAACCAATGCTCAGACATCAGGCCAGAGACATAGAAAAAGACAACCAATGTTCAGATATCAGGCCAGAGACACAGAATCAGACAACCAATGCCCAAACATTGGAACAGAGACACAGAAACAGGCAACCAATGCACAGACATCAGGCAAGAGACACAGAAACAGATAACCAATGCCTAGACATTGGGAAAGAGACAAAGAAACAGACTTCCAATGCCCATTCATTGGGACAGAGACACGACAACCAATGCCCACACATCAGGCCAGAGACACAGAAACAGACAACCAATGCCAGGACATCAAGACAGAGACACAGAAACAGACAACAAATGCTCATACATCAGGCTAGAGACACAGAATAAGATTACAAATGCTCAGAAATTGGGACAGAGACCCAAGGAACAGAGACCCAGAAACAGATAACCAATGCCCAAATATTAGACCAGAGACACAGAAACTGACAACCAATGCCCAGTTATCAGAACAGACACAGAAACTGACAACAAATACTCAGAAATCAGACCAGAGACACAGAAACAGCCAACCAATGGGAAGACATTGGTACAGAGACACAGAAACTGATAACCAATGCCCATACATCAGACCAGAGACACAGAAACTGACAACCAATGCTCAGACATCAGGACAGAGACACAGAAACAGACAACCAATGCTCAGACATCAGGCCAGAGAAATAGAAACAGATAACCAATGCTCAGTGGGACAGAGACACAGAACAAGAGGGCCATGATGGCCCTGTATCGCTCACCTGTCTACCATTGGCAAAAATAAAAGGTTATTAATAGCAGAAAGGATCAATTTTTACCTTTGGCTCATGATATCCTCTTAATAAGCCTATGTAAAATCAAAAGACCCCCCCCCCCTCCCAGGCAGGGTTAATTTTGACTGAGGTCATGATTTGAACAATCTTGGTAGAGAGTCAATTATTGCCACATGCTGAATATCTAAGCTATAGGCCTCATTATTTTGCTGTCTGATCATGATCTGCACTGTTGGCTATTCATTTTTTTGCTGTCTGATCATGATCTGCACTGTAAGCTATTCATTGTATGTTGGGTGGTCATGATCTGCACTGTCAGCTTTTTATTTTTTGCTGTCTGATCATGATCTACACTGTTTGCTATGCATTATTTAGCTGTCTGGTCATGATCTGTCCTTTCATTGTTTAGCTGTCTGATCATGATCTGCACTTTCATTATTTTGCTGTCTGATCATGATCTGCATTGTAAGCTATTCATTATTTTGCTGTCTGACCATGATCTGCACTGTAAGCAATTCATTATTTTGTTGTCTGATCATGATCTGCACTGTAAGCTATTCATTATTTGCAAATATTGATTTAATTTTATATATGAACTTTCTTGTGATGTGAATGTAAAAATACCTACCAAAATCTTTAACATGGAAGTTCAACTAGGGGTCAAGAACATGTATTGCATCATCGCTATTTAAAACTTTATACAAGTGCCAATTTTAGGCCAGAGTTTTTATATTGCTTGGTTTATGGGAAGTTTTCTTAAATATTGAGTATGAAGGACTTTTCCTACTGTATTGAACAGAGCACATATTGAACATCAGTCTACTGCACCTGTCAATAATTGTCATTTTCAAAAAAAAAACACTTTAAAATAATTACTTTCAATTATATATCCCTACTGTTCTGACACTTCATTAACTAGTATATGCAGTCGGAACAGTGGAAATAATAAAAATAAAATGTCAGTTCATAATGTCATTGTTATTCTACCTTTTCAAAAAAATAGTACAAGCAGTCGCATAAACCAAGAGATATAAAAACTCTGGCCTTACCATAGAGATCCAAGATGTGTACTGATTACAAGACAAATGTCATTTATCAATCTTTTGGTGTTAAAATACTGCAATAAAATTAGCAAATGAGGTGTTCAATAAACAACACATTATTAAAACCAGAAACCATCAAAACAACCTTTCTGACAAATTCCAATGGCTGAAAATGTAACATTTAGTGTAAACAAGGTTTTTCCATATTTGGGCTCTGTGACCTAGTTTTTGACCCCAGATGACCCATATTCGAACTTGAGCTAGAAATCATCTTAACAACCTTTCTGACAAATTTCCAGGATATTTGGGCTGAAAATGTTACCTCTAGAGTGTTAACAAGGTTTTTCCATATTTGGGCTGTGTGACCTAGTTTTTGACCCCAGGTGACCCATATTAAAACTTAAGCTAGAAATCAACCAAACAACCTTTCTGACAAATTGCCAGGATATTTGGACTGAAACAGTAGCCTCTAGAGCCTTAACAAGATTTTTCTATTTTTGGGTCATGTGACCTAGTTTTTCATCCGAGATGACCCATATTCGAACTCGTCCGAGTAATTACTGGGGCAAACATCCTGACCAAGTTTCGTGACAATTGAGGAAAAAATGTGACCACTAGAGTGTTAACGAACTAAATGTGGACGGAGACCGGACGACGGACGACAGACGACGGACGACGGACGACGGACGACGGACATTCATCGATCCTAATAGCTCACCCTGAGCCAGCTCAGGTGAGCTAAAAAGACAACCAATGCGAAAACATCAGGACAGAGACACAGAAACAGACAACTTATTCCCAAACATCAGGCCAGACACATAGAAACAGAAAACCAATGCCAAGACATCAGAACAGAGACACAGAAACAAAACCAATGCCCATACATTGGGACAGAGACAGAAACAGACAACCAATGCCAAGACTTCAGGCCATAGACACAGAAACTGATAACCAATGCCCAAACATCAGGCCAGAGAAATAGGAACAGAAAACCACTACTCAGACTTTGGAACAGAGACCAAGAAACTGATAACTTATGCCCTGACATCAGGCCAGAGACACAGAAATTGACAACCAATGCTCAGACATCAGGATAGAGTCACAGAAACAGATTACCAATGCTCAGAAACTGGGACAGAGACCCAGAAACAGACAACCAATGCCAAGACATTCGGACAGCAACACAGAAACAGACAACCAATGCACAGACATTGGGACAGAGACACAGAAACAGACAAACAATGCTCAGACATTGGGACAGAGACACAGAAACTGACAACCAATGCACAAACACTGGAATAAAGACACAGAAACACTCAACCAATGCCCAGACATTGGGACAGAGATTCCGAACAGACAACCAATGCGAAAACATCAGGACAGAGACACAGAAACTGACAACCAATGCTCAGACATCAGGACAGAGACACAGAAACAGACAACCAATGCTCAGACATCAGGCCAGAGAAATAGAAACAGATAACCAATGCTCAGACATTGGAACAGAGAACAAGAAACTGCAATTTATGCCCTGACATTAGGCCAGAGACACAGAAACTGACAACCAATGCTCAGACATCAGGCTAGAGACACAGAAACAGAAAAACAATGCTCAGAAATTGGGACAGAGACCGAGAAACAGACAACAAATGCCAAGACATTCGGACAGCAACACAGAAACAGACAACCAATGCACAGACATTGGGACAGAGACACAGAAACAGCAAACAATGCTCAGACATTGGGACAGAGACACAGAAAAAGACAACCAATGCACAAACACTGGAATAAAGACACAGAAACAGTCAACCAATGCCAAGACATTGGGACAGAGATGCTGAAACAGACAACCAATGTAAAAACATCAGGACAGAGACACAGAAACAGACAACTTATTCCCAAACATCAGGCCAGAGACATAGAAACAGACAACCAATGCCAAGACATCAGACCAGAGACACAGAAACAGAAAACCAATGCCCATACATTGTGACAGAGACAGAAACAGACAACCAATGCCAAGACTTCAGGCCATAGACACAGAAACTGATAACCAATGCCCAAACATCAGGCCAGAGAAATAGAAACTGATAACCACTGCTCAGACTTTGGAACAGAGACCAAGAAACTGGTAACTTATGCCCTGACATCAGGCCAGAGACACAGAAATTGACAACCAATTCTCAGACATCAGGCTAGAGTCACAGAAACAGATTACCAATGCTCAGAAATTGGGACAGAGACCCAGAAACAGACAACCAATGCCAAGACATTCGGACAGCAACACAGAAACAGACAACCAATGCACAGACATTGGGACAGAGACACAGAAACAGACAAACAATGCTCAGACATTGGGACAGAGACACAGAAACTGACAACCAATGCAAAAACACTGGAATAAAGACACAGAAACAGTCAACCAATGCCCAGACATTGGGACAGAGACCAATGCGAAAACATCAGGACAGAGACACAGAAACAGACAACTTATTCCCAAACATCAGGCCAGACACATAGAAACAGACAACCAATGCCAAGACATCAGACCAGAGACACAGAAACAGAAAACCAATGCCCATACATTGTGACAGAGACAGAAACAGACAACCAATGCCAAGACATCAGGCCATAGACACAGAAACTGATAACCAATGCCCAAACATCAGGAAAGAGACACAGAAACTGACATCCAATGTTCAGACATCAGGCCAGAGACACAAAAACATACAACCAATGTCCAGACATCAGGCCAGAGACACAGAAAAAGATATCCAATGCACAGACATTGGGACATAGACACAAAAACAGACAACCAATGCCCAGACATCAGGCAAGAGACACAGAAACAGACAACCAATGCTCAGACATTGGGACAGAGACACAGAAACAGACAACCAATGAGAAGACATCAGGACAGAGACACAGAAACAGACACATAATTCCCAGACACAGAAACACAACCAATGCCAAGACATCAGAACAGAGACACAGAAAAAGACAATTAATGCTCAGACATCAAGCCACAGACACAGAAACAGACAAGTTATGCTCAGAAATCAATCCAGACACCAAAATCAGACAACTAATGCTCAGACATCAGGCCAGAAACACAGTAAAGGATAACCAATGCACAGACATTGGGACAGAGACACAGAAACAGAAAAACAATGCTAAGACATTGGGTCAGAGACACAGACACATACATCCAATGCTCAGACATCAGGACAGAGACCCAGAAACAGACAACCAATGCCAAGACATTAGGACAGCAACACAGAAACAGACAACCAATGCAGAGACATTGGGACAGAGACACAGAAACAGACAAACAATGCTCAGACATTGGGACAGAGACACAGAAACTGACAACCAATGCACAAAGACTGGAATCAGTACACAGAAACAGTCAACCAATGCCCAGACATTGGGACAGAGATGCCGAAACAGACAACCAATGCAAAACCACAGGACAGAGACACAGAAACAGACAACTTATTCCCAAACATCAGGCCAGACACATAGAAACAGAAAACCAATGCCCATACATTGTGACAGAGACAGAAACAGACAACCAATGCCAAGACTTCAGGCCATAGACACAGAAACTGATAACCAATGCCCAAACATAAGGAAAGAGACACAGAAACTGACATCCAATGTTCAGACATCAGGCCAGAGACACAAAAAAAAAAAAAAAAAAAAAAAAAAAAAAAAAAAAAAAAAAAAAAAAAAAAAAAAAAAAAAAAAAAAAAAAAAAAAAAAAAAAAAAACAAAAAAAAAAAAAAAAAAAAAAAAAAAAAAAAAAAAAAAAAAAGGGGGGGGGGGAAAAAAAAAAAAAAAAAAAAAAAAAAAAAAAAAAAAAAGAAAAAAAAAAAAAAAAAAAAAAAAAAAAAACAAAGAGGGGGGGGGGAAAAAAGAAAAAAACAACCCCCCCCCCCGCCCGGGGGGGGGCGAGAAAAAGAGAGGGGGGGGGGGGGAAAATGGGGAAAAAAAAAAAAAAATTTTTTAAAAAAAAAAAAAAAAAACCCCCCAAAAAAAATAACAAATAATAAAAAGAAAACCTATGTTCTACACATGTGAACAGATACATGTATATGAACACCTTGTCAGAAAAAGGCAACAAACATTGTCCTGGCATACAAACAGGTACACAAGAAGGTCATTAAAAACACAAGAACAGACAATTAGAATAGGATTTAGAGGCATGGATATGTAGTTAGTTTACAGAAACAGGATAGTGCATGAACAACAAGAGCTGTCTCATGACAGCACGCTCGACTCGGTAAAATGGGTTTTTTTGTCTAAGAACAAGTGTAATGTGTAATTGTCTATAAAAATTAAGGTCAAAGATATGAAACTTGTTCAAAGACCTTTGTAAATGTACATTACATGCAAAGCCTTACTCTGGATTCTGTAAGCCAACTGAGGTGAGAAGGGGGGGATAATTTCAAAGAAATACATGACCTTGTATATTTGGTCATGCATAACTTTGTAACGTTTCAAACTTGATATGTATAAAATTAAAAAAGCATGACCGCATAATTATTCAATGACATTTCAAATTAAAGTAAGCCATTTCGAGTATTTCCATACAATAGTCTGGTAAAAACTGCGACAAAATTCTAAGTTAAAAAGGGGCATAATTATGTCAAAACTAAAAAACATTGGTGAAGATGTTGATAGTAAACATACATTTTAAGTTTCAAGTCCATATGTTTGATAGAATTCAAGATATAAGACTTTATAAAAATCTTTAACAAAAAATTCTAAGTTAAACTAGAGCTGTCCATAAGACAGCAAGCTCGACTATTGTGGGTGTTTGCTAATAAAACAAAACTTTTATCAGTATAATAGCAAAACAAAATTCTGCTAACTATTAAGTATAAACTAGGAAAGTTGAATCATAAAAAAGCAAAATCTGTAACTATAGATTTAATTTTTGGTAAATTAATTGTTTGATACAAAATTTACCCCTGAACACTATTGCTAAGTTTGATATAACTACCATAAGTGGTTACTTAGATATGTGCATGATAGTACCTTGCATGCAAAACTTTAACCAAATTTTCAAAGTCAAACAAGGGCCATAATTTGCACTAAATTTAAACAAGAGTTATCTGTCTTGACTGTGTGACACCTCTTAAGACATTAAAAAAGTTTCAAGTCAATATCATAAGTGGTTACTGAGATATGTGCATGATAGTACCTTGCAGGCAAAACTTTAACCAAATTTTCAAAGTCAAACAAGGGCCATAATTTGTATCAAATTTATACAAGAGTTATCTGACTTGACTGTGTGACACCCCTTAAGACATTAACATAGTTCAAGTCAATATCATAAGTGGTCACTGAGATATGTGCATGATAGTACCTAGCAGGCAAAACTTTAACCAAATTTTCAAAGTCAAACAAGGGCCATAATTTGTACTAAATTTATACAAGAGTTATCTGACTTGACTGTGTGACACCCCTAGAGACATTAACAAAGTTTCAAGTCAATATCATAAGTGGTTACTGAAATATGTGCATGATAGTACCTTGCAGGCCAAACTTTAACCAAATTTTCAAAGTCAAACAAGGGCCATAATTTGTACTAAATTTATACAAGATTTATCTGACTTGACTTGTGACACCCCTAGAGACATTAACAAAGTTTCAAGTCAATATCATAAGTGGTTACTGAAATATGTGCATGATAGTACCTTGCAGGCCAAACTTTAACCAAATTTTCAAAGTCAAACAAGGGCCATAATTTGTACTAAATTTATACAAGAGTTATCTGACTTGACTGTGTGACACCCCTAGAGACATTGACAAAGTTTCAAGTCAATATCATAAGTGGTTACTGAAATATGTGCATGATAGTACCTTGCAGGCCAAACTTTAACCAAATTTTCAAAGTCAAACAAGGGCCATAATTTGTACTAAATTTATACAAGAGTTATCTGCCTTGATTGTATGACACCCCTAAAGACATGAACATAGTTTCAAGTCAATATCATAAGTGGTTACTGTGATATGTGCATGATAGTACTTAGCAGGCAAAACTTTAACCAAAGAAGCAACGCCGACGCCGACACACAAGTGACTGTAACAGCTCTCCATATTCTCCGAGTAGTCGAGCTAAAAAGGGCATAAATATAACAAAAAGAGTTATGGGGATTGTTTCCTCAGGTGAAGATGTTGATGGTGGACACATACTTTGAGTTTCAAGTCATTACCTTTACAAGTATTCAAAATATTTGACTTTATAAAATCTTTTCCAAAAAATTCTAAGTTAAAAAGGGGCGGGGCAAGTGCAATAGCCTCCTTATTCTTCGAATAGTCGAGCTAAAAACTGACAAACTAAGAAAAAAAGACACAGAAACAAACACATGGATGGCCTCTAGATGCATAGCAAGAATAACATTTCAGACTCAGATTATATGGCTCAGGTGAGCTTTTGGCAAATTAAGCCAAAGAATTCTGAGTATGTATGGAAAAAAATACTTTCAAGTTTGCCTGTAACTTAATTAAAGTAATAGGTTCTCTAGCTGCTACAGCATCTATGACATACAAATCGTGTGTAATAAATGAGTGTTCTTTTTGAAGTCATAATCCAGAAATAACTTAAAGAATGCTAGATTTATGTATAATTTGTTTGGTTTGTGTAATAACCTTCTGTTGGCAATATAAAAAAACTTGACCCATACAATAATTGTTTTTAATAGTTTCACTTGTCTGCCAACAAACAGTTGAATTTAGACTTTGTCTTTTGTTACTGTTCATTTAGGATAGTGTGACAGTCACACAGCAGAGGTGTACAATATTATGTCTTGTGTTATTTCATTGGATAATGACAAATTGTAATGATTATATATGATCTACCGTTAAACGGTTGTAGACCGAATAAGAGTCACCATTTAACAGACATTTGTATGATGGACAACACTTTTTAGAGGGCTATATGGCTCCTAATGTACAGAATCCCTGCAAAGTAAACAACAGAAATGGAAGCTGCACATATTTCGAAGACAAGGTGTTTCGGATTTATCATATAGGATGACATGAGGGATGATGCTGAAATTAATATGGTGACAAAAAAGATAACCTGGACATAACTAATTAGTTTTACATTGAAATTTGCGCCTGAAACATTAAATTGAACAATTATGTCTGAATAATAGCCATTAGGTTGTTTTAATGTGAAAATTATTGAAATTATGTTTCACATTAAAGCGTGAATGATATTTATGTCTGTAAAAGTTATCAATCTCTGAAATAAGTAAAATATGCAAATGAGACTTTACCTTACATGCATCCGGCATTCATAAAATGTCAAATATCATAACAAATACACTATTCATTATCTATTTTCTTACCTTTTACAGTCTTCTCTGGCATTTTACATATAACACTCATTCCTTTCATATTGTAATTACAAAGGTATGAGTGTCATGAACAGCTGAAGAGCAAGCTTTATGATCAGCTAAAGAGCAAGCAATCAACAACAAGTGATATGAACAGCTAAAGAGCAAGCAATCAGCACCTAGATTTATGAACGGCTGAAGAGCAAACAATCAACACTGAGTGTTGATGAACAGCTGAAGAGCAGGCAATCAGCACCAGGGGTTATGAAGAGCAGAATAGCAAACAAACAACACTGGATGTTATGAATATCTGAAGAGCAAGCAATCAGCATCAATTTTTATGAACAGCTGAAGAGCAGGCAATCAACATTGAATGTTAGGAACACATGAAGAGCAGGCAATCAGCACCAGGTGTTATGAACAGCGGAAGAGCAGGCAATCAGCACCAGGTGTAATGAGCAGCTGAAGAGTAAGCAATCAGCACTGAGTGTTATGAACAGCTAAAGAGCAAGCAATCAGCACTGAGTGTTATGAGCAGCTGAAGAGCAAGCAATCACTTAGTGTTATGAGCAGCTGAAGAGCAAGCAATCAGCACTAAGTGTTATGAACAGCTAAAGAGCAAGCAATCAGCACTGAGTAATAATGAACACCTGAAGAGCATGCAATCAGCTCTTAGTTTTCTAGGAAGTTAAAGAACAAACACACAGTTGTCTGGTAAGTTGAAGGGGAGCGGTGGTGTAGAGGTTAAGGTGTGGGCTGCTCATCCTGGAGGTTCCGAGTTCAAGCCCCATTGCGGTCACGACCATACCTCCTCATATGACACCAGTACTGATTTTTCCAGGAAGGGGACTCAAGAGTGACTCGACAAGCTGCAAGTTTTCTTCACAATCGAGCTAAAATAAATTAGTATAAACTACATTCGTAAGTTAAAGAGCAAATAATCAGTATCAAATGTTCTGGTCAGTTTAAGAAAAACAAATAAAATATTAAAGTTTAACCTTTCTCTGCTAAAATATATTTTTATACCACTTGAGCCTGTGGACATCACAAATTTTCAAAACTCTTTCTCTGCCTCTGTGAGTGGAGAATAATTACAATTTGATGCAGGTCAATTCCTCATTTCAACTACTTTGCATTTTCAAGAGACAATTGAACAAACATTAATGGACATTAAATGCCAACTTTAGCTACTTTTCCATTTAGATTAAAACATAAATCTTCAAGTAATCATAATAAATGTCACTGTATATACTGTTTTGAAATTTATGGTAGGTGCTTACCTGACTGATGTGTCATTTTGACATGCAGAAAAAAAGGCCTTGTTATGATAGTAGTTGGCCTATTTTACCAGTATCTTTCTTTGTCATTCTTCATGAACTCTAACCCTTCTAAATTCTTAAAATGGACTAGTCCAACCTTAACTTTGCCATTAGTTGTTAAAAGGGGTGTCAACTTTAAATTTACTGACTTTATAGTGAACAGTGCAAATCCTGCATACAGCCTGATCATGATCTGCACTCATCACAAAAGCAGAATCAATTGCTAATACCATGGTAGGAGATGATAAAACATCATACAGTATGTCAGGGGCCAAGAAATACTATCACATATTTTGGGATTCAGGTGTTGACCATTGCTACATTTGGGGGGGTTAATCAATTTTGAGGGGTGTTATCTAAATGAGCATGCTAAGGGGTGATGGGGAGTTGTTGTTGTTGTTTTTCTAGCATAGTAGGGTAATCTGAACACCATTATCATTTAGTTGTAACAACTTAGTCACAACTGGTTTGAAATCAAACTGAAGATGCCTGTGAAACTCACAGCCCCAACTAAATGTAATTAGCCAGTCAAGTATTTTTCTACAAATTCAAATTTCCTCATCACTTCATTATGCGTTTTAAAAATGCAAGAGAAGTTTATTCTTCATTTGAAGGTATTTTTTAATTTATGGTTAATTGAGCCATCTTTTTTTTATTTCTGTCTTTCATTACATGTAAGGATTTCAAGTCTGAATATTTCCTAAATGACAAAAAATATGTTTGCAAATCACAAAATAAAATGTATCTAAATATTTCAAGAAAATCAGTAATAAATTTTTTCATGTGATAAAAATGTTCATTTATATAATATATAAAACTAACAGGGAAAAAACTGATCTGAAAAAAGTGCATATCTTATTACTTTGACAAATGTTGCAGTGACTTTTTTTTAACAGCTAATTACCACAACATGCTAGACATTTAATACTTTGAGAATTTTATATTTCTCTGAACTATATATGTCCAAGTGTTACACATTACTGAGAACTCAAGTCGTTCTCAATTTACCATGGTGATGACTAAGCCTAGAACTTCCTTCCCAACGGCAGAAAATTTACGTTTGTACATTTACAAAAAAAAAACTTTCCTCGACTTCCTAAAAATATGAAAATGCTGTCAGTGGCATAATACATCATTATATTTTGTTTGAAGAAAACAGTTTGCGGACTCTTTGAAAGACATACAAATATCATCAAGACTGCCAGTTCCCCGACGACTCCTGCATTTCAAATCATCTCAATAACGAGCCGAGCAAAAAGGGTAAACAGTCTGACTGTGTGAAACGTGCTCTGCTGAATATAGATGTGATATGATATTTCATAGGCAATGATACACTGAGTCGTTAAAGTATCATTTGTGAAATTAAATTTTTACCCTCATAAAATATCACTCAATCAATCACCCACGGCCCTGCATAATGTAAAATACTTTATGCTGCGCGCTTTACAGAAGGAGCCCAAAGACTTGATTCATCACAATAGGGAAGACTGACGTGTGAACGATTTAAATTAGTTTAGAATAGCAAAGATTTTCATCCCTTTCTTCAGACTGGAGACCCTGCCGATTCAATATTTAGCAATAAATGAATGACAGATCGACCAAGCATGTGGTTGATGAGATAGTTCTCTGTTATCATTTCCATTCTCAATCTGAAATACCAGCAAGTGAAAAATTATCACAAAAAAGTTTCGACAAAGTGATAAATAGGATCCATCTGGACAAAGGATTCCCAACTTGCAACTTTGATGAAAGCTTTGATGAAAAATTATGAAATTATAGACAAAGATATATGACATTTTCGCTACGCAAAAGTCTCAAGTTGTTTTTTGTACAGTATGAAAAATTTTGAGCGAAAAATAATGAAGGCAGTGGAGAAAGATAAATAAGTTATGCTGTCAAATACTTTCTGCTTAACTCATTATGTGGATATCTTGACGCGCCAAAACATCAGGGGAAATAACACTGCCGAGGTGGAAAGCTATGCCTTTGTGGCGGAACATTTTTCTTCGATATTTCACTGTGATAAGACCAAAAGAACACTGTGTTATGTTATCACGGTAGATAAGCATGATAAAAGATAGTAATAAATATTAAAAGTTCAGATGTCGTTTGTTGTTTTTACACATAAATATATCAGTTATGCTGAGTTTTTTCTCAGTCAGTAATCTGTTTTACTTTTGTATGATGTCATTTAATGACAGTATCATGTGCTTTCATCTGCTTGTTATACAACGTCTGCTCAGTCTGATGGACATAGGAAATGCAAAAACAATTTGTGTCTATCTTACTATCTATTCTTCTCGCTAATAGCAATACAATATATTGTGTCTATGTGCATCAGTAACACTGTATTTTTGGGGTTTTGTTCCATTTTAATTTATATTGCATTGTTTCAAAGTAAGATTTATTGATTCTAGTTCTCTTCAGCTACAAAAAAGAGAACCCATTCTGATTTTAATCGCTTCACTAAATATGGTGCAAAACCTGAAGACCTTTCAAAGCCGTCAGAATCATATAAAGCATATTGTATAAACAATCACAGTAGAATTTAATCAGCTGATTGTCTATTATGGTATTTTAAATACAATTCTATAAACTAAGTTATTTTTAGTGCAACTTTGGCCAGCATTTTTTTATCTTCTGTTTTTACTGTCACTTACTGCAGGTAACATACTATAGAAAACTTCACTGTAACTTACTGTAGAAAACTTGAGTTACTGTCACTTACTGCAGATAACATACTGTAGTTTACTGGAGCTAATAAGTAACTTACTCCAGATTACATACTGTATCTTATAGTCACTGTAACTTACTGCAGATAACATACTGAAGTATACATTTAACAGATAAAATACTATACTATACTTGATTTACTGTAAATTACTTCCGATGTTATACTGTAGTATTCTTGAGTTGCTGTAACTTACTGCAGGTTATACAGGGTGCAACTTACTGTAAAAAAGATATAACAACGTAGAACATGGATACTGAGTACTAGTTCCAAATTAAAGAAACCAAGGGAGGTAACTTCACTGAAATAAGTAATTTGCCAAAGTTTTACAATAGTTTGCATACCGTTTACAGTTGTTAAATTAAAGAGTCTATCTTTCAAAGAACAGCCTATTTTCTCTTTGGCAACATCCGCATCAAACAACTACAGCAATATTTTTGCAAAAATCTTTCCAAATAAAGCTAAAACACACATACAACCATGGATATTTGCAATTCTTTCCAGAACACTTAAGAAATTGCCGTATAATTTCCCATCAAAGCTATAGCGCTAATGAAAAACCTTATAGATTCAAACAACAGTCTTCAATTATTGGCAGATTCATAAAAGTTTTGATAATTTTTCTGTGGTTTGTCAAAGTTCCAAACGGCCACACAGTACGTCTGATATATCAATACTTTTACCTATCAACTAGTATTCAATAAACAGGATCATTAAATGGGAAAACCTTCCTTCCAAAGTCTTCCCGAAAACCAGTACGATTAACAACATCTAAAAATTGTGCTGATTGCCGTGTTACCACACAAGCATTCTAGAGATTCCTAGAACGGGTGTGAACAAAAGTAAGTACTGAAAAGTGAACGTTTTTTTTAAATAGAACTTTCGACAGTGAAGAAAACACAACAACTGTAAGCCCAAAGAAATTTGTGTTGGAGTTCTCAGCTGAAGTCTATATTTGGTAAAATATTATAATCAACTTGGAAAAAAATCAGAGGAAATTCAGTAATTTTTCAGCTTATGGAGACAAAGTGAAGCATATCTTATTCTCAATAAAATTTTGTAACACATGGCAACATGGCAAAATCTTAATTTACCATTTTAATGGACTGTCCGTAACCAGTCTTTAAAAACACCAATTTACCAGGTAGTTAGACAATTTATAGCTGAAATTTTAGGATTGCATTTTGTTATGAATTATTTCAAATTTTGAAGTCTTTTTAAATCAACTAGATGAGTGTTCAGTAGAACACTTGTGTCGCCCTCTTATGCCTTGTCAGAATAACCAACAATTTTGTGACAAAATCTAAGTGTAAAAAGGGGCATAACTCTGTCAAATATGACCTTGACCTACAAACTTTGGCGGCATCATGACCCTTATGTCATAAGCAATACAATTTGAAAGTTTGATAAAGAAATCTTAAGAAATTGCAAAGTTATAGCCAACATTAAGTTTTCGTGACAAAATCTAAGTACAAAAAGGGGCATAACTCTGTCAAATAAAACCTTGACCTACAAAATTTGGCGGCATCACAACCCTTTTGACATAAGCAATACAATTTGAAAGTTTGATAAAGAAATCTTAAGAAATGGCAAAGTTATAGCAAAAATCTAAGTATAAAAAGGGGCATAACTCTGTCAAATATGACCTTGACCTACACAATTTGGCGGCATCACGACCCTTATGTCATAAGCAATACAATTTGAAAGTTTGATGAAGAAATCTTAAGAAATGGCAAAGTTATAGCCAACGTTAAGTTTTCGTGACAAAATCTAAGTACAAAAAGGGGCATAACTCTGTCAAATATGACTTTGACGTACAAAATTTGGTGGCATCATGACCCCTATTGTCATAAGCAATACAACTGTAAAGTTTGATGAAGAAATCTTAAGAAATGGCAAAGTTATAGCAAAAATCTAAGTATAAAAAGGGGCATAACTCTGTCAAATATGACCTTGACCTACACAATTTGGCGGCATCACGACCCTTATGTCATAAGCAATACAATTTGAAAGTTTGATGAAGAAATCTTAAGAAATGGCAAAGTTATAGCCAACGTTAAGTTTTCGTGACAAAATCTAAGTACAAAAAGGGGCATAACTCTGTCAAATATGACTTTGACGTACAAAATTTGGTGGCATCATGACCCTATTGTCATAAGCAATACAACTGTAAAGTTTGATGAAGAAATCTTAAGAAATGGCAAATTATAGCCAACGTTAAGTTTGTGTGACGGACGGACCGACGGACGGACCGACGGACAAAGCGATCCCTATGTATCGCCTTTTCTCCGAAAGGGCGACACAATAAATACTGTTACATGGAACTTATTTTTTTTTATGAAATTTCTAACTACTGTAGACCCCTTTATTTTAAAAACATCCAAACAATGTGAAATTATTTTTTTCTCCTACTTTGACAACGACAGATTTAATCAATTTTACAAATTAAACAAAAAATATCTGTCTAAAGTGAATAATTCAAATGTCAGAGTGGCTCAATCAGAACTATAAACTAAATCATCATGTCTAGACATTCTATAGACCTTTAGGTGTGAAGCAAGGGTCAGGGGAATAACATGATATATTACTGAAACACTCTTCATATTGGACTATGTCAGCTTTAATAGAATATCCTGATCAACAATTATTAATCATTTTCTTTATGCCACACTGACCAGCATCATGTTTCTGTTTGGATAAAAGATGATAATAAAAGGGTATCCTTGGTAATAAATCATTATAAAGGTGAATTATCACACAAAAAATCTTGGTTATTATTTATAAATTTCAATAAAATGTTCTTAAACACATCCGCAGAAATAGAAGGTCTCTGTGGTAAATCAATGATCAAATAAGCAGCATCAGTTGTGACATTGCTGTCCTCGCAATTGAAAAGTTTCCTGTGATGGTTACCTATGGATGCTTGTGACTAAAAAGTTTCCTCGAGATGGTTACTTGCCTGTCACTGCAATGTTTTCCTGTACTGGCTACTTGTCAGTTTGTGTTTGAGATCGAGTTTCCCTGTGATGGTTACTTGCCTTTGGATTCCTGTGATGGCAAACTTTTCCTGTGCTCGTTACTAACCTGTGGATGCACGAGATTGCAAAGTTTTCCTGTACTGGAAACTTGCCTGTGAATTCCTGTGATGGCAAAGTTTCCCAGTGATGGTCACCTGTCTGTGGATGCCAGTGATGGCAAAGCTTACCAGTGATGGTTGCTTGCCTGTGCATACCTGTGATGGCAGACTTTCCCTCCTGTGGATGCCAGAATTTGCAAAGCTTTAGCTGTGGTAAGTACTTGCTTGTGATTGCAAAGCTTCACTGATGCCAGTGATTGCAAAGTTTTCCTGTGGTGGTAAATTGCCTGTGTATATAATTGCAAAGATTCCCTGTGATAAGTACTTGCCTGTGATGGCAAATCTTCATAGATTCCTGTGATTGTAAATTTGCCCTGTGATGGCAAAGTTTCCAAGTGATGGCTACTTGCCTATGGATGTCTTTGATGGCACAATTTGCAACATACTTTAAACTATTGCAACATACTTTAAAGTTTGTTGCCCATACTTTAAACTATTGCAACATACTTTAAACTATTGCAACATACTATTACATCATGCAAGTTGCCTGCAGTTAGGCCAGTGTTTTTTGATTTGTCGTTACTCGAACCCGCCGCCCCTATTTTTTCGTATTTTCAAAAAAAAAAAAAATCAAATTTTTTTTTTTTTTTTTTTTTTTCACAAAATTTTAAAATTGCGAAATTAGAGGTCCGTTTATACAAGTGGTAACGTCAAGAAGCTGCATTGGTCTAATGAATTTTTTCAGACCGATTTGGGACCGAAATTCAGCCCCATTCCCTTCCTAGCATGATGTATATTTCCCCCATTTTTGACAAAAAATCCCCTCAAAATGAATGCTGACAAAAGTTTCTGATTAAAGTGACATTATGCGCATCTTACTGCACATAGTGTATTTTGGTGACAGTTTTATAAAAGCAATTTTTGGTTGCTGTTCATTTAAATGTGTTAAATTAATGATTATGCCACATTAGTATTTGAAGTTGGTGCTTTAGATATAAAAATATCGGACTCATAAAATGATGTTTGTAGAGATTTCGGCAGTGGAAGGGAAGCAACTCCTGCATGCAGTTGTTCTTTTCTTAAATTGACTCTCCCAGTCAAATAAGAAAATCAATATTTGGAAAGTTATTATTTCATACTGGTAGCGTGAAGAGTTTGGTGTATTTGGTTAAAAGCTATTATTTCCTCTACGCTTTTGTACACACACCATATTCAGCTGGATTTTTACTTGAAAAAAATGCGCATAATGTCACTTTAAATTAATCAAATGCTTGCCAAAATTGTTATAAAATGTAAGTTTCCATCAATAAAAACGTTTCATAATCACTTCTTGCAATTATTTGATACCTTACAATTGAAATAGTCACCGAAAAACGCCGATTTTTGCTTTGTCATCTATTTTCGCCCGCTTTTTTAAAAAATTTACCAAAGAAAACAGTGTTTAGAAGACTCAAAAAAAGATAAAAATAAATTTGTTTCATTTGTTTCAACAATAATGCCTGTTGTTAATAGTTTTGTTACTGACACCAATATTTTTATCTGAAAATTTAGTTATTTTTGAGTGCGATTTTGGGCCAGAAATCAGCCCCATTCCCCTCCTAAAATAATATATTTTATCCCCAAATGTTTTACAAAATATTACCCTCAGAATTGTGACAAAAATTTTTGACTTACCTAAAATGCTGATAAATGTTTTTGATTAATTTAATCAAATGTTGGCCAAATGTTTTATACAAATGCAACTTCCCATCAATCAAAAAGTTTCAGAATCATTTATTGCAATCACTTGATACCTTACATGTGAAAAAGTCAGCTATTTAAGCCATAATGAGAAAATAATATTTTCTCATAGAAACTGGTGAACACAAGACTCAAAAAAGACAATGTTTACAATGTTTTCAATTGAAAATAGTAGTATTCATTTTATTCATGTGTGTTTTAACACCAGTGTCTGATGCTTTGTTGCGGACGCCAGATAAATTTTCATCTGAAAATATTATGTTAAATTTCTGTTTCTTCTCTATATAATTGGGAAAAGAATAATGTAATAAAAGTCAACAAATTTTCAAGGGCATTTTGCTCCGGGGGGGGGGTGTTCTTATGTCAGATTTTAGAAGAGGAAGCGGTCCACAATGAAACAAAGTTTGTCATGTATAAAAAAGCTTTTTTTTTTTTTTCCCTCCTCCGTACGGAGCTTTTTAATTTCAAACTTCGAGTAACAAGTAATAAAAAAATAATGGCCTTACCAGTGTAAATTCCTCTGGTCAGAAACAAAATGACTTGAGAGTGAATTCAGAATCTGACCATCAAGTAATCATGACATTTTGCACTAATTGGTACTACAAAAAAAGCTCTATACTTGTGACATTTTTTACTGAATTAGGTAAATATTCTCTGCATGTTGTTTTTTCTTTTTTCAAGTATTTAGCTTTTCATATGTCATGTTACATTACTTTCAAATGTTGTGACCTTTCTTCTACAAGATCAGCTGACAAGTTGCAGAAAGATTTGACACATACCAATTAGTGTAACATAATTTAAGCATTACCATCATCTAATGCAAACAATGGACTTGATGACACAGGTGACATTTTGGATATTGGCATAACAACAATACTGCCAGTAAATTAGCCAGTTCTCTTACCCACCCATGCGACTATTGCACTATTGTTCAGTAAGCAACACAAGACAAATATTTGGCTATGCAAGAGACTGAAAATAAAGTGAGTTTACAGTTGTTTAATGTCTATCTAGCCATACTAGTAGGAAGTTCATTTGATGGAAAAATGAGAAGACAAATGAAAAGTGATCTCAAAATGGCAGCCTGCTGTTTTGCAGGCTTGGAATACAACAACATATGGATGAGCTGCCACACTTCAAATGATCCCAAAAGCTCACCTATAAGCATTTCCAGTGCAGTGAGCTAAAATATCCACCAGACAACTGATCACTTTGTACTGGCCTAAGTACAGATGCATGTTTCATTAAAGGTTTCATTAATTACCGAGAACATTATACCAATCAAGTAAGACTGAAAGCTGGTGTCCTAACGAGACTGTTATTTTGACAGGTTTTCTTCTATCATTGTAATTTATAGCCCCTATTTTCTCATTATTCAAAAGTAACCAAAATATACCCAACATAAATCACCATGTATCACAGGTAATTTTCCTAAATATGGTGACTTTCCTGCAAATTTTGCATCACTGATTTAGTTTTAGAATAAGAATTTTAATAAAAATCTGTTTTCACTCCGTGTTTTTTTTTTTAATTTAGTAAAATATTTACCTGAAAATATTGTAAACAATCATTTTCATATTGAGAAAAGTGCAAGTATAAGTGTATCAAATAAGGGGAGACACGCAAAATCCCCTCAGCTGAAATCCCCTTGGTCCAAAAATGGCATAGTAGTCATAATCCCCTCAATGGATTTTACATTGAAATTTCAATAATTTTAATTCTTTTCAATCATTTGCTATAGTGAAGTAAAACTAGAGCCAAATAAAACAGTAAATTTTGTTCATTCAATATATTTCCCCTTGTAAAATCCATTGAGGGGATTATGACTACTATGCCATTTTTGGACCAAGGTGATTTCAGCTGAGGGGATTTTGAGTGTCTCCCCTTATTTGATACACTTATACTTGGGGATTTTGAAGTACACTCAAAACAATGAGATATGGCCATGATTTTTCCACAGTTTAATTTCATTTCTTTTTCTTATCATAGAATTTTTCATAGAGTCCAACAGTCACCAATATTGATATTAATATCACAAAGTTATACCAACTGATAAAAATAATTATAGGATAAACTTAAAATTAATTTGATATATTTTAAATGTTTTAGGCCCCGTAAAAAGCATGTCACACAGTGCTTGGAGAGCATCTGTACTTGTCATCAAATGCTATATGTATAACCCCCTCAAAAATTGTTTGGTAGGGGTGAAATTAATGAAAATTAAAAGACATCTTGAAGACCCAAATTTTGACCTTTTCCATTAAAGTGTGACCTTGAAAGTGAGCTGAACGAACCTTTTAACAAACTGTTTGCTTTCGATTCCATCCACTCACTTTTTGCATTGTACAACGGATTGTTATTATTATGCTTTGTTAAAAAAATGGCAAATGAATATGTTTAAATTAAACTGGAAGGAAAAATGATGCTGCCTGCATGTCAACATGTTGGAAAAGCTGTTTAAAATACAGAAAACAAAAATTTTAAATACTTTTCGCATCCTACAGTAGACGCAAGTGTTGCATTATACCAATGTGTGATAAATATTTGAAATACCTTCATCTATAGCTTTTTTTTCTGACAGTTTAACTTTCAACAATGTTGTAAGTGTTATGTCAAATTGCATTAGATTAGCCGCCTTTTATTTCTCCTGAATGTAATGATTTACTTGTTACCCTATAACCAGTTTTAAATATAAGCTGTCAAAACATGACAAGGCAATGAAAAACAATGTTCCTATCATGCACCCAACTCAAATTAGTTTAATTCATGGACATGATTGGATGTAATTGGTAAATATCATGAAAATAATTGATAAGACACAAAATAAAATTGGCCAACCAGACATTTTTGTATATTTAAACTGGGTTATATAATACATCTGGAAAACTGATGTTTACCAAAGATAAGAAACTGCTGCTATGCCATAAAGTTATAGATTAACACTTCTAAACAAACATCAACAAAAATGGCAATAAATGCTTATTCATTTGCAAAAAATTAAAGCAGATTTGTACAATTTTAATAGAAGTAAATTTTTCAACAAACTGTCTCAATAATTAATTTTGGTCTGTTAATTATTGAATTAATTAATCAAATAATGAATTAATTATCAGTAATTTGATTAATATGAACAGTATCTATAAAATTCTCAGCTACAGAATATGTGTAGTATCAATATTCTTTGCAACGTTTCTCCTTTGATGAAAAAACAACAACAACATAAAGTTTTCAGCAAAACCAAGACTTGAGACTGGTTGCTAGGTTGGTGCAGACATGTGTTAGAATGATTATGTTTGAAAATACACCCATACAACATTAGCTGTCTCATTTTTCATTCTGATAAAAAATCTAACTGACTTTGCTAGCCTGCCTGCAAGCAGATACCATGCCAAAACTAAGAAAATTATTTGTTTCCTCTAATAAAATGCCGTTATGTAAGATTTTGAATTTCCAGTCGAAGATGGAATAAAGACACAAAATTTCCTTTTCTTTTTTTCTTAAAAAAAAAAAAAATCATTTATCAAAAATCACTTTTATACTGAAAAAAAATAAAATCAGAATTTACTGAATTTTGAACTAGTCTGTTTAACACTGGAACTTTTGAAACAAAAAAGAAACTACATTTAAATACTATTTCTGGCCTCATGCATAATTAAGGGAAAGAAAATATGTGCAATGCAAAATCGTAGCGAAATCATTATAAAAGGCATCAAAATATACTCTTTATGTGAATGCATAGCAACAAATACGTTTTTACAGAATCAAAACCAGAAAATGGCATATATTTTGCACGTGTTAATGTCTTCTGCATCTATCTAATGCTAGCGATGGGTTTTAAATAACCATGCTTAACAAAATAACCAGAAGTAAAGTATTATTATATATTCATAAAGTGTTTTAAATTCCCATCACTCTGATACTGCATAGATGAGAAATTAATGGTTGACGAATAGGAAATACATATAAAACACATTCTTGGTAATGTGACTGACTCATAAGCCACTTAAGAAAATATTTTGTTAATGTCTTTTTGTCCGTAAAATATTATTTTTTAACATTGTTACTTAAGCTACCAATAGGAAATAAATTGAGGCAAACAAATTTGATAGAAAAATTTAATGTTATCACTTAAAATGAAATTTGCTCTTCAAATAAGTATTAAATTTATATAAAGATTGAAAAGTGATAAGTACTGGAGGGAATGACTTTATTTTTATTGACAAGACATTATAATATATACAGGAAGACGATTCCCTAAATTTAAAATGTCACATTTATTGAAAATACTTGGGTTTTTTAAAACTTTTATTCTTTTTTCAAACATGAAAGCGCATTCTATGAATAGATGCTTATAAGAAATTAAAAACTTTACCAAAAATACAAGCAGAAATACCCCAAAGAGAAACCACTGTGCTGTTTATGTGGCAAAGTTAATAAAATATATATGTTGTTTTCAATAATCTAGATTCGTTTTAATTCGTAATTTGCTATCAGTCTGCAAAATGATCAACCCTTTCAACAATAAAACCTAACTGCCCCATATTTATGGCAACTGAAAGTGATTTTTCTTTTGTGTTTTGGGTTTTTTTTTTTTTTGCTTACTAAAACACATCAACACTAACACCACCAACGATTAAAAGATTTGCAACCATTAAAAACCATACATACAGTCAGAAATATCAAAATAACAGAACAGTTAACCATTTTTTAAAAAACGGCAAGATGCTGTTCAAAACATAGATGAACAGTTTTTGTATACACAATTAATACATTTTATTAGTCCAACTTAATCTGAAATTGATGAATAATTGATGAATAATCTATTTGTTTTACTTTTAGCTTTTAATTCATATATTTAAACTTGTTGAAATATCTTCTGATTTCATTCTTTTATAAACATTATAAATATTTTACTAAGAACGAATGGCTCTGACCACCTAAGTAATGTTTCATCAATTCATTTTTTTTTATTATACTTATTTAGTAAATCTTGACTATGAAAAACAAGTTCTTACAACTTATATTTATAATGTGATGCATTTCAACTTTGTAAAAGCGATCTCTCTCAAAACATTTTTTATTTTCTGTTGTAATGACACAATTAATTTTGTTCAATGAAATAAAAAAAAAAGAACGCAAATGGTCAAGAATGATGTTATCAAATTAATTGTTTTTGAAAAGTCGTCACTTCCTTTTTGCTACAGATGATAAACAGTGAAACTTAGATTATAGGGATTTCTTACTGTTTCAGATCTTTTTCAAAATTAAATTTCTTCACAATATTGGCAGAGTGTCAGATACGCATAATTTCTGACCAATGGTTTCCGAGGATTAAACTTTTTCAGTTAATCATGCAGAAAAATACAGGGGTATTAACTACATCTGCATGCAGCACTGTTTTGGGTTTTTTAACAAACATAGTGTCTTGAACAATGTTGGTAGAGCCCCCGGTCACTGTGAAATTATTTGAAAATGTAAGCAAATATCATAGGGTTTCAAAGAAGATTTTTAAGACAACCGTGGGTGGGGCCAATTTGACTTCAAGGGCATGATTTGACTAAACTTGGTAGAAGACCACTGGAAAATACTATGTAACAAATATCTTAGCTCTGTGCCTTGGGTTTTTGGACAAGAACATTTTTAAAGTTTTCTTTTGGTTATCATGGCAACCAGAGTTCTGTGACCAACTTTGGTAGACAGCCATCTACGAAACATCAATACCAAGTTTCATCAACTTTCATTCTATGGTTTCCAAGGAGATGTTGTTAAAGAAATTGTTGAAGGAAGACAGACAGTGGTCAGAACAAAATAAGTCATAACCAAAATAATTTGAAAGTCTGATGAAAAAAAATTGAGAAATGGCAAAGTAATATTTGTGACAAAATCTCAGAACTAATAAGGTGCATAAATATGCAAATATGGTTGACAGATTTATGTGACTTGCTGCAGTTGTCTATATTGCCAGGGGAAACAATTATGCTATGTTTGAAGTAAATATGTTTAGTGGTATAGAAGATATTAGCATATATAAAAACTTTGACCAACATGGACACCAACACCGGGGTGAGTGCAATAGCCTCCTTAATCTTCAAAATTGACAAGTGATATGAAGTAACATAATTATCTTCGAGTCAAAAATGTAAAATAGTTCCGCACCTTGTTTGAAAATGTAAGGAAACAAACATCCAAAAAGTAGTCCATTGCTTAAGCCAATCCTTGTGATGACTACACAAGCAACAGAATCACAATGTCATATTCTGTGGAAAACAAAATTTAGTAAGGATGAATGTAAATTTCAAAAAGATAATAATACATATGTATATTAGTTTTACATAAAGATCTGAAATGGAAGTTGTACAGTGATACTCAATTAAAAACTGCAGTATTTTTGGCAAAACAAATGCAACTTAAAGCATTAATTCAAGATGTACCTGTACCACTTTGTACAGTATCAACCAACCATGCACATATAAAATAAAAGATAGCTTACATTGTGGAAGTTTTGACTTATAGGCCCATTGGGTCCATGGAATCATGGTACTACAGATGCACCTGTTAAGAGTTTACCTTTGTCAGTGGAGCCAGAACTCACGCCTGCCAACTGCCATACTAATGCTGGGGGTTTCCCCCAAGTACCATCCTCCCATGGTTTCCTGCCATTATAACATTACTAAACTGTATAGCTACAATGAAAAAAGATAACATTTTCAACCATCATAAATTTCACAGAACATAAAAAGTAATAATTGCATTAGCCAAAAATTAATGCAACACATTTCATTATTATAATGATTGGATTTACTGCCTGGTAATCTGTGAGCCAGCTTACATAATGCTACATATAAATGCTCTTATCATGCAGTATTTTTTTTCATTTCAAAGGGTTTTGCTGCAAGCACATTGAATTTATTGCTTGATAATTTTGCTAGTCATTATGCTAATGGCCATTTAGAAATCTGGTATAGTACCAACCCTATTTATTCTTGATAAATATGAAACAGCTTTGGAGAGGAACATTAAGGGTACGAAGTATGCACATAATACCTTTACAATAGGTTAACTCTTGGTAATTCCAAAGAAGCATGTTGGCACTTCTGCACGGCAACCACAACAGCAAGTATTCTGGGATACAGCACAGCAGTTGTAATTCTGATCGTAATTCTGATCCTCGTAAACATATCAAAGTCTGAAAATAAAGGGTAAAAGATGACACTCCCCATAATCCGGGTAATGCTTCCGTGATGTATGAGGAGATGTGGATGAAGCTGCAGTATTCCTGAACTGAAAGCTTTTTTTTTTACAAGATTTGTAAAGACAGATAAAAACTTGTCCTTAATGTACGAGCTGCAGAACAATCATGTGTCATTAATAATAGAGACACTGATGAAGTAACTAGTGTCTCGACTCTGAGCTGTAAATAATCTCCCGACAACAGGCAAAAACAAAAGCAATCCTAAATGTTTGAGCAAACAATAACCGTGTCATAACAGGATAATGTCTGTGAAGTTGCAACAGAATTCCTCCTGGAGACAAACAAGGTAATAAATTTCTTTAATGGCTCTTGAAAGAACAGTAGAAGTAATAAAGGGGGATAATTAGGGAATAAGGTGAAAAAGAGTTGTGGTTCTTGAAAACTGTATATCCCATATACCAGTTCTTTTTCATTTAGTCCCCTACACCAAAATAAAGGGAGATAATTCACTAACAAAGGGAGACAATTTAATGAATTCTGAGAACCTTTCCACATTGTTTTAGTATGGTGAACATTTGTGCATTCAACATTATCTTACAACAATTTGTGGCATCTTGTTTCTACATTTGCAGTAATGTGGATAATTGAGTACTGATCACTTTTCAATATTAACACTAAACAAATGACAGGAAATTGTCACCAAATATTGTCCACATTAACATTTTTTTAAAGTCAGTAATAAACAAAAAGGCTCTCTATATATTACATGGGTAAAAAAGCAAAGGGCCATAATTCAGAAAAAATTGATCCAAACACAAACCCAGACAATATGCCCAGAGGGCACTTGATAACAACTGTGAAAGTTTGGATGAACTCCTTATTAGTGGCACAGTGTTATTCAATCTAATGACCAGGATTTTTTCTGAGAAAGCCTGGTTAGTTTTTGCCATATGGATAAATAGGATAGGCTTCTGTGTAGTAAGGAATCCTTACATCATATTATCTACGTTGCAGTTCCATTGAAATCATAACGAAGCCTGTGAAAAACTGAAATAAAGGTTATTATTCAACAATTGAAATGACTTCAACAACGCATTTTAGTACAGTAAACTGGCAGATCTGAAATCCTAATTTACACAATATTTTTGTAAGAAAGGCAAAGGTTTTTAAAGAGTACATGTCAACATTAGTATACAAATCAAACTTGGATATTAGTACCTTAAGTCTTAAATATATTTCCTCCAGTATGTCTCAAACTTTAGTTCCCTGTAGTGTAAAGTTTATTTAATCTGTGGCCATGCAGAGAGCTTGGTCATTGCTTTCTCAAGAACATCAGTTTATTGCATTCATTGGGCGGCAATATTCCTGTCACCAACATACTAATGTTTCCGCTCTTTTACACACATATTTATTCCATGATTGGCAGTAACAGAGATAACTTCAAAACCCTGCATCGCCAGGGCATTGTATAATCATTTGTGAAAGTTTGGTTGGAATCCATTGAGTGGGAGTTGCACGAGATTACATATGTGCAAACACAGGGATTAGTGCAAAAATACCAAATCGCAAAACCCCGACAATATCGCGGGCACTTCATGGCAATATTTCAAAGGGTGAAATCAGTTTATCACCCCCGGCCGCGAATTACCTCAATACTAATAAATTTTTCCTTCGGAAAACCTGGTTAAAAAGTGTCACCAATTATTGTCCACATTAACATTTTTTTATACCAGTAAGCTCTATTCATCCCTTGAAGACAAAGTTACTGTAACACAAAGTGATGAAGTGTTATTATCTATGACTTTTTCTGGCTAGCTGTTGCTTAGTGCTGGGTTACATGGTGGCTAAGGATCATTACTTATATTATCTACCAGTTCCATTGATAAAGCGCATACGGGTTATTATTTTGATATGACTAACTTCATTACAGTGGTCTTCCCTTTACACAGTATTTTGAAGAAACTACTCTTTAATGGAATTATACAAATGCAACTTAAAGCATTAATATAATTATTTCTGTCTCAAACTTTATTCCCTGAAAGTTTATTTAATTGGCCATCCTTTTTTTGCCTAACTCAGTTTATCATCATTGGCCATTTCCTCACTAACTATATTTCACACACATTTTATCATCATTGGCCATTACTTCACTGACTATATTTCAAACAGGTTATACACAGTTTATCATCGGCCATTACTTCACTGACTATATTTCACACACAGTTTATCATCATTGGCCATTACTTCACTGACTATATTTCACACACAGGTTATTATCATTGGCCATTATTTCACTGACTATATTTCACACAGCACACAGGTTATTATCATCGGCCATTACTTCACTGGCTATATTTCACACACAGGTTATAATCATCAGCCATTACTTCACTGACTATATTTCACACAGTTTATCATCATTGGCCATTACTTCACGACTATATTTCACACAAGTTTATTATCATTGGCCATTACTTCACTGGCTATATTTCACACACAGGTTATAATCATCAGCCATTACTTCACTGGCTATATTTCACACACAGGTTATAATCATCAACCATTACTTCACTGGCTATATTTCACACACAGGTTATAATCATCAACCATTACTTCACTGGCTATATTTCACACACAGGTTATAATCATCGGCCATTACTTCACTGGCTATATTTCACACACAGGTTATAATCATCGGCCATTACTTCACTGGCTATATTTCTTCCTCATTTTCTAAGTATACTCATTGACCATACTACAATCTGACTTTTACCTAACACCATTTATTTATCCAAAGTTTCTATCTGATATTCTAAGTACAGCTCATTCAGTGATAATCAGTTACTTCCTGCTATATCACAAACAGATCATAATTAGTGGGCATTACTTCTCTTTATTCAACATTTTTTCATATAACAGTTAATCCACTACTTCTTTCACATTCCACAAAACAGTTTATTCATTACAAACTTACACAACAGTTTATTCAGTGACAAAACTTCTATGTAACTTTTAAACAAAGGTTATAACCAACGGCAGTTCATTGATTGGACATGTTACTCGGTTATACGCTTATTTCTGGCTATGTCTCAAACTAGTTCATTCATGTGTCATTATTTCTTTCTAATTTTCTCAAAACAGTTTACTCACTGCCCATTACTTCTTTCTCACTTTCACACAACTGTTTAGACACCATCAGCCATTACTTCACTTATATATGACACACAGGTTATAATCATCCCACTAATTCAGTGGCCATACTTCCCTTTAAGTATACTCACTTACTAAAAGTGACTTCATTGGACATCTTTACTTTCTCCAAGCAGTTCTATTCAGATTGTCTAAGTACCTCATTCAGTGATTTGCTTCCTCACATCAAAAAATATCATTTGTGGGAATTATAATCCTTTCTCATTTCATAATCCACTACTTCTTTCTCCAAGAAAACAGTTTATTCATTGGAACATACACAACAGTTTTTCAGTTTCCTTTTCTTTTAACAAAAGTATTGATTCACTTTTTTTTTTGCTGACACAAACTTCATCGTATTTCTTTCTATTTCTCAAAACAGTTTATTCAGTGGCTTACTTCTTTAGTTTCACACAATGTTTAGACACTGACAATTATCAATATAATTCGTCCACTATTCATGGTCATACCATTTAATTCTAAAAGTGACATTGACATCTTACTTCTCCAAGCAGTTTATTCAGTAGTCTATTCCTCAGTTTCCATTCTCAAATTTGAATTCATTGGACATAATTCTATCTCACTTTCTCCAAGCAGTTTATTCACTGGTCATACTTCAGTTTCCCTTCTCAAATGTAATTCATTGGACACAATTCTATCTTTCTTTCTCCAAGCAGTTTATTCAGTGGTCTTACTTCAGTTTCCCTTCTCAAATTTAATTCGTTGGACATAATTCTATCTTTCTTTCTCCAAGCAGTTTATTCAGTGGTCTTACTTCAGTTTCCCTTCTCAAATTTAATTTGTTGGACATAATTCTATCTCACTTTCTCCAAGCAGTTTATTCAGTGGTCATACTTCAGTTTCCCTTCTCAAATGTTATTCATTGGACATAATTCTATCTTTCTTTCTCCAAGCAGTTTATTCAGTGTCATACTTCAGTTTCCCTTCTCAAATTTTATTCATTGGACATAATACTATGTCACTTTCTCCATGCAATTTTTTGCACTGGTCATACTATAGTTCATTTTCTTCTTTGGTCATACATCTATCTTACTTTCTCAAGACATATATATATGTTTATGAACTTTTTCACACCAAGTCTCATTTGAATATACCTGGGACTTATTTCTGCCTTACTACCCATTCCATCAGGACTGATTCTTTATTTTTCAGTCAACCATTGTGTAATCAGTGTCTGTATCAGGGCATTAATACAGCATGAATCACACATATCATTTGTACTGCATAATGTTTTATGCTTTGTTACACTTTTGCCAAAAACTAAAACAAGGAAGCAGACACACGTAGACATCTATTACTTTCTTCCTGTATGCAAGTACTGCAATGATTGGCTGTCAAAAACAGCCTTTCTTCAGAGACCAATCATAACATCAAACAGGTAACAAAATATTATACAGGAAATTTCACCCCAGGAGCCTCTCTTGTGTTTTGTATCTGTAATCGGCATTAGCTCACAAAAGATAATAGACTTTGCTAAATGGCCATTAAGATAATTAGTCTTAAATATTATCAAGTTTTACAGCTATCTTTTAGACTGGGTCTATACTTAAATACACATTTAGTAAATATGTGGGAAGCAGTCTGAAAGCTGTCATGTGATCATTTTTTTCTGCTTGGAATGCCAGCCAATGAGGAAATGCCTCTGATCTATAATGATGATGTATTATTGTAACTTAGAAGAAAAATTGTAATATAATTTAATAGACTTTTGAACTTATCTTATTGCTTCAGGAAGGGAGAATTTGATTTGTTATGCAGACATACCCACAGTTTTATTTTATATGCATTCCTCATGATCATTTCTAACATTATTTCCATTTTTGTTTACTTTTATTATGATTAAGCATTAGTAATTCAAATTTCTTCAAAAACTTAAAAACTAAAATTCAATATTTTATTTTTATTTTAATTTTTAAAACAAAGGCTCAACAGCTCTGCTAAACTGCAAGCAGTATCATATTCATAAAAAGACATACTGTGATTTTCAGATTTTCAGATAACCCACTGAAAAATCGAAATAAAACAGGATGCAACAAATCAGAAAGGACATCACAGCATAACCATTGCCATACTAACAATGACAGTTTTACTAGTCATTTTTGCAGCTGACATCACTGACCTTTATAAGGCAAGCCCTATATTGCTAACCCATGTTCTACTACTGTTCCTTAATACCTTTGATTCTACTACTGACTCTTTTTGAAACTTTTGGTTAATGAAGGTTTTTGTTTCATATATTTTAAAGTTTACCATTATAGAAATATAAGGAAAAGCAGTCATACCCTATGGTGACCATGGTTCCTAACAAATCAAGATCTCTTGAGGAAACTTGGTAGAGTGTAACTCAAGGATCATTTTTATCATGTAGGTAATATTGAAAGTGTAATTGCCAATGATATGATATTAGATGTTTTAGGTTTTGTACGACAATGTTTGCAAGGCGAGTTCTCAAAGGAACAAAACTTTTCAAACAATTCTAGTAGACCACTATCATCCCATGATCATCCATACCAAGTTCCACCAACTCTCGTGTTTTAGAAACAGACATTGTTCAAGGTCACAGAATCTAACTGAGCATATTCAGAAATGGCAAGAGAACAGGTGCAGTAAGAAACAAAAAACAATGCAAGTTAGTCTTTATCTAAGAATCTGAACAGCATTCTGAAAACAGATTCAGTGATGGCACATTGGCTATGTTAAAAGTCATGGCCAGAGAATTTGTGCAGCAATTTAATATGACCTTAAAAATGTTGAAATGTTATTAGACTGTAAGGTATGTTTCTGTTCTAATTGGAAAACAGAAAGATTGATGAGAGTACATTGACGGAGATTTTCTGTGTTCTATAGAACAAGAAAAGTTGAACACTATTTGTCATCCAAGGAAAATGCCTTTAATATCTTTATATCTTACCGACTGTGCACATTCTAACAAAGTGATGTAATATGGACTGATTTTATCATACAACAGGTTTATAGTTGTTTATGAAATCTAAAATGAAGGAAGCAAGAGGGCCATGATGGCCCTATATCACTCACCTGAGAATTATTGCTATTAAGTATTGAATTTTTTTTGCAAATATGTAATGTCCAATTTCTTCCCTATAACTACAAAGACTGAAAGTAGGTCAATAGGTCATGGTCAAGGTCATATGACAAACCTGGCCTAGATTTTAATCCTCACATATTCACTGTTAATATGATTAGGATTAGTTAGAAAATGGAGGTACTAGAGGCTGAACGTAATTACATATTACAATTTTTGTTAAAGCAGGGCCTATAACTAGTATCAATTCATTCAAGCCCAAAGTCAAAGTCATCCAAGATCTTCTGATGATACACATTCTGTGTTAATTGAAGAAATGAAGGTGTAAACATAGTTAAATATAGCAAACTTTGTTAATTCAGGACCATAATTATAATTGTTTTAATCAGATCAAGGCTTGATATTCGAACTCATCTGAGATCCTATACACATTCTGTGTAAATATAATTATAATTAGTGACGAAATGTGGGTGCTGGAGTGTAAACATACAATATTCAAAAAAAATTAAAATCAGGGACTGTAACTCTAAATGTATTCTTCCAGACTGAGTCAAGGCCATAATCGAACTCATTTTAGATCTTAGTCATAAAGATTCTACATTATTAAGCTCTGGCTGGGCCTTTCGGCTCTTGAGAATAGAGTTTTTCCTTGCCATTGCCATGCCAACCAGAGTTCTGCATGGAATGGAATTCTTTGAACAACTTTGATAGAGTTTCATGCAAGGAACATCCCTGCCAAGTTTCATCAACATTGCAACACTGTCCCAGTGGTTTTAGAAGTGTTGTTTGAAGGAAATGGTGAATGTACCACATACTACATACGCTCCACAGTGAGGGATCTTAATAGCTCACCCTGGCTTGAGCTAAACATAAAAAATAAGTCTGTGCACAATATCATTTCTTTAAATGGCACAAAAACTTTTTGAATCAGACTAAAAAAGTTCAAGTTTTGAAAAATTGTCATTATGAACGCACCTTGAACTAAATGGCAGATAGCTTGAATATAAATGATATTAGAAAGATAGGCTTTCATTCACATCCCTCAAAAAAAGTTTCAATACGGAAATGAACTTCAAATATGTTAAGTTTTCACAAAATTAGTATTCTACGGTAGATAATAATGTACCGAAAAAATATTTTTCATGTTTAGATAAATGAACTAGAGTACATTAGCTGTAAATGAAGCGGTCTCGTATTGTTTGTGCTTCAAAAAGGCCTTTGTATAACCTAACCATTACCGAACATTACCGTGTCAAAATTATTAATGTGTTTTTTCTACATCATTGCTCAAAATTGTAAAGAGGAAATTTATAAGGCATTCCACCTATACACATATACATAGATTTTGTCTGATCATTTGTCAACAAGTTTCAAAAACTCTCCAGGTGAACATGAATATTCTGTATTATTGCCTTTTGAAGTTTCCTTTGATTTGCAATAAAATATTGCTTTTTTATGTTTTTGCTTAATGTAAGGGAGAAAACTTATTCTGAACTTTATCATGTCTGGTAACATTCCCTCAATGATTGAATAACTAGATGTAACCTGAAAGACAATGATGCTGACTAAAATTATCATTGAAATAAGCATTTAAACAAGACAGTCTGAGAGATGGCTAGATCCCCTGCTGCAAACAGGAACATTGAAGGAATTCATGTTACCGAGTGTAGTTTTCTCTCAGAGAAAATGTTAGAATCAAACATTTCACCTTAAGTTGTGACATTAAGTCAGGAGTTCTTTTACATCTTCTTGATAAGATCAACATCTGACCTAAGTTTCATCAAAATTGTTCAAGGGGTTAAAGATTTATGGGGCGGACAGTAAATGTTACGGACAGACAGAAGGAAAGAGATCATTCCTTTATCCTTCTCCTGCTACACTGCAGGGGATAATAAACTGTTTAATTGATAAAATAATTATTTTGAAAAAAACAATTGAACTATGAAAAAGCCAAAGCAGGTTCTGTTGTCAAACTTGTCTCTACAACTCCAACTTGACACTGAACAAAAGTATACAAGTCCAAGGGTCATAACCCTTGTCAAGCTCAATGTATAGTACAGCATGAATCCTTATGAAATTAGTTGAAGAAAATTTACAACTTTTCTTCTAGAAATTAAAGCATGTTTCAAACATTGTCATAGTTGCTTCAAGTCCTGATATGTTTAATGTCAAATTACTACACTTGACCTAACCATTCTAAGGTGTTAATGGACCCTGCAATCAACTTTTCAGACAGCGTTTGTGACACACACCCATTCAGACAATTAGAAAGCATAAAATCAGTATAACTTAAATTAGCGGTGGTCCGCTGGCCCGAGGCCACAGATTTTCTTATTGGCCAGAAAACTGCAAGAGCACAAGCCGACTGGCTGTGGATTTTCAGGGAACGTTTTGCTGACTGGACAAGTCTTGTATTTTCATACGAAAAACGTACATAACTGATGTCACATAAACCTGGAAATTATTCTTTTATTTTTTCCTATGCGTCACAAGTCTCGGCAATCAAAAACAGTCGTCTATTGGCTAACATATGAAAGTAGATGGAGCGTGGTTACAAATCTCGGCGATTTGCCGTCAGTCAAAACTCGATTGTCGCTGTTGGCTAATATACGGAAAGAAGGCGGAGCTTTGTCTGTTGGCTAATATACGAAATAAGGGGGGAGCTAATTAGCCACTTGGTGTCAACAAACACATGTTTGTCTCGGGTCGTTATATCAAACGGTAATTGATAAACAATCATAAAACTGAAAATAATAGACCCGCGAATTTCAAAAGGGACGAAGTTTGTAACACGGATAATGAGCAAACGCTCTGACACGACTCGTGTATGTAATTCACAGACTGCCGGAAACATTAAAACACTGACTGAGTTGTGAAGCAAAAAGTATTTACAATCAACATTTCCAATGTTCTGTATTTAAATCAAAACCTTCTGTTTTAAAAAGAAAATCGCGGCGTTGCAGCGTGTCCGTTTTTTAGTCATTAATTGTTTCCATCAACTGTCAAAGCCAACGGTTTTCCAGTAATAATTTTCTACTATTTATTTTAATGAATAACCTTTGCCGAAATATTTACTGCAACCTCTTTTATTCATAAAAGATAAAGCCGCAGGTGTTATGAGATCAAAAGAACAAAGCCGACGCACATTGTACATGTGAGTTTTGTTTGATCTTAGTGAAGCACGTGGCATCAAACAGACCGAGATATTTGACAGTTTGAGACATGAAAAAGTAATTCTAGACAATAGTCTGATAATTTTGGATTATAGAAATAATAGTTTGGAACAGGTAATGTTATGAGTAAGTTTTATCTTTGATGATAAAATATATTGAACACGCTATACAAATGTACGTCGGTCGGCAAATATTTTTGAATATAACATGCATACAACTCAAAAACATTTCACGTGTAGACACATTTCTACCGGATATAATAAATTTGATATTTATGTTCCGTAAACCCGTTCATTTACCTGTAAAATCACTCGAAGTGCCGCGATTTTACTCCCGCGTCAACTCTCTAAATTTGTGTCAAATAACTTTCAGTATTTGTTAATGATAATCATAATTTGAACATTCTTTTGGACAATTATGTGACAAACGGGGTACAACGTACTTTTGAGCTGATGTAGGCTAGGAAAGAAGATAATTTAAGAGTATTCAGAATATACAATATATGACCTGAACCCTATGACCGGTGGCTCAAGCCTAAAAATTTAAAAATTTGATTTTGACTCTTGAAAATTAAGGCTGAATTGTCAATGGCCTTTGAGTTTTAAAGTCTACTGAACACCCTTATTATTTTTCGGGCCAGTGAAAATGCTTTCTGGCCAGTAACAGTCCAGGCAGTGCTGGCCCGAATGGCTTATGGATTTCATATCCAAAAATCATACACTGTAACTGTCTCCCTCCTAACCTTGTGGGCGGAGAATCGATTAGCCCTGCAGGTCCAGAGCCAAAATAAAACTAATATTCCAAATATAGCAGTTAACAAAACTCAGATGAAATCTTAATATCTTCTAAAAAGGAAATGCTGATATGGGTAGGGCAGCAAGATCCACTATTCTTATCTCAGTTGTGCTGAACATTTATATCCATTCAGAGACATTCCTTCTCATCAATTTTTGTGCCATTCAGCAAAATATATTTAGAAATATTTTCTCCCCACAAAAAAGATTTTGTCACTTTTATTGTAGCTTTCCTACATAGATAACAATCTACCCATCCTATATATCACAATTAACAATTAACCATCTACCCATCCTTTATACCATAATTAACAATCACATAAGAGAAATTCTTCCTAATTTAGGATCCTTTGGGCTTATTTGGAATCTTTCTGTTAGAAAAAAGCAATGTGTTTTTCAGCAGCTACATATTTCCCCAACTGTGAAACATCTCTAAAATCTCTTCTTTTCATCTGGAAAATTATATAAAACAAGAGAAATACATTAAGTTTTTGGCGCAAACAACAACTGACTGATACAGTGAAATATTTATCAATTCTGCAACCCAGGGCTAATGAGTTTCTAAACCAAATATTATCAAATAAATGCATTTCTGAATCAGAGCCCGCTTTGAACAGAATTTTAATGTGAAATAAATGGTAGTATTAAATGAATGTAATTTTCATATAAAATTACATGGGAACATGTGTTGCCTTAGGTAGTTACTTTTATGTACTTTTATACATTTACTTTGGCTTTTAGGATTTACCTAAAAAAAAACATCTTAGAACTGGACTCTTTTCATAATATTTGAAGGAAGTGTCACTGTTCTTTCACCAACTAAGATAAATTTTTCATATATATATCACAATCTTTTAAACAAATTAAGGCTTCAGCCAAGACATTAGAAACTTAAGACTTTTGGCAACTTTTTTTGCAAAGGGGAAAAATCATTGTCCAAAACAGTATTATTTTGTTATATTCTTTTTAAAACATCTTCTCGGGGAGAAATTTCACAATTTTAGTAGAATATTTCTTGTAATTCTACAGCTAAGCCCGTCTGTATCAATATCGAAAAATCCAGTGAAAAAAAAGCACCGGTCCCTTCTTTTTAATAAAGAAAAAATTGACTTATCAGGGAATTTGGGGACAGGATATCTGCATACAACTTGAGTATTTATAGTTCCTAGGAATCAAGGCCATCTGTAATGATGCTAGGTATTTGGGCACAACACTAAGGATTTGGCAACAGATACTACTAGCAATTTGGGCAGCTGACATGCTAGGAACAAGTTACACTTTAATTGCTAGGTATAGTGTGGCTGACAGGCTATGAATTTGGGCACTTAAATGCTAGGATTATGTTGACATGCTAGTAATTTGGGCAATGATATGCTAGGAATTTGGGCACTGAAACGCTAGAACTTTGGGCACTGATATGCTAGGAATTTGGGCACTGATACGCTAGGAATTTGGGTACTGATATGCTAGGAATTTGGGCACTGAAACACTAGGAATTTGGGCACTGATACGCTAGGACTTTGGGCACTGATACGCTAGGAATTTGGGCAATAATGCGCTAGGAATTCGGGCACTGATACACTAGGAATTTGGGCACTGATAAGCTTGGAATTTGGGCAATGATGCACTAGGACTTTGGGCAATGATACACTAGGAATTTGGGCACTGATACGCTAGGAATTTGGACAATGATATGCTAGGAATTTGGGCACTGATCCTTGAAAATATGTTCATCTTTTCTAGCCTTTATTAAGCTTAAAGTCTTCGAACTTTTCTAGAAGGAATATCACATATTAAGCAGGGGTGTTGTAGGTTCATTGATCTTTTCAAATGTATGGTAAACTAAGAGTTCAGGTTTTAAGAGATAGAGTTTTTATAAGGTTACAAACTATTACAAAGCTGTAGACTGTGCTTGTCTTTTTTCTACCAGTGTGTGCCATCTGTGTCCCATTACATGTCTTTACCCTTTACTGACCGTGTCTTTTCTAGAGCAATTTGGCAGCTTCTGACGAAGGATCAGGTTCTACTACTGGGTTCTCAAGAACTATGGTTAGGTAAACTGCTCTACTGTAAAAAGAACCTCAATATGAAACGTCATTAAACTAATACAATAACAACAGCAATTACAACTACAAGAAACTGAGAACATGCACAATCCAAAAGTAGAAGTCATCAATCAAAGTAGACCCATAGCTCCAACTAAAACGTTTCTGGTCAAAATATTTATTAAAAGCTAGATACTGATATGTTTAACAGTTGAAGTCCCCAATGGTGTTAGTAACCATTTCTAAAAAGATATCCCCTCATAACACTTGATAACTCATTTACAATGTATATATATATAAGAAAAACTAATACTTAAAGCAATAATAATTCAAATCTCATTACAGACAAAAACTTATATTCTCATCTTCAGTTGAATTTTGTCGGCCTTTTGGAAGAAACGCATTATTTCACTGATAACCCATCTCAGAAAAACCCATTTCACCGAACTGAAAGCTACCTTTGCAAAGAATAGAGAGAAAAACTCTTCAAAAAGGCATCAAGCTAAATCATATGAGTTCTGTTTGAATGTAGATCCATTTTTCATATATTTACATCAAGAAAGAACATAAAAACACACATTAAGATTATATCTCTGTATGGTTGCTCATTAGAAAACCCATAACTAGCTGTGTATGACATTACAAACATTGGTACTCTACCCAAGTTATTCTTACTTGGTTATTTTTTTTACCCCTTTTTCTAAAACTTTGCCAGCAGTAAATGCTTCATAATTTGATTATATGTAAGATGAAATGAGGCTTAAACAAGTATCAGATCCAAATGTAGTACATGCAGAGCTAATAGCCAACGGATATTACTTCTTGCCAATCCACCTGCAAAAATAGAAAAAAAACTATCACAGATTTGGATAAGGTACAATCACACGTCTCAGGTCAGCGCCTAGATAACAGTCCTCATAGGCCAGAACAAATTAGAACAAGAGGCCCAAGATGGTCTTTTATCGCTCATCAACTGCCAACTGCCCATATTGACAAAACAAGAGTCAAAGTCACAGAGAGCTAAACGGCAACATAATTGATGTCAAAATTTATAATTCCAAACTCTGGCAGAACCAATTTTGACCTCAGGGGTATGATCTGAACAATTCAGATTGAGACTTCCCCTATACACTGGCCAGGAAGATTTGTAATGTTTTTCTTTTAATGTCAATGTAAAAAAAGCGATACCCTGGACAGGGCCAATTTTTACCAATTGGTTCATGATTTGAACAAACTTGATAGAGAACCAATATCTAAGCTCTTGGCCTTCAAATTATTGACCAGACAGTTTTCCTTTATGTTGTCATGACATCTCAAGTTTTACATGGAATGGAACTCTTTGAACAACTTTGATAGAGCTTCATGCATGGAACATCCCTGCTAGGTTTCATCAATATTTGCCAACGGTTTCCGAGGAAATATTGTTTGAAGAAAATAATGGACAGTATGAGAGAAGAAGTATTCTGCAAACCACATGCCAGAATTTATAAAACTAAATCTATTACAATGAACTTTCTTACTTATGTTATGATACAATTTTCAAAACTTCATAGTATTTCTAAGTACATTATATTGCCATAGCAACCACATTAATTTATGCAATATTTCCATTGCCATAAATGGTAACTTAAGTACTTTACAAAATGTACATAAAAACTTATTATATTGAATGCCGCGTTGATCTTGTTTACTTCTATTTCCACTATCTTCAAATCATAGAAGAAATGCATTCATATTGGCTTTACTTTATTTATTTTACGGACATTTTCATCATGTTATCAATGTTCAGAACTGCGATCGAGGTGGTTATACTTATATTCATGCTCGATTTTCAGGCTGAGCTTGTGGTCCCATATTTTTACTATTTCTGTTGCCATAGCAATTGCAATTTTACTCCACTCAGTAAAATAATCTCCTTACTGCCCTCCATCAACATGCAAAGTTTCATGAACCTAGGTTGAATACTTTTTTTTTGGTCCCACTGGTTCCAGATTTCCAGGATGGACAATCTAGCCATCTTACAAGGAAGTAATTGTGCAGCTAAAATTTTGTTCTAAAACGCTTCTATAATATTAGCCGACAACAATTTATCATCAGTTGTTGTGCAAATGGTAGAAGAAAGACAACTCTCCTCTTTTAGTTAGAAATAGACTTAAGAGTTGCAAAACATGGACAGTTAATCAGTGATTATATACAAGGCTCTCGTAGTGTATCAATATGTAAAAAAGCTTACAACTGAACCAAATACACATGTATCTGGCGATAACACAATATGATGCAATTGATAAAGAAACCCTGAACCATCTCTAATCAACAGGTCTCGGAAAGTACTTTATTTACAGATTATCTCTTACTTTACAGATATTCTACAAATTTGAACATTGACTGATCTGTTGATTAACAGATTAGTTATAAAAAGCTTGAAATATTTGCTGAAGATCAAAATCGCACATGGGTCACTGGATATTTACAGTTGTCTGGCATTTTCAAGGCTTCATACCAAGATTCACAAAATTTTGATGACTGTGAAATTTTTCAAATTTTTGTTCAGAAACCAGCATAAAACTCAAATGCAAATGCTTTTGAAATTTCAATATAAACATATACATGTACTGTAGCAGTGCCGTGTAACCGACATTGTCAATCAATTTCTGCAAATTCCTACCAAGATTTTTGCTTATATTTTGATTCTAGCCTTTAATTTTATATTTATGTATCAGTATGCCAATTTTTTTTAAAATAATTTTTTCAACGTTAACCGAGAGCGAGCAGCTTTAAAGATGAAAATTTATGTTTTGGTAAAGATTGTCGCTTAAGTGTTAAGAAATACCCGAAAAATGGAGAGATTTTAATTAAGTTGTAAGAAGTTTCAAAATCGAAAACAAGAGGGCCAAGTTGGTCCTATATTGCTCACCTGAGTTCCAGTACATGTACTTGCCTTACAAAGTCACTTGTTGTTGTTGGGAGTCAGTAGTTGCTAAGGAAGTCACTGGTTGCAAGGGTAATTCACTGGTTGCTAGAGGACTAAGTTCCTGTACGAAAACTCTGAGCCAATTCTATACACAATCTGCACTAATTCTGGGCAGAATGCATACTGAAATTTTTCTATTTTCTGTACAGAGGAGACACAGACACAGAATCTGACGTAAAATCTGTACAGAAAGTATTTTATTTTCTGTACAGAATCGTGGTGAACCAGATTTTTGTCTGTGCAGATTATTGTATCAGACAGAATGTTTGCCATTTTCATTTTTACAAGACAGATTTTTGGCAATTTGTCTGTACAGATTATGGTCATGTTTTGGTTTACAACTATGAAAGGATCGATCGAACTGGCAAAAATTATCAATAATGCATTTCGACAAATGGCTGTCAGTGAAAAGTTTACACGTGTTTACTCAGATAAAATGACTTAAATCTGCAAAAATACATGGAAGTAAATAAAGGTACTTGGCAGACTAATGCAGAGTTTCTAACGACTATGGGCGCAAAAGTAGTGTTTCTAACATTATGCGTGACCTAAAGTGGAAACCCTTAAAGGAACGCCGACGAGACCAGCGTCTGATATTCCTACACAAGATCGTTTATGACCTGGTGGCCGTCCCCGCTAATGACCTCCTAGAATTTAACCTGCGGCAACAACAATGATCCAACTCTAAATCAATTAAACAAGTGACAAGTAACACAGACATTTACACAAACTCATTTGTACCTCAAACAATCCGCAATTGGAACTCATTACCGGACTCAGTTGTAACTTGTTAAAAAAACGACAAATTCAAAAGTGCTCTCATGGAATATAGATCGCGCGAATAACATCTAACATCGAGCGCCCACCTATCCTCGATAATATTTGCTCATTAGTGAGATAATTTTGAGTAGTAATACAGATACAGATACAGATATTTCCTTGACATTGACCTCCATCTCTAGTTCACATTTTAACGTCTTGGATTTGAGCATTCAAGTCTCTTTTAATAGAGCATTTCAAATCCTATTTAGTAGTTAAACAGAAATTCACAGAATAAATGAGTGATCACTTTCACATATTTTCATGTCTTTGCGTGAAACTTTTGGTAATTCACTTAGAGTTGAACATTTCAGTATTGCTTGGCTTAACTTAATGTACACATGCCAACACAACCGTCCCACCACTACTTTCAGTGCTTTGATTTAAAGTTTACCTAGAGCAAGTGACCCAGGGTTAATTTTGACCCCGTGGAATGATTTGAACAAACTTTGAATAGGTCCACTAGACACTGTTACACACTAAATATCTAAGCTCTAGACTTCGTGGTTTCGGAGATTTTTAGATTTCGTAGATGTCAGTTGAAGAAAAATGTTGACAGGCTGGTGCAATTGCCCAATCGGGCTTTCGAAAATCAGCTTTTTTAAAAATGATTTTCTTCACTTGGAAAAGGTGTGAACACGTGCATGATAAAAACATCTAAAAAAAAGTTTAAAAGTACAGAATTATTCATGTTTTCCTGCAAAAATTTGTCTCCGAATTGTGAAAAAAAGACATTTTTGGCATTTTCTTTTAAACTTATTGACAGAAAGTTCTAAAACAGCTCAGATTCATAGAAAATACACACATAATTATAAAGAAACCCAAATTAAGATACACAAAGGTATAGTTTGTTGCGCCGGTCCTGTTTTTGATTTCACATATAAAGTATATGGAAACTGAAAGTTATGGAACGCCAAATCTACATATACTCAAATATTTGAAGAGGTCTTTAAATATTTGGAGAGCTATAAAACAATTACAGAGGTCTTCAAATCAATTAGAGACCTCTTCAATTCAATTACAGAGCTCTTAAAAACAGCTGAAATACACCTTAATTTTTGATATCTTCAATTGAATTGGAGAGGTCTTCAATTCATTTATTGCACGCTTTAAATCAATTTTTGATATCAATAATTGAATTAGAGAGCTCTCCAATTATTTAAAGACCTCTTCAAATATTTGAGTACATGTAGATTTGGCGTTCCATAAAAAGTAGAAGGGCCAAAAACCTGGCGCAAGAAATGGCTGGATGGAATTTGGTGGAGTTTTTTCATACCCTACTAATGCAAATAGCATTCCCTAGCTGTTTCAGAAACATTCATGAAGATTTGCACTGAAAATCTTAAAAAATGTGTTTTTCGGTGATTTCAAACTTATTTTAATTGTGTTAAAAAATCTCAAGATGACTTTTATTCACTTTTAAATTTATTCTCTACATCTGAACTTTGTAATAGAATGTAAATTGTATGAAATTATTCATTTTTAAAAGTTTATTTTTGGAAGCCCGATCGGACAATTGCATCAGCCTGTTGACGGACGGATGGACAGTGGGTGAATTATCAACCTGGCACAAAGTGCAAGGTAAGCTAATAAATTAGAATCTTATTCATATCAATCACACTGACATACAACAGGCAGACATACATACCAAGGACACTCTGTGTTGCACGTAAAAAACTGCGCCCTTTCCCGCGAACCCCTTTCCCGCGTAGGGGTGATTAAATGACGGTATCCTCCGCTACCGGTGTCCGCTGGTACCGCCTCACACCTTCAATTAATTACTGTGAACTTTAAATCAGTATCGGATTAGGGGTGAAGGAAATGGATATTTGAGAAATACTTTGTATTAGTACAGACTTATTAAATTTTGATTTTTAAATTACTCAGATTTATTTGCCGTATTGGTTGGTACGTTGTTGTGAACGTCAACTTTCATGTATTATACACATGCCCACGTAGTAGTTGTATGTGTATACACACATATGTAAACAGTAACCTTCGCTTTCATCATCATAATAATCATCATCATAATCGATCACCATCACCATTTTATCATCAATATCAGTAATAGCAAAGATGGTTAAACAATTTTCAATTTCGCGCAGCATTGTTGACATTAAAGCTGTTCGCTCTCAGATTTTGGCAAAAAAAATAAAGTTCTTCAAACTGTATGTATATAACGTATTTTAGAACATAAAGTCATATAAAATGCTCCAGTATAAATTCCTGTCACGTATATTTCTAAATTTCAAAAAATACGCTACCAAATTCAAAAGCGTTGCAAACTCTTTAAAATTTCAATATAAACATATTGTGTAGCGGTGCCGTGTTACCGACATTTTTAATCAATTTCTGCAAATTCCTACCTAGATTTTTGCTTATATTTTGATTCTAGCCTTTAGTTTTATGTTTATGTATAATTATGTCAATTTTCTAAAAAGTCTGAGAGCGAGCAGCTTTAAATAAACAGAATAAAAGCATGAAGATCAAGAAGATAGAACTAAACTATCCATTATGCAATTCATTCAAACACAACACAGAAACGGACTGATAATACATGTAGTCATGAATAAAGAATTTATTTTATTACATATTCGGGTCGTACCGCTTATATGCCTCGACCGAGGGTGGTGAACCTAATAAGCACACATACAAAAATTTATTACCTATGCCATTTCCAGCTACTAAATGATTGTCTTCTTCGACTTTACCAGCCTATGCATTTCTGATGCTTACATTTGATATTTCCACAATAAACCATTTTGTCTATAAATTCTGGCATTTCACAAACTGTTTTTATGCTTATTGCGTTTTTGGTACGTGGCATTCCCTGTTTGATATTATTTTTGTTTTTATAACTTTCGGGATGTCACCAAAGGCGGGTTGATCTTGATTTATGGTTTACTTTTGGAAATGGAGTCATTTTCCTATGCTCAATACAATATACTAATTGTTCTCTCATTTTTGCCACTATGAAATTATAACAAATGTTCAAACTAGACTGATTAAAGCAGAATTCCACTACATGACTACGTTCGCTTTTGCAAAAAGTCCACAGTCGTAACTATTCAGTTGTTGCTGAACTCTATGCATTTTTACACTAAGCTTTGCATTTTTACTACTGTAAATTTGAGATAAATTTGAATGTTGTTCTTCAGGATTTTAGTAGTTGCACCTAGAGAGTCTAAGTAAATTACGGAATCATTATCTTTCTCGCACTTTACGCTAGCTGCCCAGTGAAAGCTACCATCAAAATGTATCTGCACTTTTTGTCAGTGTTTCGTGTTTTAGAATTTTGGCCGAGGTATGGCAATCAGTGTTGTATCTTGAAAACCGTTCACTGGAAACAATTTTAGAATCAGTGTACATTTGTTTATCTGTTAACCGTTTATTTTCAGCAATTATGTCTTTGTCATTTCAGTCTTAATGTAAATTTTGGTAACTATGATGAAGAATTGAATGAATTGTCAGTTCTCTCTGAATCACAGTCCGCAATTATTGATGACTTTTTCGGCGACGTTAACGTTGGTATTTCAATTTGCAAGGTCTTTTCTGAAATTTTACTTGAACTGCATGCTGCAACCATTGTCGATCTTAAGCCGTTCATTCATGTCAAAGTTCTGAGTTTGACTAGGTCTCTGATAGTTCTTTAATTTCTGGTGACGTTGGTGGCGATGTATTAGGTTCTGGATTTACTTGTATTTCTTCTTTTTGTTCTTTGCTAATATTGAATCTGGTGCTGGGTCGATATTTTCATAGTCCGATGGTTTAGGTTTCTTCTGGCCTATTTTCTTCCTATTATTTTGGCCTGTTTTTGTATGTCATTAATGTGATTCCAGCAGTGGAATACATGTCCGTTGGGAATCATTTTTTCGTATGCAACTTCGCGAGCTGCACCAATGTTTACTTTGGATTTTGATAGATTAGGGCACTTCTCTAGCAGAACAGACAATAATTTACTTTCAGTTTTGTCATTTTTTGTTTTTATTCCAATATTTCTTTGGCTGCAATTATGTGATATCATGTGTTAGTTGAGGGGCACTGACAGGTTTCTTTTGGAGTCACAGAATAAATTTTATCACCAACACAGCGCACAATAAAAGCATTCATGTCTTCAGCTAAACGCACACCGTCATTTTAATAACAGTTTCTGCCAGATCACCCTGTGTACAACGAGTATAATATGTTTCACTAACTTTTTCTTTGTCAGTTGTATTTTGATTTGAAGTCATCTCACCAATTCGTTGTGGCTCTACGTTTGACTGCATGGATCCATTTTTACTTTTTTCACAGTGTCTATTATTTCCTCCGGTTTTATTAATTTGTGAGGATACTTTAAATCTTCCAGATTCATTGACAAGTGTTCGCATTTGTCTTATAGCACATAACTACACAGATTAGCCCTGCCGCGCAGAGTTTCTCAATTAATGTTGTTTTGTACGTAAACTAAAATTAACAAAATATTTTCAATAGAAAACATTTTACGATCATTTACCCATTTAATGATGTTGTTAAAATATTCTTTTATGTTGGTTGTTAACCCGGATTTAGGACTATAGATCCTTGCTGTTTCAAGAAGCCATCGACCTGCATTTAATCAGCAAAAGCTACGCACCATGGTCCACTTAATTCCTGCAGTGTCAATTCAAATAATTCTTGTGATTCTATGCAAAGAAGGGTATCCACATTTTGCAAGTACTAAAAACAAAAATAATATCAAACAGGGAATGCCACGTACCAAAAACGCAGCCTCCCCAATCCATATCCACATTTGATGTTGGTGTTTTTGACTCAGCCATTCTTTTACGTCGATTTTAACATGATTCCAGCAGTGGAATACATGTCCGTTGGGAATAAGTTGTTCGTATGCAACTTCGCGATCTGCATTAATGTTTACTTTGGATTTTGATAGATTAGGGCACTTCTCTAGCTGAACAGACAAAAACGTTCATGAAATTTCTGATATTTTTTTTTTTCGTGTATCATAAACAGTAAGTAGTAGTAAGTAGTTTTTCAAAAAGAATTTTTTTGTAAACTAAAGGTATAATAAAAAAATGTCCGCAGCCAAACGTTGTATCTACAGACACGAATAAAGATTCTTCTTGATTGTTAATAAAGTGTTGAAATCTTCAGTTGCCTCTTTTATTCCAAGCACAATAGTGAAGGACGGGTGCAAGTGTATCTGACGTACAAATTCTTCTAGTTGAAAGGATAAAAACAAAATAATATCAAACAGGGAATGCCACGTACCAAAAACGCAGCCTCCCCAAAACGAGCCCCACATCACCCAGAAGTGCACACCACCAAAACACACACACACACACACACACGACACATACACACAATCATGTACATACACACATATACACTACCAACACACACTAGCATACAAAGCAAACACACGAGGACAAAACGAACAATTAAAGGAACACAGTGGGGCACCGCCTTGGAACGGTCAGTGGCAAAAACACCACTGGGGAGCTTAAACCGGTTTATGGTGCGCACCCAACCTCACTCTTACCCCCACCATGTTCCAAAGTCACAGGACAGTGTAAATAAAAGTAATCCCTGCTAGGTGAATCTCTAACACTAACTCTAACGTATTATATATTGAATCGTGTGAAAGTCGTTGTTTGTTTTCTTTAGCAGCTAACAAATTCTCTAATTATTTTATATCTCTGTACCAGCGAGTGACCATCCGACATAGATTTTAAATCATTTTATATCTTACCTGCCGTTCTTCTTTTTTTATATATCTTTTTTTTCCCTCAATTATTGATGGACGTGCCCTTGTAAATGTCTTTTTCGACGCAGCCGTATTTGGCTTGCTTTTTGCCGGAAGTTGGTAACTTTTGAAGCGCCTATGAAATGACAAATAGAATGTATAACATATTTTTAACTGAGAAATTTTCTTTGTAAAGCACCTTTTAATTGGATAATACTGAATGAAAATGGTCAATAAAATACTCTTGCGTTTTCAGTATTTCCTGAATGGTTTTATAATTTTAGTGCGTAAATATTTCATATCAACATAATAATTTCGCGTCCTGGTCAGGTTGCACTTTTTCTCACCCTCTGAGATTTTGGGCAAATAAACGTGACATGAATGTTTACTACAAAATCTAGCTACCAATTTCTTTCATATACTCAAAATCTTTTTGAAAGATAGTTTTTGTTCTTAGAGTCCTTCTTCCTATTAAAAGGTTGACGAGTAGCGGACGATGTGGGATATGGAAAACTAGCTCGGAATGAACAGCTTGATTTAGTTGCAAATATACTCGGGTGATTTTCATATATTGGAATCGTGTTATTTCCAATACTTTGAGCAACTTACGAAGAAAACAAATGAAATAATTAAAAATGTTACATACTTGTTGTTGATTTGTAACTGTTTTTTTCCTCTTCGCATAGTAAAGTATCCTTTTGAGTTTTGCTACCTTATTTGTCAGAAATTTGTAGACCAAACATCAGCAGGGTTGCACCCCCTACACAACGATATATATTTGTAACCAGATTTCTTTGTTTTCTAAAATTCTCCCAGTTTTTTTATGTTCTGTTCTTATAAAATTTATTTAACAGCATTCTTTTGTTGTATATTACATTTTTTAAAGTTTTGTTCATGAAGGTGTTGGCTTTTGTAAATAACCTTTCACTTTTAATAGGTGCATGTTTGTTTGCAGTTTCAATAAAAATACTTCTAGAATCATTGTACATTCTGTTTAAGTCACTATGACTAGGGTCCAACGTTAAAACATTTTGTTAAATAATGTGAACATGTATTTAGATATGTTTATTACGGTCGGTTCAAAAGCTCTTAAGAGCTTATGTTGTTTACATGAAATAAAACTTATCTTATCTTACCTTAATGTTTTTAAAAGATTGGAATTAGATCTGAATTAAAGTTATATACATTAAATGTATTAAATTTTCTGTTAGAGCAAAACTTTTTCTTTTACTTTTGAGTTTGTTGTTTAAATCGAGCACCTATGAAATTGTGACAATCGCTGAGTCCGCAATCAAAATTGCAAATACTACCTAATAGATTTTTGCTGTTTACCAGCATTACAGAAGTCAACACACAAGTACACCGAACCGCAAAATAAACGCAACACATTTCTTTTTTGAATATGTCCGCCGTAATTATATTTTACTGACGCAAACGTATTTGAATATTATTTATACATGTAAAATATTACTATGCCACTAAAATTTATTGAAATCATCGTACCGTGACACCTGACTGGCACATTAATACAAAAAGCACGTTTTGCACGTGCGCGTTGAAATTAAGTAAATTATTTTTTAAAAATCGATAATTTCTTGACCAGTTACGATTTTACAATTAAAAAACACCCCAAAATATATTTAGCTGACATAAATTGTATTTTGCAATGCCACGACTTCCGGATAATTTGCGAAATCAGGCTGTCGGGATACACGAGATACACGAGATATTGACAATGTGTGAAAATTGAACTTGTGGGTAATGAACTTTGACATTATGAAATCCGGGTTATCTGTTGTTATATTTTAATGAAATTTACACAGTATGTAGGTAAGGTACCAATGAAATGAAATAAACTCGTTATTTATCATTTGAATTGTTTATTTTCAAATTATATGTGTTTCCCCAACTGTTACGTTTATTTTGCGGTTCGGTGTAGTTTTGTTACTGAAACATGTTGGTTCAGAGATAACGTTTTCAAGGTCAACGATATCACAGGAATTTCTTAAGGTATGACATTTATCTACTTTTAACATAGTGTTGCCATATGTGCAGACTGCTTTATCAATATTGTTGTCAAAATTTTCTTGAAAAGCATTATAAGTCGTAGATAGAGGCTTATATGTACCAAAAACTATCCATTTGAAATTATACAAAAATTACCTCTAACTTTATTCAGCTTTATATGTCCACTGATATTTGTATTCGTATATGTGCTCTGTTTTTAGAAAACCTTAGGAAAACAAGCTGTGAGAAGGCTGCTGATCAGTTCTTCATAAATCTAATATGAGGGGATAAGTGTTTTAGTTGTTTTTCTTAGGAGTCGCACTCGTGTGCTCATATTGCTATCAGTTTCTTTTTTTTCTTCTTCTTATAGCAGTTCTAGGCCGCAGGTCAGGATCAGCAGCTTCCCCAAAGCCTTTTCCATCTTATCAATGTGTTAAAAAGTGTTTTGTTGTATACATATCTAGATGTTTGTGCTGTAATGTTGAGGTGTTTTACTAAATGTCCAACTAGTCCTAGTTTCATAGTTTCCCATAAAAATGGGGTACTTATTTTAGTTTGTATTTGTGTTTTATGCTGTATGCTTTCAACGTATGTGTGTTTTTTTTATCTTTATTTAACTGCTCACTTATGAGCTTTTCTTAGGCCAACTATTCTTATGCATATTGCCTATATCGTGTGATCAATTGTTTTATGTTTTATGCTGCTATAATCACATTTAATAATTGCCCAAGTTTCTTATTTCTTTTACAACAGATTGTTCTTTGTTACATTTGTTAATTTGTCTTTGTTTTAGTCGGTAAATAGCTTCAAGCTAATGTTATATATTTATGTATGACCGACTTTAAATGAAGATTCTTGTATTTTGTATCTTGTAACTGTTCAAACTCGACAGGATTTTTAGTGTAAAATCTAGCTATCAATACTCAAATTGTTCTTGTTAGTGTTCAGTTTGTGAAACTAAACTTTGAATAAATGCCAATTACCGACCATTGTCACTACTGTAGTTTAGAAATGAATTTGGGTTAGGCAAAAAAAAAATAATAACTTGTTTCTGCTAACGGCCTAGAAAAAAATATGGTAGGTAGGTAGGTAAACTTTTTTTTTTTTTTTTTTTTTGAAGCTGGTTGCAGATATTTAGGAAATCTGCTTTAAAGATATTTTAATTAGCCATCTACATATATATGAATTGTAAATAACATTGACCCCGTTGTTATAAATTGTCTGTTCAGTGTTTTTTTTTTCAGCCTGAGGAGAAAGGCGACAGGCCTTTCGGGAGGGGAATTTTTAGTCATTTTGCCAGAAAAGGGGAATTTTTAGAAAGTGTATAAAATATAATGTTTAACAATGTAATAAAGAACCAAAACTATCAAGTATGTTAATGACTTTATTTTTTTGCCAAATATAAAGAGAAAACATAAAAATAAAAAAATGGGGCCGATTTAATTGCTGTTAATCCTTAAATAAACTGTTATGATCTGGATTTGCATTACACTTGAAGGTATGACTTTACTAAATCGGTGGGTTATTTGTTTGTTAGATGTGATTATGGTCCACCATCCTTTTTCATGGTATCTTGTGTATATACCCTGTGTAAAGCACCGATACACGTGAGACTACCTCTTGGTTTCTACCAAGTTCATCTCTAGATGGGTGGGAAACACCGAAAAGCGTTGGGGACCTCCGGATTGGTAGTCCAAAGCGTTAACCACTCAACCACCGCACCACTCTCTAGATTGGTGGGACTTGGAACCAGCCAAATTGTTTAGCGAACTTGCAGACCATTTAGTTATTTGTGGTCTCTAATTGGTCCAAAATGATTGGTAGCACTAACATTTTCTTTAATTAAAATTGAAAGTACAATGGTTGAGCATAACAAAAAAATAGTTTAAGAATTTCAGATTGATATTATGGTGTCCTATTGCTATCTGAAAATATTGAATTTTTTAACAGAATGTAAACAACAATCCTACAGACGAGGAGGTGATGTCCTAATGGCTTAATTTTTGACTATAAAGTAATACATTATGCATGTGAAAAAGGGCATTTTTGGATGTAACTAAAGTGGTTCTACAGGTTTACAGGGGTGTAAGTACTCAACGAATATTTTAGTATACGGACCTTGCTTAAATGTTATACAGTAAGACTATGGAAAAAAATTTAGTGTAGTCATTCCTCAAAGCCATCGTTCTTAATACTCCGAGTTAAAGAGCGAAATGGCGCATAGAAACGAAATGGACGAATTAGAACTAAAATTAGTCAATTTTTAAAACAATTTTTTTTTTTTTTTTTTTTTTAATAATTTTTTTTTTTTGCCAATAAAAAGTCTTAGGGTCGGCGGCAAAAAATAGGGTCGGTCGGGTTAGCAGAAACAAGCTATTTTTTTCTTTTGGCCTTACTGAGATATTGTTCATTTTGTTATTGTAATATTTACTCACGAAATATGAAACTAGTTTCCTTGGTGGCTGGCCTCGAATGATGGTTTGGCCACTGACATTCGGCCTCACTAACTCCATTTGGGCCCCCTTAAGAGCAACTATATCACGGACATATTTTTTTTTTATTGTTTGTGTCCGCAATTTAAAGATGATATGTTAATGCATTTCGGTTCCTTTGAATAACTTATTAATAAGTGGAACAATTTCAAAGGTTAGGTAAATTATAGGAATGATAGGTGAAGCATGAAAAGAACCAATGTGATGCGGCGGCAAATTTCGGTACTGATGCAATTGATGAATTGGTGAAGTATTTAAAATTTATGAATTTCATGGGTAAGGATTACTCCAAAAGGATACCGATGTGACGAAAAAACTCGATTGAAATTAAATAAAATCCTTAGACTCAAGTCAGGTCAAAGAACCTTTATTCACCATTTCATTACAATGAAATAAGTATTACAATAGTATAAAACTATGAGGCTCATACACAATTAGGTAAACAAAACATTTCGATGAGTGTCGTGCGATCTATTGTCGTGATGAGTGTCTGGGAATTTTAAAGTGAGCCTGGAACTTTATATTTTGCTGCTTCGGAACGTCTTTTTTTTTTTTTAGTTCAACAGCAATGAAAACTTACAGCACTCGCTCTATAAAATAAATAAAGAAAGAGAAAGAGTTGATTTAGTTTTTGAAAAATACATATTTCTTTATCAATTCTCTATAATCATAATTGATAAGTAATTATAATTTTTTTTGACATCTTTAAATTTCTCAATTATCACGTGATTAATCATCGAAAAAGTCGGTCTGTGCTAGTAGATTGATTGAATTAAGTGTTTGTTCACACATGTCATGCCTAATCACAGTGCGTGTCATAACCACTTTAACTATCATTAATGTTTTAAGTAACAAACCAGAACAGAAGAACAGAAGTTAATTTATTACTCCAAACATATAAACAAAACATGGGAGTTTCAGTTTATCATGATAAAATTAGTTATATGATATGAAATACAGTATGTTCTTCTTTTGTTTTGTTGTGTTAAATATTGTTTTGTGCATTTCTGTTATTTCGTATAATAATCTTTTGTTTTTTGTGTGTATAATGTTTTGTGCGCTTCTTTTTTAAATAGAAATCTGTTTTTAGTTATTCTGTTTCTTTTTTTTCAGCAGTTATCAGTTTTCCTATGTTTACATACAAGTTATATCTAATGAAATAATGATATGAAAGTATAACTACTTATGTTTTCATATTCTTCGCTAACAACTCAACTGAAAGGCACATCGATTTCAATTACATTGTATTGATGCACGATGTGTTAAAGCGTTAGAAAAGAAACACTAGCCGTATCCGTTTACATGTTTAAAACCAAATAATATGTCATTAGCTTTCTGGGGCCGAAATGTCATGTGGCCGAAACGGCAATGGGGCCGAAACGTCGAGGCCGAAACGTCTTTGTGGCCGAAACGTCATGTGGCCGAAATGTCATGGGGCCGAAACGTCTGTAATTCGTTTCCTTTAATAACTTTTATAGAGCCATTTCGCTACATTGCGCAAATCATTTTCCATTGCGTACATCAGTCGAATTTTCACGATGAATAAACTTTACAGTCACCGAAAAGAATGCGAAAGGCGGAAAATTTAAAACTTCTTTTCTTTATAAGGCTTTAGTGACCATGCTGTTGCTAAAACGATAATGGCAACAGCAAAACAATTACTCAAAGAGGCATCAACATTGAATTTTGACGGCTTTAGTACTAAAGTTCAGGTAAAGCACGAGCTTATCGGACATGGGGAACAAAGTGGGTGGGGTAAAGTGATAACAGTTCGGAAACGGTTATCTGGCGCAGTTGTAACAATTTTTAGCAGTTATATATAATTTCATATATACGATCTGTTTTTATACTAAAATTTTATGAGTAGACATAATTTGAAAATAGGTAATACCTATATCGGGCGAAAGCATAAGGTGTCAAACTCCTTACAGCGGTCCCAATCTTTAGGGGAAGTTAGTGCTGCGGAGGGTTTGCAGAATTTCTAGCATGTGATATGATACATAATTTCATTTGGTCTATTATTTTTCAGAAATGATTTTCATTTACATTGGTTGTAAGATTGATTTCAGAAGGGAAATACATAGCCCAATGTCTTTGACACTAGTATTCCTATTTCTCCTTATAGCGCCAAAGACGATCCTTCTGAGTAACCCAACAGGTGTACGGCGCAAAGTGCGCGGTGTTCATTTTCCAATGTACACATACTTTTGGGACTTATCATTATTTTATATGACAAGACTGAAGTATTATCTACGGAAATTACGGGATAATCTGCAAGGGTGGCTGTTTCCATAACGCTGGCTATGAATGATGATTGGCTCACTCTCTAGACTAAGTTTGATAATCATCAAGATCACTGGAGTTATAACCATTTAGTTGCCAAACTTTGACAAATTTAGTTGTCATGTTTCTAGAACAATTTCAAACCAATCTTCAAGAAACTGCATGTAAATGTTTATTGACCTAATTTATCTCGGCCAAGTTTGATAACTAGCCTGATTGCACTCTGGCTATATTGCCCTTTGTTTGTCGAAATTGGACAAATTAAGAGTTGTGTCTGATCTTTTACAGACCTGTTGGTAATTAACGCTGAGTACCAGTTCTCTCGTCTAGGTTTGATTGACATATCACATCAAGCTTTCCTGTATCGATAAAGTATCAATCAAAACCAGAAGCATTTCACCATTTGTTTATTTTTAATTTGTTCTCAATTTTGATATTTTTTAGCTTGATTATTCGAAGAACAAGGACGCTAATGCACTTGCTCTAGCATCTGTGTTGGTTAAGTTTGTTATAAATGCTTATATCTTCTATACCTTAAACATAATTAATTCAAACTTTTACAGGGTGTATCTTGTTTTTTGTAACACAGGGATTTTTGAAAGTTGTTGTTGAGGATCAGATTGGATATGAAGAGACAAAGCTTTACAGTGACTTCATACAGACCTGTCTACATTCTTTAGTAACCAAAGTTAAAGGTATACAAGATGTTGGTCAGATTGAAGAGATTCTCAAATCCAGCATTACTTGTGGACGTGCCTACAAACATTTACTGCCATCTTTAGAGAAAGACAAGAAGCATGTTGTGCCTTCACTTCTCTATCATACTGTACATGGCATACAAGACAGTATACATGTATGTATTATTTATTTTGAATAGTTCTTGGTTATCTTTACTTTAAATTTCAAATGAAAATTAGGTACAAGTAACTATTTAGGTGTAGGGGACTTTGAAACAGTATTTCTATGAAAGATTTACCTGCTTGTTTTCCAGAGCTGCATGTAAATTTACACAGCAAAGTTGATTGTATTATTTCAGACATTTGCAGACTATGTTGTATTATTTCAGACGTTGGCATACTATCTTGTATTATTTCAGACGTTGGCATACTATCTTGTATTTCAGACATTTGCAGACTATGTTGTATTATTTCAGACGTTTGCACACTATGTTGTATTATTTCAGACATTTGCAGACTATGTTGTTACGATATCAGAGCTGGCATATGAAATGTTGGATGATGCCGGGTTCCCAGAGTCTGCTTACGCCATCACTAGTGCATTCCACAGCCTTCTATGGCATTCCTCCGGTAAACTCCTCAAACAAGGTACACTGTCTGACAGTAGATAATTACAATTCCTTAACAGTTGCTTCACGGACTTAATCTGAGAAAGAAGTTAGCAATATGTAACAAAATGATGCTATTTGCTGCTAATGATATTTTAGGCAGATACTGACGGAACTACTTCCAGTCTTGTCACAACTGATATAAGACTGTACAATTTCAGTGTTTGACTTGTGAAAAATAAATTGATTTCCTCACCTGAGTATGTTAGTGCGATTGGTTAGCTATTTTGATCACCTTAGTCTATCTGCTTTTAAGAAGATCTGGGAAATGCTGTAGCCAAAATTAACAGTTCTGTACAGAAAGCGCTGTAAGAAATCGGATCTGACAGAGGAAGCCAAAGAAAAATCTTAGAAAATCTATGTCTGCAAAAACTTGGCGGTTTCACAGAAGTTATCCTTATATGGCAAACTATCATGATTGTTGAAGAGCCATTGCCTTGTAAAAAAAACATAAGCATTAAATTTTGTGGGTGTAACTCATTTCCCAATAAGTTAAAATTGACTTGTAAAATGTTAAAATCTCATGAAACAATATGTAAGATTTTTGTAATTTCTTAGGAATGAGTTTTAGACCCTTTGTCATCATTATTAAAGACACATTGATTTAAGAAAAATACAGCCTTTTGGATTTATTTTATATATTAAAAGAAAATTAAAAAAGAATAGAATTAAGTGACTGGATTTCCTAGAATGGCTCTATACCATTTACTAGAATGAAACTCATCTCTCAAATTAGATGACATTCATGTGAAGTTTGTAGATGTTGATGGGCTACAGTGGAACTCTGGTTAGCTCCCATTGCTGCTAGTGATATTCTAGGCAGATACTGACGGTACTACTTCCAGTCTTCTTTATACTTCCATGGCCTTGTGTAAAAAAGAAAATTTAACTTCTGAAAAATCCTTTGGTTTCAGGAGCCTCACAGACTCTTAGACATGTTCTGATGTTTCGAAAGATTTCCTTGCTGTTCATTTGCTGTTTGCCGTTGAAGAACAACAGCATTGTTTCCATGTTCCAGTACATAGTGACACATTTCTCGCAGTTTAATAAAGACTGGCTAGACAAAGGAACATCAGACACCTTTTACAGTATCTTTCAAGCTGTAGTTGACAAACTAAACTCTACCAAAGGCAAAGACGAGACTGTTGAAGAGAGATCAGCCTGTACACTGTTAGCTGTTCGAATACAAACTTTACTTGTAGAATATTTACTTAAATCAGCTGACTTTGTGAAAGCAAGACAAATAATTTCAGGCATGTCTGAGGCTTGTGAAAAATGTTTACTTCTCAGGAGTGTAGTGGATAATTACTTGTACGCTGTTATAAACCTTGAAGCATTAAAATGTTCACAAAAGCCACATATATGCAGTTCAAAATTAAAAAATACCAACAGTAATTTGAAACAAGATATATTATCTGGAAGGAAAGAAGAACTGAAGCTTTTGTTTGGAGCTTTACTCATATTTATTCAGTCATTCAGTTCCAAAGCATTAGACAATTTAGACACTGCTTTAGTTAAAGAACTTGTTGAGAGTTGCCGGATTCTGCAGACACTTTGTAACAAGGTACGAGCAGACTGTAACAGCAGGTGCAAAAAGGAAACTGACAAGAAGAAGCAGAAAGCATTGTCAGAGGAGAGTGTGGAATATGTGACCGTCTGTCTTCAGACACACTATAGGCAGCTACAGTTTATGCACAAGTTGCTGGAAACCAATTCAAGTAATTCCTCTGTTGTTGTTTTTTCTGTTGAAACCTATCACTCGCACTCTCCTAAATTTCTTAAATGAACTGGGACATTTTCTTAATTCTGAAACCACCTGTAATTAACTTGACGCCAGTGATGCGATAACCTCACCCTTTGTTGGATGTTGGAGTATATATAACAAAAGAATCCATTCAAACCTTTGCCATGTGCATTTATTTGTTTTAAGTAAAGTCCAAGTTCGATTGGTATTGAAATCACATGATTGTGTTTATGTTAATTGTCTGTACAGTTATCATTTGAAAACTAACCAGCGGAAGAGTCAACTATGCAGGTCAAGATAATTTTGTTGGTATTGTCCTATCGCCTGGTAGAGTTAAAAATAACTTCTCCCAGTTTCACCTGTCTCCTTCAATGTTGAATGAATGTTAATTTTTATTTATTGATTGATCTTGTTTTATGCGTAGCTGAAGAGTCATGTAAAGAATGTGTTAATGAAGTTGAGGAGTTCCAGCAAGTGTTAGAAGATAATATATCAATGCTGCCAAAAAAGACTGAAAATGCTCAAAGATATAACTTGGGTAAAGTATATTGTAATTTGTATTTAGTAAGTTAGATACTAACTACACACATTCCCATTACAGGATGAAACTGGCCAAAATACAGTTTAGGGGAAACATTTTGAGAGCTGATTTTGATTGTAGTATACCCTTTCCATTTGAATCTTTGGTTGCAATACTAAATAGCCTGGGGATAGGTTAACCCCGAAACAACTCACCTACGGTGTGAACTACCTAAAGGGGGTCGAAATGCAGAGGACGAAATTCAAATATGACACAGAATGAATGATTCACACAATATGGGTGACAGGAAGTGTTTATATGAAAGTACGTTAAATGAAAAAAATCACATAGCAACATTATGAAAGTTGCCAGTACAAAAAGATCTGCGCTTGTACAACAAGCGTATGATCTGATGATGGGATCGAAAATTATTGTGACCATGACAAGACCTTGAAACAGAAATAAACAAAGCAAACCAGCAAGAAATAAAAACAGACTGACAAGTGATAACAGAGAAAACCAAAAAGATCTGGGTACTTGTAGTTGAATCAGGAAACCGTGTCCTGGGCCTCGACATGCGGCCTCTCGATAAATGGCGGGAGACAGTTAGTTCCTTCTGGGAATGGTTTTTTTTTTTTTTTAAGTAATTAAAATTTTTTTAGAACATTTTTTTTAGGTAAAATATATGTTATCGTTAGAATAACAAAGTTGTCAATGAAAAACATCGGAAATTTGAAAACAAACTACAAACTCTTATATCGAGCCAGACGTTTGTAAATTTCCGTAAATATCCGTACTTTTCCGTGATATGCATATGATTATCTTCCGTAATCAGCTAACAGCGCATTAATTTCAAAACAGAAAAAAGGAATGCAGCCCGTAAGCTATATACCTTCCGCAGTCGTGAAGTTTATGACTTTTTTATTTGTAACATGTTCTTATCATAGCGCATTCAAACAGAAGATTGATCTGGTCTGTCTTGCACTACTTTCGCATAGCGCATGTTTACAGTGTTATTCGCACATAGCACGGCTAAAATTCTTGCAGGGTTTGAAATGTGGTATACTAACTTAGGCCTTGGGGACTTTCAGTCCCCAGGCCAAAAACAGTATGCAGTTATTAAAATTTTTATTTTTGAATGGAATTTTGACCACCTGTCTACAGGTGTAGGATATAATAATATGTTCCATTATTGGTTAAGTGTGTGACTAATGTTATCTAAGTACTTGTCTTCAGTTGTTTGCAAGTCAGTCTTATGTTACTGTTGCATACCAACAGGATTGTAAATTCTCTAGAGCCTCTTAGTGTTTGTTCTTTTCAATGGAGTCAAAGTATTTACATTACAGGATACATATGTTCCGTCATTGGCTCAGTGTGTATTCAGGCTGGAAACTATGAAATAGCGGCGTTGCTGTACAAAGTTGCAGTGAATCAACTACACAAGTGTCAGCAGGTAAATAACTCCATGAAGTTACAATTTAAAATTTCAGTTTTTCTTTAGTTTCTCCATTACTAGCAGATAACTGGTTACCTCTGCAAATACCTTTAGATAAGAAGAAGAAATGCAGGTTCTTTCTTTGTAGCTGACAGTAATGACTTTTCAGTTAGACATAAAGGATTTATTATCAAAATTCTCTTGGGAGATGCCTTCAAGTATGTCCTTCATAGGCGTGGAGTAAGAAAGTTTTGTGGTGGCATATCATATTTTTAGGCCCCCCTTAAGAAGCGGGGCATAGTGCTTTGCACCGGTCCGTCCATCGGTAGAGAAAACTGGAGAACGATTTGGCCTACAATCCTGAAACGTGGTATGCAGGTTGGTCATCATAAGTAGATGGCCACTATTGATTTTGAGGTCAAAGGTCAGATCACAGTGACCCGGAATTGGTCTGTTGGTAAAGAACAGTTGCGGACAATAACTCAAGAACGCTTTGGCCTACAATCCTCAGACTTGGTGTGCACGTTGGTCATTACCAGTAGATGACCCCTCAGTTGGTCAAGGACACAGTGACTTGGAATAGTAAAACGGTTTCCGGATGATAACTAGAGAACACGTAAGCCTAGCATCTTGAAACTTGGTGCTGAGGTTGGTCATGACCAGCAGATGACCCCTATTGATGTTGAGGTCAGAAGGTCAAAGGTCAAGGCTACCAGTACTTTTTTTTTTAAAATTGCAACATGATTTTTTTAAGGCCAATAATGTTTTTTTTTTGTAAGGCCAAAAATTGTTGTTCTTTTTAAGGCCAACATTTTTTTTTGTAAGGCCTCATGTATTTCTTTTTCCACATTACTGATTGCATCAAAGAGGGCATACATGTTTTACAAACAGCTCTTGTTTTTCATAATCTTGAAGTTCAATGATCAAAGAATAGAAGAAAATTGAATGAACACCCGAGAAAATTTGTTTTCTTTTTGAAAAATTATGTAAATTTTTTGTAGTGTTTTAATAAAAATAACTTGAATGAGTTATCATGACTGAAATATAAGTAGAAGTTATAAAGTGAGTGATGAGTAAAAGATAAATATAACGTGTTACAATCATATACAAGTTACATGTACAATCATAGTGATATTTCCATTGATAAGTAACTCATGACTGAAATATAAGTAGAAGTTATAAAGTGAGTGATGAGTAAAAGATAAATATAACTTGTTACAATCATATACAAGTTACATGTACAATCATAGTGATATTTCCATTGATAAGTAACTTATATATGATACAGTGTTGATTATTTTGTGTAAATATGTAAATATTGTATAATATTAACCCTAATACAAATATGTAAAATATGTTTACAGGTCTATCCTTATAACTTCAATACATTGAATGTTTATTTCAGTATATTGATGCACACAATTTTATGAACTGATTTTTTGTAAATATATCTTGACTGTGTTCTTTTCATTTATTTTTATCTCTTTGCATAAGAAGTAAGTGAAGTAATAATTGTTCTTTTGCAGCCCAACCTGATGAGGCTGTTTGAGAAATTGGTAGATTGTTATGTACATCTAGAGAAATGGAAAGAAGCCACTCAGACTGTCTACCAGGCACTTGTTACTGTTGAAGATGGTCTGAAACATGTAGCTGTCATGTGGACCAGACTAAAGAAAGATGCCAGTGTTAAAGAGGAGATTTTCCAGTCTATGTAAGCAGTTTCTGTGTTAGTCTAAATCATCTACTGTCTTGTCAAATAATATTTCATTTGAAGCTGTATATTAGTTAATTAATAAATCAGTCCATATGTGACATTATTTGGCTCACCAGTCGCCAAGAAATGCTCGAAAGGCACTTTTATGCCAACTCTACGTCTATCTTTGTTTTATTTTTTGAGTTATCTCCAGTTACTCCCAAGTGATATTTCATCAGAGACTACTTCTATTTATTTTGTTGTTCTTGCTGCATATGGTTCCAACAAAGACTGGTGTAGTAAACACATGTTTGAAATTTTCACATGATGGAAGTAGATATAAAGTTGTGTGAAAGTAAACAGCAAGAGGTATATTTCTATTATGTTGTACTGTTGATTTTAAATGCTTAATTTCAGGACATTAAATGCTGTGGTAAAAAGTTCTGGTAAAGAGGTCAAATGTTTTTCGGGTCGTCAGTTACTTCTAGCAGAATACCAAGCTTGGAAACAGTGTTCAAGGTCAGTAATATAAAACTTTGTCACACTTTGACACTTATAATCTTCCGCTGACTGTTCAAACTTATATACCTGATACAATGCAAATGTGGTTGAAACTTGAAAGTCAGAAATTTAGTCTTAGGATCATCTGTAGAGTTTTCAGGTTCTGTTTGCTGAGATAACACTTCTTGTTTGTTTGTAGATGTGCTTTTTTGGGTCCGCCATTCTCGTTCGAGGTATATAAAGCGGTTCGACCCGAAAACACTTCTAGTTGCAACAACACCTGTCTTATATTTGGTTGATTGATTTGAGAATTTACTCATTAAAGCATGAATGTAAATGTTGAGCTGAGTAATCAGGAGCTCCACAGTTTACTAGGACAGTGTATACAGATTGAGTTTATATTTGTTTTTTTCGGTGGTTTATCGAAATATAACAGTGAATTTACGATAAACCACGGCCACTCAGTGAAAATATCAAAATTTCCGGGTTTACGTCAAAAGTATACGGCGGAGGTTGGGGGGCGTAATGCGCGAAAACTATATGACGTGACATCGCAATAACACTTTCATGCTTTCTGATGAATCCCTCAATTTTGACATTTATTGAAATGACCCACTAAGTAGAGTTGACATAAAAAACAGAAAAATGTTAGCAAGAAATCCGAAATTTCCTGTGAACACCAAAACTTGTTATTTTAACTCGTTGCCCGTGTGGTAAAAATCACTTGAGCCCACTAATGAAATTATAACGTGATATTACACCGAAACCAACAATTATTCTCTATATATTTAGCAGTATTCTACATTATGTATCAGGAGGCAGTATACAGTAGAATACCACATATTGCGTGAGCTGCTAGATGTCCCACAGAAACCTGTACACAAGGCTGAAGTTATGGTAGCATTGGCAGCAACTATGTGTATTACTGGATACAACCCAGAGCACATGTAAGATTGTTTAAAACAATTGTTTTATATTTCGTGTTTGTTTTAGTTGAGTTGTAACAAGATGTTTACTTTAGTGAGTCATTCTTGAGTTGCATGCCTTTTCATTGGTTGCACCTTTTTGGTCGTTATTGTTGAATAAATATCTAAGTTTAAGTTTTTCTTTTTAAAAGCAATTAACATAGTTATTAATTTCATAAATATACATTCATTGTATTACTGAAATTACTGAAGAAGACAGATTAGTTTGAAATATCTTGGTTCTTTTCACTTGAATTGTTTTATGCAGGTCTGCAGGTGAGATGTTAAATAGAGCAATTATCTTGTTGGACAAAAATCTTGTTGGATCCGAGAGTTCTTTAGCTGTGGCTTGCTACACAAAATATGTTCTCCTACATGAAGAGGCTTTAGAGGTATTATCATTAAAACCAATTGGGAACTGAGGGAACTGTTTGATAGGGTTATATATACATGTATGCATAAGTATAGGTGCTTAAAATTACTTAATTGAAGAGCTGTACCGATACATATTGTTGACATTAATATTGCTATTCGTGAAAGTAATGAACCTTCAGTGGCCGTGTACAAAAATATTTGATAAATTGTTGTTTAGAGATGGTGCTCATTGTGATAAAATTGGATATATGGCAAACAACTGTGGCTATTTTCACTATAATTTCCAAGCTGAAACTGTTTCCCACAATTGCTGTTTTTCTGTTCCAGTACATGAGAACTGAGAATGGAGATGTAGATTACTTTGGAAAGGGAGATATCTCAGAGAACTCCAGGTTCACTCTTCAACAGGAACAGGAAAATCTCTCCTTCCTTGTCCGAGCTATTGAACTATGGGAGAAAAGTCTTGGGACCAATGAAAAGACAAGCCAGAGGTCCAAGGCGTCTAAAAGTGAGCAAAATGCATCAAAGAAAACTCCAGTTAGTGAAGATGGGGACACTTTGTTTGGATTGGAACATCATGTAGATAATTTGATATTGTGTGGAACACGGCTTATTGCAATGAAACAGGTATAAAACAATCATGTCACAGTTTTTACTGATATTCTATCCTCTAGGCATGAGTGTAAAACAAGAAAAGTATTCCCTTAACAACATAAAACACAGACCTCATCAACAACCAGACTTGCACCCAGAAAAATGAATTCTCCAACTGAAAACACAGCAGACAAGGTCCAAACTTATTCTTCAATATGAGCTAAATAAAGATAGATATGTAAAGATAAACATGAATGATCATTTTAAGCATATTCCAGTATTATTTAATTTTTTCTCACTGTTTCTTGGAGTGAAGACATTGCACCTGCCCTTGTTTCAGGTGGGGTTGCAACCTCTTGGAGTATTTCAAACAAAATATTGGACAAATGTACATTTTATGCAGTCTCTTTTAGGCATAAATGCATGCCCTATAACACAACACAGGCACCTTTTTGACCAGAAATGTATATATAATTACCATTTTATTTGAATTGAACCAGCCAGTCTATAGTTTGGCTTAGGGAAAATTGTTTGCTAGTAGCCTTTTAACAAGCTTTTACCCTTTTATATGCTTGCACTTGGACAATCTGTATGTTTTATTGGCATTCAGAAAATTAAAAATTGTGGCTGCCTGCACATTCTTTTTCAGTGAGAGAGTGCTCTTGTAAAGAAATGCTGAAAGCATTGGTGAGAAGTATGGTGAGAAGTATGAATAAGCTTTGTGCACTTTCACTTGTTTAAAAGCAGTGAACTGACATCCCCTGGCACCACCTGTACAGAATAAATAATGCCATTCATCAGTTATAATGTTTAAATGTGTCTTTGTAGCCTCAGCTAGCATTACGTGCTTTACAAGTAGCCAAGGACCAGTTGTTACATGTGAAGGACTCTAAGCGAGCGTCAGATCTCTCCATCCAGTTGTCAAGAGCCCTTATGTTGCTTGGTAGATTCCAGGAGGCAGAAACAGTAGTCAACTGCAAGGGAGATAACAGAAAACAGTCCAATCCCTTAAATTTGTCACTACTCATTTCAGAGCTGTACATGCTAACTGGAAAAGTAAGTATATGTAAATATTAAGGAAAAGGGGTTCTGACTTATTTTTGGAGAGTATATATTTGATGTGTACAGCAATGGTTAGAAGTTTACAGACATACACAATTCTGTGAAAAATTGAAGGAATAAGTTACTTTACACTACAGAGGTAAATAACAAAAGAAAGTGGTACCTGTGTAAACAGTGCCTATTCCTTAAACGTTTTGTGTAGCTTTTGTGTTATCTCCTTACAGAGTAGAGGGATATATTTACATTGGCTTGCTGAAAGTTCAATATTGTACAAATGTTAATCACCTCTCAGGCTTTTGTTATGTAAAAAAGCGTCCAAACCCTTAAAAGTAACTCCCAAGTTACAGCTCTGGAATTGCAAAATATGCCCATATCTTTACCTTTGTCATGCAATCTGTGGTGGAAATTAATAACACCTGGTACTAATCAACATTACTATAGCTGGTGTAGTACAAATAAAGCGTTTCTTGTTGTGATGTTCCAGGTTTGGGGGGGCCCCTCCCATACATTTTTCCCCTTTTTGACAAAAATTCCCTCAAAAGTGAAAAACTTTGATTTATTTAATAAGAGCGGCCAAACTTGTAAGAAAACATAAGTTTTCAAAATACAGCTTCAGAATATTTGCAACTATTGACACCTTACATGAGAATGTCGCCGAAAACGCCGATTTTCGTTTGTCACCATTTGGACCCCGATTTTTTTATTTTTTAGCAAAAACAGTGTTCCAAAGAAAAAAAAAGATACTGATACAATGTTTTCAATGAAAAAGAAGAATCAAATCACGGTGTTTTAACACCAAGCTCTAAGTTATGTTCCAGACACCATATGTTTATATAAAATTTGTTTGTTAAATTCTTCTGTCCTCTCTTTATATTTGGTAAAAGAATAATGTCATTTACATACATGATAGTTTTGGTTCTTTATACTATTACATTTTTAAACAGTATTATCATATTTTATACATTTCAAAAAACCCCTTTTCTGGCAAACTGACGTAAAAATTCCCCTCCTGACGGGCCCCGCCACCTTTCCCCTCAGACTGAAAAAAAACACTGTGTTCATAGATACATTTTGTCTGTAATGTGTGGCTTATCATTTCCTTATTTGATATTTTTCAGAGAGAAACTGGGTTGGAGATTTTACAATCAGTGTTAGATAGTAATGAACTGCTGGGTAAAACTCAGAAGGTCTATCTTATCCAGGGTACAGCAAAACGTCTGCTCTCCATCGCACTATGTTTGCCTGGCAGTGGTCACATGATCAAATCAGCCAATCAGTATTTATTGTCACTTGCGTTTGAAGCAGTACAGTGTCATCTAACTGTGATAAACTACCTCACCAAAAGCAAATCCCTGGACCAAAATGCAGGTAAAATATACAGTTCACTAGTACATGAATATTGCCCAGGCTCTTGCGATCACCTTAAGTACCTTCATTACTGGCTGTAATTCTATTTACACTAGCAAATTATTATTTCTTAAGGTCTGTTTTAGAAATAAACATTCTGGTGAGACAATAATAAGAATGTACTGTAATGGTTTGTTAGATTAGCTATGCATTTCTTGAAACTTCATGAAGGAATTCTATTAAGTAAGGTTAAGATTTAATTTATAATTTCAGATAAATGGTTGATATTGAATGAAGTATTGTCATCCATGCTTCACCTGTGCCAGTTGTGTAAATTCATTGGCCTACCAAGAGAAGCCCTTTGTTATCTTAAAGCTGGACTGAATATATCACAAGGTCAAGGTCTTCCCAGATGGTAAGTTGACTGCCTTGTGACCTCAACACATCAAGTTTACATCTGTAATACAGCCTGCATAATTATTCTTAGCAAGCATATTTCGTTTAGTGTGGCAGATTATTGCAAAAGATACAGTACACTACACCAGCAAATGGGTGTTTCAGCCTCTAGTATACATAACATGGTAATAGTTTCTGTCATAAGCAGGAGGTTCAGATGGAATAACTGCTTTAGAGCCTCATTCCTGCAAAACAGTTACCAGAGGTGAAGGATATTTCCATCTGAACTAAAATTCCTCATGATTGAAACTTTTCTTGCATACGTCATGCACTTTGGAGTAGATTTCTAAATGCAAACTTATCAAAATGATACATTATCATGTAAAAACAAACGATATACAGACATTGTGTTTGGGAAAGTGATGTCACAATGTTTATAAAATTATGTCACAAGTAATTCATGAGAGTCGTCTGGCATAGGAGAGGTGCCAGACAGTTTTTCCGGCATTGGTAGGATCACAGTTAATGCTGATCCACTATGCAAGAATTACTGTTTCCGATTCAGCAGTGATTTTGGAAATTTGTACTTTAAAACTGTTTGTTGTCAGTGTTGCAATATATTCCATGTAATATGTAATCAACCTACTGTTTCGTGTTTGCTTTGTAAAGTTACAGAAACAAATTTGTAGTTTGAGTTGTTTTACATTTACTAGGTCCTGTGAATTTTTAATGGAAATGCTAGGGGTCCAGTCCATGGAAGCAGAATGTGAAAAAGCACTAGCAACAGCCGAGTCATTAGACTGCATTCTAAGTACAGAAAACCAGTCTAAACACGTCAACTTGAACCAGTCAAGGAAGGGGAGTAAATCAGAAGAGCATACCTGTAACAAGCAATCACCTGTGTCCTGTTCAAATGAAAATGACAACTTTGGTTTCCAAGATTCTGCTGTTACAATGAAAATAGGTTCAGATACTACAGAGAAAACCCCAGAAAGGATTTATATCAAACAAGAATTGGATAGCGAGAAAAAGAATAAAATGACGAAAATGAAAGCGCCAAACTGTTCATGTATGGTAGCAAAGTCTGACCAGTGTGCTGACCTAGTACGTCATAGACTATGCATGAAAGCTGGTATAGTCTTGTCAGACTTCCTAGCACAGACAGATATGAGGAACTCTGCTGACAAACTGCTTTCAGAAGTGCAGTCAAAGTTTGATTTCCTAACTAGATTTTTCAATGACAGTAAAAATGAAGTGATTAAGAATGATTTTGTCGCAGGGGAAGCATCATTGGTAAAGAATGGTCATATGCCAGATCCACAGGTTGTTTATTCATATTTGGAGGCATGTTGCATAAAGGCAGAATCGTACTTGCATCAAAAAGACTTTCAGAAAGTTCATCAAATGTGGAAAAGTTTCCAGAATCTTGAACAGTCTGGAAGCTTGAAAAATGTTGTCCATAGCAACATTCTTCTGACCAGACTGGCTCTTTGTGATGCTGCTGGTTACATGCTTTCTCTGTATGGTGACAGGACTGAAACTTTCACAAAATTAAACCAGTCTGAAACTGGAAGTGTACCAAACCAATCAGATACTGACAATGAAATGGGTGAGGCAACTCAGAAATTTGAGAGACTGTCACTGAATCCCAGGAGAAAAGTTTCATTTGAAAGCGAAACAGAGACTTTGGTTGTTGCTGGAACAAGCATGAAAAAGGTGAAGAAGCTTTCAAGAGTCGCTGTTGACATGGAGACTTCTGTTACAGTTAATACACCAAAGGTACAGTTCAGTGCTAGGAAGTCGAAAAATCCACTAACAACCCCATCCACTAGCAGAATGGATGTCTTAGAAAAGCTAATGGCAAGTGACGAAGAAGATGATGAAATGATAGTTTTCCCAAAGCCTAAACCTGTCACTCCAAGAGTTGTTCCAAAGTCTGCAAAAACATCCAGAATTAAGGCAAGGTCCAAAACTGAGCCAAGAAATCCAGCTGGTAAAAAGCCAGCTTTTGTTATAGCTGAAGACCCTCAAGATGACAGTAAAGTTGCATGTAAACTAGACTTTCTGGTGCAACCTAATGAAGATGTTGAAAATGCTGATGTAGAAGACCTTGAAAACAAGCCTAGAAAGCAAGTTAAAAGACGAAACTGCAGTCTTACATCTTCTTTAAATGACTCTGAAGATCATGTTGCGGAGAATGTCACCAGTAAAAGTGTGAAAGGGAAATGCAAAACTCAAAAACTTACAAGGAAAAGATCTGTTCTTGATAAAACAAAGCGAGTGGGAACAGATGATGAAAACAATTCAGATCTGTGTGCCAGTTCTAATTTTGAAAAAGAAAGTAAAATTTATAAAGTTTTAAAAGGCAAGGACACTGATGATAACTGTAGGAAATCTGAAAACAATGGTCATGTAAAAGGTGATATTTTTGATTTTGAAATGGAAGCCTCGCCGGTTGTTGAAAAGGCCACAAAAAGTGGAAAAGGAAGAGGAAAAGCAAAAACATCTCAAAGGGGTAGGAAAGCAAATGTGTCTGAAAAAGTAATTGATAATGCTGAAAATGATGATGTTCATGTGGCTAATAAGGAAAATAAAAGTTTAGCAAAACCTAAAAGAAATGCAAAAAGAGGTCAAGCAAAAAAGGAAACTGACAATACTGAATTAGTTAGAAGAAATAGTGATAGTTGTGATGAATTAAGATTAGAAATTCCTATAGAAGAATTATCGTTAAATAATGACAATGATTCTGATACATATGAACAAGAAGAAAGTCAGCAGAATGCAGAAAAGTTAGAGCTTCTAGAACCTGTGATTATCAAAGACTGGTTAAAAACAAGTCAGTTTATCCAAACAGAAGTTGATTCTAATTTAGAACCTATAGAAATTATGAGGGGTAAAACTGCTACAAAATCGAAAACCAGCAAAAAGTCAGGAAAAAGTTTGAAAAAAGCAGCTGATGAGAGTATAGCAGAACAGGCGGTAGAGGGTAACTCAAGTGGAGAGGATGGTCCCAATACTAGTAGGTCTGTGGAGCAGATGCGAAGTGGACGCCTGCCAAGTTTGAATGACCTTGATATTCTTGATCATGTGGATAGGCCTAGTGTGTCTTGTGTAGAAATGCCCCTGTCAGGTAAGGTTGGTTTCTATCTACATGCACAGTATTGTATTCAGTCGTTTTTAGCGTGAAAATCATAAATGATGTTCTGGAGACAGAAATGGAAATCCGGGTAGAATCCAATAACTTTAATTGTTGAGTTACAAGTAATAAAACTGCCAAGTACACCAATGTATAGGTAAGAAACAGGAGTTTGTTCTCTGGAAATTTCTTTTAAGAGTTTTAACATCAAGAAAGATGTCAGCTTTCTATTCAGTAATAAGAAGGAAACTAGTACAACCTGTGTTCTAATAACATTTCTTTCTGTAAAGAATACTTACTATTTATTGTATTTTGCAGGTGGTAGATCCCCATGTGAGTCAGACATTATCCCAACATTACAGTCCCTGTATGAGAGGCTATGTCAGTTTCCACCAAACCCCCAGCATTCTGATGTTTGCCATATATTAGCCATGCACTTCATAGACACAGACCCAAAGAGAGCCGCCTTCCTGCTTAGTGACGCAATGGCTGTCACATTCAGACATCAGGTTATGTTGAATATTGCCAAGAAAGCCAGGTATGTGAAGTACATGACTTTTAAAGCTTTTCAACAGCATCAGGACCCGTGTCCATGGTTGATTTGTTGAGGTCTTTCACATGTAACTACTAAACTTCTTAACTGTTCGACTCTTGCTACTGACCTGATGCTGTAAGTCAGAAAGTTGGCAGTATTTCACTTAAGATTGGTGTCTAGAACATACCAATCCCAGGAATGATTGCCTACCTGTACGTAATTGAATGGGTGTTAAACCCCGAGGGAAAAAATCACTAGCATCTGTGTTTGAGTCATGAGCAGATAATTAACCTGATGTGTAAATGCTTTATTGCACTGAACTTAAAAACTCAAGAGGAAAAAACCTAAACAGTAAGCTGTTTGTTTGTCCAGGCTTGGTGTCACGTGTTTTCTCTGTCCCTTTTCAAAATACATTAAGAGTTGTGCTCAAAATTTTAAACATGAAGAGGGTGAATATAGGCTATACAAACTGATTATCTTTATTATATTGTTGTATTTGTGTGTACATGGAGATTTTATATCGTCAGGAAAGAAGCTAAAGATACCAGTAGTACGGCTTCTGTGAAGACAACCAGTACCCCACCCAGTATAATGTTCAGTAGAGATGATCTGCAACTGAGTGACATGATCAAGTCTATTCCAGAAGGTTTGTTCACTTCGCTTCACTGTTAACACAGCATTTTGTCAGCAAATCTGCTTTTCTAAAACTACAAGGCCTACAGCTTAGATATTTGGTATGTAAGATTGTCTAGTGGTCTTCAACCTACATAGATCAAATCATGCCTCTTTGGTCAAAATTGACCACACCCATCAGGCAAGTGCACTTGAACTCAGGTGATCGATATAGGGCCCTCATGGCTCTCTTGTATGGTGATGTGGTAGAATGTCCGCTTTGGATACTGGAGGACCCGAGTTTGAAGCCAGCTCTGGGCGAAGTATTCAGTCTCGGGTCCTCCACTACCATGTCGACATAAAAGCTAGCTCAATGGCAAGGAAGTGCAAGTGTCGTATTATACCTCAACTACATAAACAAGAAGAGAGCATAATATAACCTAGATATTCAAATGATAAAACAGTTAACCCTAACTATTGCATTAATGGAGTATTTTCATCACCTTATTGGTTTTTGAAAATATGTTAACCACTTCCATCCATAGATTGGTGTGTAGTGCAGCTGTCAGTAGTTAGTGTTGGGTTACCATGGAAACAGATCATACTTACCAGGTTTGTGAAAGACAAAGACCCAGTCGTACTAAAGCTGCCAGGATTCTCATCTCCTCAGGTAAGTTTCAGTTCTGTTCAGTTCACTAGATAAGTTAGTAGTCAAGATTGGAATGTAAAATGTTTGTGAAAATTGAACAGCCTTGATTAAGATAATTTCAGTTTTTCAAACGTACTGTGAAGCTGTGGTGATAAAATGATCTGACAAGTTTTTTTTCCATATTACAATGTATATGTGAATGCGGATTTATAAAGGTACCAGTTTCTGGGATATATGTATGTTTGGGATAAATGATTACCTGTACTCGAAAGAAATAAGTTCTGATTTGACACATAGAATGAGCTAGCCGGTTTGATGATTTGAGTCTGTATAATGACTGTCTTAATCTCGGAAAATTATACCAGATTTTTATGCCCCCCGAAGGGTGGCATATTAAAATCGCACTGTCTGTCTGTCCGTCCCCACTTAAAAATTTGTGTCCCGACTGTAACTCTGTCATGCATTGAAGGATTTTAAAATAACTTGGCACAAATGTCTAGTACATCAAGACAATGTGTCGCATGCAAGACCCACGTCCCTAGCTCAAAGGTCAAGGTAACACTTAGAGTTTGAAGGTCTGGACTGTAACTTTGTCATGCATAGAAGGATTTAAAATAACTTGGCTCAAATGTCCAGGACATCAAGATGACGTGTCGTGTGCAAAACCCACGTTCCTAGCTCAAAGGTCAAGGTCAAACTTAGAGTTTGAAGGTAATGGATTCCTCTATATATGCATATATGCACACATTCGTGTCCGGACTGTAACTTTGTCATGCATTGAAGGATTTTAAAATAACTAGGCACAAATGTCAAGCACATCAAGACAATGTGTCACGTGCAAGACCCAGGTCCCTACCTCAAAGGTCAAGGTCACACTTAGCGTTTAAAAGTAATGGAATACTGTATGCAAGGTTACTCTGTCGTGCATGGAAGGATTTTAAAATTACATAGCACATTTATTGAGCATATGGGGAGGACATAGACTGTGAGGCACCTCTTTCAGGGGCATTTGTCACTTGTGAGGGACAGCTCTTGTTTAAATATTCCCCGACCCTCGCATATCCATGTACAGGAGAGAATAAAATTCATATGAACTGGAAAAAAAAAAAGATTTAAAAAAATGCTTAGTTTGTATAGTAAAAGTGGTTGTGATATGGTAGCTCTTGTTTACTTACCCAAATGAAGTGTTAAATTACATTTTTACAGGGCTGTCACATTTTGAAGGATTTTAGTTTAATTCTGGAGCGTAATGCTGAATCTGCTGGTATCACTTCTAATGCAGAATGGTGGAGTGCACGGAGAAAACTGGATACTGACATGGAGGTAAGTACAACAACTCTGTACGCTGCTCTATATATGTCTATAAAGTTGAATCACAAAATATTAAGTCTGTCCTTGCAGGAAGACCCTCAGACCATCCATTAAGTGAGATAATAGGCAGGGGATCCAATAATTTTCAGCAAATAGTAAACATTAACTCCCAACAGCAGACTTGGATTTGACACTTGAGTCTTGACACTGTTTCATTTAGCCATACTTGTATTGTACAAGCCCCAAGTAAATATAAAGTTTTTCCTATTAATGAGGCAAAAATTACAGTTGCTAATTCATTTTGAAAAGTGAATTTATCTGCATACAGGCATGAAGCTGTGCTGTTGACTCCTGGATTAAATAAGACTTAATTTTTTGCAGGATCTGGTTGACAGAATGGAGAAGTATTGGACAGGTTGTTGGAGATGTGCGCTGTTACCAGGCGAGTTTCCCAGGAAAATCCTTCACCTTGCCTGTAAGGACATCAGCAAAATAGTACAGAGGGATGTGAGCATGGCTGATACTGAGGTAAGCAGGTAGATAAGGATTTTATAGAATGACTTGGCACAAATCATCTCCATAATAATACAACACTGTGTTTTGAACAAGACCTTTACTCACACTTGAAGGTCAAGGTCACATGAAGAGATCAAAGTCTACTTATTCCGAAATATATTAATACAATTAAAAAATGTCAGTAAAAGAAGTAAGCAATGGTACTTTGATAGGTGGTGTGCAAGACCAAGGCGTCAGTTTCAGATATCAGATTTGGCTTGAAATTTTTTTTTTAAAGATTTCGAAATACAGCATTTCAGATATTTATATTGTAAGTGTTCATGTGTAAGAGCTTAATCATAAGTTCATCATCAACTGTGTGCAGAGCAAAGATCTAACATCTGTTGACGTTAAAGTTTTCATAGAGTTTAAGTGAACTAAGATACTTTATATGTATTACTTACAGTTGTTGTTACTGGCTAGTAAGATTGTAACAGAGAAGGAGATAGTTCAGTGTGTCAGGGATATTCTAGGACCAGCTGTTCAGGATGCACATACTGACAGTATAGTCTCTGTCCTGAAGAAATACTCCAGCATGGGTACAGGCAAGAATGACAAACAACATACAGTCCTTATACTTGATAAGGTAATACCTACTGAAAACAGTGGTTTGGAAGAAGTATTGTTTTCCCCTTTGAATGACCTATTAAAATGTCCATGTACACAACCTTGACATCCATTCTTTTGAATAGCCAATTGGATTGGATTGCCTTATTCAGCTTACAGCATTTTGACTTAATTAGAAAAAGTTGTCTATTCAAATCTAAATATGTATTTACAAAGTTGAAACTCTGTCTAAAAATTGTACTTAAATTTGTTGCACAAGTTATCATCAGGTTTCTTTTGAAATAGACATACATGTATATGAAATTATAATTGCTCCCACAGAATTGAATACTTGATTTTTCTATATGGTACTTGTTGCACATGGTGAAATCTGTTTTTCAGGCTGTACAGCATCTACCCTGGGAGAGCATACCAATTTTATCAGATAAATCTGTCTCCCGGATGCCGTGTCTTTCTCACCTGGTAATGCAACTCACTCACCACCAAGCACAGAAGAATTCTGTTTTTGTGAAAGGAGTTAACCCAAGAAAGACTTTCTATATATTAAACCCAGATTCAGACCTGCCTAGAACACAGGAGTTCTTTAAAGACTGGTTTGAAAGGTATGAATATAATGTTAAAAATTGCTGGCCAAACCAGTTTATTAATAAGTGAATGTCCTGGCTGCAGAGTTGAGCTTTGGATATATATCATGTAATACTTTGTATTCATTTCAGAGGTGTTACAATCCAAGAAATTGATTTATTGTATGAGAGATGTTTGTTACATTGTCAGGTCTTACAGTTCCAGAATATTACATAGAGCCTTACAGAAAATAACTTTTTTGACATGCAAGTTCTTGTTTTAAAAACAGTAATATTTCAATTGCTGGATTTAAAAGTTAGGCCTGACAACACACTGGCCAGCACATTTACTTGTCTTTATTCAGATGTCTTGGCAATATGTTATGAATTACTTTTTTATACCCCCAAAACGAAGTTTAGGGGGGTATATAGGAGTCACCCGGTGGTTGGTCGGTCGGTCGGTCGGGCGGTCTGTTGCATTTTCCTTGTCCGGAGCATAACTTGAAAACTACTAGTTTGAATTCAATACAACTTCATACAATGGTCAAGCACATTGAGAGGAAGTGCAGTGCACAAGAACTATAACTCCATCTTGACTAATTACAGAGTTATTGCCCTTTGTTACTTTTCCTTGTCCGGAGCATAACTTGAAAACTACTAGTTGGAATTCAATACAACTTCATACAATGGTCAAGCACATTGAGAGGAAGTGCAGTGCACAGGAACCATAACTCCATCTTGACTAATTACAGAGTTATTGCCCTTTGTTACTTTTCCTTGTCCGGGAGCATAACTTGAAAACTACTAGTTGGAATTCAATACAACTTCATACAATGATCAAGCACACTCAGAGGAAGTGCAGTGTACAAGAACTATAACTCTATCTTGAGTATTTACTGAGTTATTGCCCTTTGTTACTTTTACTTGTCCGGGGCATAACTTGAAAACTACTGGTTGGAATTCAATACAACTTCATACAATGGTCAAGCACATTGAGAGGAAGTGCAGTGCACAAGAACTATAACTCCATCTTGACTAATTACAGAGTTATTGCCCTTTGTTACTTTTCCTTGTCCGGAGCATAACTTGAAAACTACTGGTTGGAATTCAATACAACTTCATACAATGATCAAGCACACTCAGAGGAAGTGCAGTGTGCAATAACTATAACTCTATCTTGAATATTTACTGAGTTATTGCCCTTTGTTACTTTTCCTTGGCCAAGCATAACTTGAAAACTACTAGTTGGAATTCAGTACAACCTCATACAATGGTCAAGTACATTTAGAGGAAGTGCAGTGCACAGGAACCATAACTCCATCTTGACTCATTACAGAGTTATTACCCTTTGTTACTTTTCCTTGTCCGGAATAACTTGAAAACTTCTGTTTGGAATTGAATACAACTTCATACAATGGTCAAGCACAGTGAGAGGGAGTGCAGTGCACAGGAACCATAACTCCATCTTGACTAATTACAGTGTTATTGCCCTTTGTTACTTTTCCCTGTCTGGAGCATTTTTCGAAAACTACAAGTTGGAATTCAATACAACTTCATACAATGGTCAAGCACAGTGAGAGGAACTTCTAAGAACAATATCTCTTTTTAGTTTGTTTGCAAGGTATTATGTTACTACGAACTTCTTCAGTTTATAAAGCAATCCTTTTGGGGGTATTAATCACATTTAGTGATAGCTCTAGTTTTATTTAATTTAATATTATAACCTTGTAACTGAACATCAACAATGAAGGGTCAGGATCCCTTTAATTAATTAGTCTTCTTTTTTTTGTTGATTTAATATTTATTATAACCTAGTAACTGAATTTCTCCTGGCAAGTTTGAATGCAAGTAATAGAAGCTAAAATTAATTAAACACAATAAGGCCATGAAGCAACAGATCTAGATGTCAAACAACAGAAACATGGAAATCAATTTCTGCCTGGTTTAATTTTTTTTTTTTGTTATCACACAAAGACTTTTATAAGAACAGTTATTTGTCACTATGTAAAGTAAAAATGAGCAATATTAATAAAAAATAATAAAAATTTCTTGCTTGATGACCTTCAAAATAGACTATGCGTATGTAAAAGGTTACAAATCAAATTATTTTTTATATGATTTAGATTAAAATTTTGACAGTGTCTTATCTGTTTCAGTGAGAAGGATTGGTCTGGTGTGATTGGAAGTCGACCTAGTAGTGAACAGTTTATTGACGCTCTTACAAACAAAGACTTTTTCATGTAAGTTTTAATGTTTTAAGAAAATGCATATGCTCAGTGTGAGCTATTTTGGTCACTCACTGTCCGGCGTACAGTTACATTTTACTTCAAATGACATCTTCTCCAAAACCGCTTGCTGGATGTTTATGATATTTGGTGTGGATGATCGTTGGACGTCCTCAACAAAAGTTATATAAATCATGAACTTGGGGGAAAATTGACTCCCCAGGCTTTTAAATTTTTTTTTACCTCCGGCCAAGTGAGAAAACTAGTACTAGTTCCTAACATTTGTAAAGTGTTGGAGTAGTCTCCCTTTGACATAGAGTACTAGTAGCATTGTCTCTACAGGCATATATAAGAAAAAGAAAACAGAAAATTCTCTGAAACCACAAAACCTAAACCTTAGATATTTAGCATGTAGCATTGTTTCGTGGACCACTACCAAGATTGTTCAAATCAAGACCCACAAGTCAAAATGACCCTGCATGTGGGTCACTTGGTTTTACATCTGTTTATAGATGGAAAACTTAAAAATTCTTCTCCCTGAAACAACAAGGCTTTAGCATGTAGCATTGCCTTGTAGACTTCTACCAAAATTCTTTAAATCATTACCCCCTGGTCAAAATTGACCCCAGGGTGGGGGGTCATTTGCTTTTACATAGATTTCTATAGGAAGTCTTTAAAAATCTTCTGAAATTACAAAGCCTCAAACTTAGATATTTGGCATGTAGCATTGCCTAGTTGACCTTTACCAAGAGTGTTCAAATCATGACCCTCCGGTCAAAATTGACACTGCAAGGGGGTCACTTGATTTCACATATAGATCCTTTGACCTTGTTTAAAAGCTAATAGAATCCAGGTGAGCAATATAGGGCCATCTTGGCCTTCTTGTTAGTCTTACAATTTTATCATAAACAAACCCAGATTATGTGAGGTTATAATCATGTACCCAACTCTGACACAGTAGCTGAGTTGTAGAACAGGCTGACTGGCCAATAACTCTTATCCATCATTGATCAAGACTATAGGGTTTGAACCTCACCAACTGCCCGACCTTTTATGTGCCTGCAGGTACAGTGGTCAAGAGGAATTGTTGGGTCATCTGTTGATAGTGTTAATGATGCTTTAGAAGAGATGTTAAACTGAACTCGGCTCACTTTTAATATAAGACTTTAAAGCTTGGATAAAATATTTTCTGAATAGTTTCTTAAAGTGCATTTCAAGCAGACCCTCAAACAGTACTAGCTTTAAAAGCATGTTCCTTCTCTTGAAGTTGGTATGGAGACAAGGTGATTTCAATTTGTTGTCTGAAAAAGAAACTAATTATATATGTAAACTATATGTTACAGATACTGTGGCCATGGTAGTGGTGGTAGAATATTTACGAGTGATGACGTAGAGAAGTTGACAGCTCGGGCTGTTACCATGTTGATGGGATGTAGCAGTGGAAGATTGCTTGTCAAGGGACAGTTTGAACCCTCAGGAATGATGATCAGCTACTTCCTGGCAGGCTGGTAAGTCATGCATTTACAACTTGTTTACTTCCTGTCCAGCTGGTAAGTCATGCATTTACAACTTACTTACCTCCTGTCCAGCTGTTGTGTTGTGGATTTGTGTGTTTAATAGCTTATTCTTTACTGGTTATTTAGGTCATGAATTTATATCATAACAACTTTAGTAGTATATATTAATTTACAAATGTTTAAATGGCTTTAAATACATGTATAGCATGTGATGGAATAGATACTAATAGTTAAAACGTAAAATGCTGCTGAAAAAATCTGACAGTATGCTTTACACTTACAGTCCGAGTATGGTGGCAAACCTGTGGGATGTGACAGACAAGGACATTGACAAGTTTACAGAGGAAGTTATTAAGGGCTGGATGTCTTCTAGTGATGGAACATACCTACCCAAGCTGATACAGAAATCTCGTGCTATCTGTAAACTGAAATACCTCAATGGTCTAGCACCAGTTGTGTATGGGTTGCCTGTGTTTATAAACAAAGGCAAGAAGTAAAGATTGGATTAGTAATACTCAAGGAAGCTTTTCAAATGATTACACCCCACTGTTTCTAAAAGCCTGCAGAGTTAAAAACAAGTCAGCAGTAGAATGGTGTGATGTGTACACCTAGATGTTGTAGGAGTTGGACATGTGTTTTCACCCCATTTTTAGCTCACCTGAGCTGGCTCAGGGTGAGCTATTAGGATCGATGAATGTCCGTCGTCCGTCGTCCGTCCACATTTAGTTCGTTAACACTCTAGTGGTCACATCTTTTCCTCAATTGTCACGAAACTTGGTCAGGATGTTTGCCCCAGTAATTACTCGGACGAGTTCGAATATGGGTCATCTCGGATGAAAAACTAGGTCACATGACCCAAAAATAGAAAAATCTTGTTAAGGCTCTAGAGGCTACTGTTTCAGTCCAAATATCCTGGCAATTTGTCAGAAAGGTTGTTTGGTTGATTTCTAGCTTAAGTTTTCATATGGGTCACCTGGGGTCAAAAACTAGGTCACACAGCCCAAATATGGAAAAACCTTGTTAACACTCTAGAGGTAACATTTTCAGCCCAAATATCCTGGAAATTTGTCAGAAAGGTTGTTAAGGTGATTTCTAGCTCAAGTTCGAATATGGGTCATCTGGGGTCAAAAACTAGGTCACAGAGCCCAAATATGGAAAAACCTTGTTTACACTCTAAATGTTACATTTTCAGCCATTGGAATTTGTCAGAAAGGTTGTTTTGATGGTTTCTGGTTTTAATAATGTGTTGTTTATTGAACACCTCATTTGCTAATTTTATTGCAGTATTTTAACACCAAAAAGATTGATAAATGACATTTGTCTTGTAATCAGTACACATCTTGGATCTCTCTATGGTAAGGCCAGAGTTTTTATATCTCTTGGTTTATGCGACTGCTTGTACTATTTTTTGAAAAGGTAGAATAACAATGACATTATGAACTGACATTTTATTTTTATTATTTCCGCTGTTCTGACTCCATATACTAGTTAATGAAGTGTCAGAACAGTAGGGATATATAATTGAAAGTAATTATTTTAAAGTGTTTATTTTGTTCGAAAATGACAATTATTGACAGGTGCAGTAGACTGATGTTCAATATGTGCTCTGTTCAATACAGTAGGAAAAGTCCTTCATACTCAATATTTAAGAAAACTTCCCATAAACCAAGCAATATAAAAACTCTGGCCTAAAATTGGCACTTATATAAAAGTTTTAAATAGCAATGATGCAATACATGTTCTTGACCCCTAGTTGAACTTCCATGTTAAAGATTTTGGTAGTAATTTTTACATTCACATCACAAGAAAGTTCATATATAAAAATTAAATCAATATTTGCAAATAATAATAGCTTACAGTGCAGATCATGATCAGACAACAAAATAATGAATTGCTTACAGTGCAGATCATGGTCAGACAGCAAAAATAATGAATAGCTTACAAGCAGATCATGATCAGACAGCAAAATAATGAAAGTGCAGATCATGATCAGACAGCTAAACAATGAAAAGGGCAGATCATGACCAGACAGCTAAATAATGCATAGCAAAAAGTGCAGATCATGATCAGACAGCAAAAAATAAAAAAGCTGACAGTGCAGATCATGACCACCCAACATACAATGAATAGCTTACAGTGCAGATCATGATCAGACAGCAAAAAAATGAATAGCCAACAGTGCAGATCATGATCAGACAGCAAAATAATGAGGCCTAGAGCTTAGATATTCAGCATGTGGCAATAATTGACTCTCTACCAAGATTGTTCAAATCATGACCTCAGGGTCAAAATTAACCCTGCCTGGGGGGGTCTTTTGATTTTACATAGGCTTATTAAGAGGATATCATGAGCCAAAGGTAAAAATTGATCCTTTCTGCTATTAATAACCTTTTATTTTTGCCAATGGTAGACAGGTGAGCGATACAGGGCCATCATGGCCCTCTTGTTAACCTCTAGTTTTTGCAACCACTTTTGCTCATTGTTAGATTCTAGAAAAGTAAATAGAGATAGGGATATTTCAGTGTGTATTTTTTTATTTTTGTACAGATCCTGAATATATTTATTGTATTACCAGTATTTTTACTAAGATACGTATTATGAAATGGCTTTGTATCTATGGATGGCATGTTTGTATATAGGTCTGTTTGTAGTGCTATTAGTATTATTTATGCTAATAACTTGAATTTTTTTTATAAATCCCAAACTGATCAATGATGATTGGGGACTATAGTTTTGCTCAGTTCTGTCCATCAGTCCGCACTATAGTTCGGCTATAACTTGTACATGTATGTGAATGGACAGATTTTCACATAACTTCACACAGGTGTTGCCTGTAACACAAGGGTGTGTTATGCACCACATCTAGGTGGCTACTTCAATGGCATGGTCACAGTTAGGGCTCAAAACCTGTAATGTAGGGTTATGCACCAGTAAATTTGGATAAGTAAATTTTTATGGCCTTTCGGTCTAGGAACAGGTCAAAGTCGTAAGAGGGGATGTAAACTTGCGGACGCTAAATTCCAAAACCTGGTCAGAGTTAGATACTTCACACAACCCCTGGTGGGAATATAATGAATTCAAGAAGTGATAAGTACAAGTTATTAGTATGGTCCTTGTTTGGTGGCAAAGTACTAGATAGTAAAATCTTCGATATTAACCACCCTGGTCAGAATTTAATTATACTTCTCAGAAGCGTTAAGTATACAGGCATAATTAGCACAAATACATAAATTTAATACGTGCATTTGGGGTTTGGGGTTTATCACCTTTAGTGATAGTTCTAGTTTTAATGAAATCTCATGGAGAGGATGGGCAGCATGTTTTTCAAGCACGGTACACTCAAGATCAAGGTACTATTTAAGGGTCAAAGGTCACTAGACTATCTCCTTAACCTTGTGAACTAGTTTCACTCCGGTCAAATGTACATCTCATGACAAAGATCAAGGTCACTCATGGGGTCAAAGGTCATGTGATTATATCTCCCAAAGTCTTTAAAGGATTTTCATGAAACTTTGTTAATACATTTGTCTGATGGATAGGACATACAGTATCCATGTTTCAAGTGTGCCATGAGACTGCATATCTTAACCTGTTGTAGGATTTTATGAAACTTAGGTCCTATGTTCATCTCATTGCTTCATACCAGTTTGGGGAGTTTGAATTGCATAGCAATACTCTATTCACCTGTTTTTGCTAGTTTTCTAATCATAGTTTTCTTATGTATAACGTTATTAAATGTCTTTGGGAAAAGCTAGGTTTTATTTGTCTGAGCAATATGATAATGTTTGTAAACCCAGCACTTAAGACCCGGACACTTCGAGGTTAAAGGTAGAAAATGGTCACATAAGATCTCATTTGGGTTGTAAGTTCCTTGTGTAATGAATTTTTATTTCACTATTGTCATGTTGCAAACATAATGTCCTTAGCTTAAAGGTCAAGGTTAAACTTAGATGTTCACATAAAAAATAGCCGCATTAAACCATGTCTTGATCATAGGCACTCCCGAGTATGGAAAGTGACCCCCTATACTCCCCTGGCTGACATAAATGTCACCAGAGTACATCTGCAGAGTACTTGTGCTCTGGGGACAAAATTATTTCAGCCATTGGGGTACAAGGGGTTCACTTTCCATACTCCAGTGTTGGCTGGACTAACTTCCTGAGCAGTAATTGATGACTTGGCAACTGGTCTCCGTTGCTGTTTTCAGACATGTCGAGCAAACCCCATTCCCTTAATTCCTGAGCAGTTAGCTGGCTTGACAGGCAGTTAGACATCTATTTACTTTAATAAAGAAGAATCTGTGAACTTTGTAAGTCAGTGTTCAGTTTTAGAGTGTAGCATTTGACACTGACAAAATGCAGTATTTTGTGTGAAATTACTATTTTTTTCAGATCTCTTTGTTGACTGTCGCATATTTATATATATAGATATAATATATTAACTTTACTGTCAGTGTATTTGTTTCTACTTTCTTATAATCAAGAGATTGTGTAATGGCAGGGAATATTGGCAGGGAATATTATGTGAACAATGTATTGATAATGGAGAACTAACGTCTTATATGTATCTGTAGCTTAGTGTTTACTTGTAATAAATCACCGTGACGAATACTTGCTTGTTGTCAATTTTAATTTGTAGGGGAAATTCCTTACGATTCAACCACCCGCTAGTAAACAAATACACCTTCCCCCACCTCCAGCAAATAAAATGTAGTCTTTGGCACATGTTGAGAAGTCAAGTACAGATAAAAAGTAGTTCATGACAATCAGGAACTTCCTGCATCAAGAGCTAGAAAGAGAACTGTACTGCACAGGTATGTTCGGCTAGAGTGTTCTTTGCCCCAAAATAGAATCCCTTGTGAAGTGTTAGTGCTTTGTAAAAGGTATTTTTATGCCCCAACAAAGTGGAAGGCATCAAGTGTTGCTTCTGTCTGGAAATCTTGTATTGAACTTGCTTCAAATTTTTGCAGACAAATTACCATTGTGAAGATTGTCCTTATTGAAGGAGTTTTGTCTGCATCCAGTATTACCAGAATTACAGTCTTTTGTTACTTTCAGTACATAGGGTGTGGTAAACGGATTCCTCACACACCTTTGGAAGGGTTTGCTTGTGAAGATGGTCATGAAGGAATTGTTGCTGAAACCTGTTTTTACAGAATTATGGCCCTTTGTTACTTATTAAAGTATTTAGGGTGTAGTGAACAGATGCTGCATGAAACTGCAAAAATATACAACGTAGTCCTGAACCCTTACAGTGCTGTTTTTAGTGATGTCATGTTGGGGGCCCCATGGGGTTTGTGACTGCCTGGGAAAGGCAGATCTTTGAGCATCCATGTCCTATGGACACATCTAGTTCATCCTAAACTGCATCAAGTAGATAAAAGTTATGTTGGTGGTAATGGTTAGCTCTAGGGCTATCATTGATTGAGGGTCATGGGTCAAGACCCAATACCTATCATGTATGATTTTGTGAGGCTGTTGACAATTTCTTGTGGAGTATAAGGCATGGTGGGGAATCACGTGATAAAAATAATCTCTTAAACAAAAGTAGATCTCTGAAAAATGTTAGAAAATAATGAAAGCCGTTTAGCTGTAACTGTAAAATATAGCCTATCTTATGGCAACATAGAAGTATTATAGAACTACACAGGTCTCAATCATAGTCACCTTCCGAATGTGCTGAACACTTCAAGAAACTGATATACTTTATTTTTGAAGTGTTCAGCACAATCAGAAGGTGACTGTGATTGAAACGTATGTAGATCTATAAACTTTTATGTTGCCATAAGATAAGCTAAATTTTTTATTTACAGCTAAACCGCTTTCATTATTTTCTAACATTTTTCAGAGATCTACTTTTGTTTAGAGATTATTTTGATCATGTGATTCCCCACCGTGATGTTCCTTCTTATGTAATCTACCCACCTATAAATAACTGTAACAGACATCAAACACCAATAGGAATGACTTGGCAAGCCCAATTGTGTTTGAATCTCGTGAAACCACTGTTTTCTGCACAAGAAGTATTGGAAACTAGACAGCATATTGATAATGGTAAAGGGGCCAAATAAAGTGAAAGATACTGGGATACTTTTCAATTTTAATGTTAGCTTTATAGCTGACAATTACAATAACAATATTGGTATAACAGTAACAAAATATTAAAGGAAAATTTTCCTGATACAAAAGCAATTAATCACAACATGTCTATAGTCACATATTCCCACATCACAAATAGCATCTCCACATTTATCTGTTACCTCAATAGATGATTCACATTGCACAACATTCATCTGTCATTACACATGAAAATCTTATCATCTATTACTGTTAACATTCACCTGTTACCACAACAGAAAGAAATTGAACCTAAAACAAATTACCACAGGAGAAAATTACCTCAACATTCATCTGTTACAGAAGCACAAAACACTCTATTTCATAACATTTCAACATTCTGAGAGCTTCATTCTTGTAATTTCTCCCAACATTCATCTGTTAACCCAGCAGTGTCAACATTCATCTGTTGACCCAGCAGTCTTAGCAAGTTTCAACATTCATCTGTTAACCCAGCAGTGTCAACATTCATCTGTTGACCCAGCAGTCTTAGCAAGTCTCAACATTCATCTGTTAACCCAGCAGTCTTAGCAAGTCTCAGCATTCATCTGTTGACCTAGCAGTCTTAGCAAGTCTCGACATTCATCTGTTAACCCAGCAGTGTCAACATTCATCTGTTGACCCAGCAGTCTTAGCAAGTCTCAACATTCATCTGTTGACCCAGCAGTCTTAGCAAGTCTTAACATTCATCTGTTGACCCAGCAGTAGAAGTCTAACATTCATCTGTTGAACCAGCAGTCTTAGCAAGTCTCAACATTCATCTGTTAACCCAGCAGTGTCAACATTCATCTGTTGACCCAGCAGTCTTAGCAAGTATCCACATTGATCTGTTAACCCAGCAGTCTTAGCAAGTCTCAACATTCATCTGTTAACCCAGCAGTCTTAGCAAGTCTCAACATTCATCTGTTGACCCAGCAGTCTTAGTAAGTCTCAACATTCATCTGTTGACCCAACAGTCTTGAGTCTCAGCATTCATCTGTTAACCAAGCAGTCTTAGCAAGTCTCAACATTCATCTGTTAACCAACAGCAGTCTTAACTAAGTCTTAACATTCATCTGTTAACCCAGCAGTGTTCTAACTCAACATTCATCTGTTGCTAACCAGCAGTCTTAACTAAGTCTCAACATTCATCTGTTGTAACAGAGCTGTAACTTAAGTCTTAACATTCATCTGTTACTAACACAGTCTACTAGTCTCAACATTAATCTGTTGACCAACAGCAGTCTTTACTAGTCTCAACATTCATCTGTTACCAGCCCCTAACAGCCTTACTGGCAAGTCAGTCAAAATGTTAATCGAATGTTAACCTTTCAATCTTATCAAGTTAAACCCATCAAATATTACATCTTTTGTATCAAGCAGTCTTAGACATAGTCTTAACATATCACAGTTTAGTTGACACAGTACAGTTTCAGAAGTACTACCTGGAAAACATTAAACATCCATGAAACAACCACATCATTGGTCTTAGCAAGATTTAACTCAAAATAACATCTTTTACCGTTACAAAGTAACAGAAATTCCATTTACCTATTCTCAAAAGTCATTCAATGTTAACTTCCCTGTATTAAAGACCTCCTAACATTCTGTAACCTTGTGGCAGTGGCATTTTTCAATTTAACAGTTAAATAGTTTTAATAGCAGCAATAATGTAAATTTTCAAACCTATAATTTAACCATCAACAAGACATATTTGGTACTGACATTTTTCACAGTGGAACTAAGATGAATTTGCCATTTCCTTTTCTTTATACTTAGCTTAAATATTCCCAGTTTTCGGAACTGGTATGTGAATACCTAAAAACCAAAAAGAGTGTTAACTATGCAAATATGCTTTGACGCAAATGGAAAAAAAAAGCAACCATTCAGGATAGTGAAGCAAAACACAAATGTTGGAACTGAATTCGCAGATTTTAACATTCAAAATTCAGAACATTTTATAGCTTGTCATCACAATTACTTTGTAGTAGAAAATTATTTACAAAGATATCTAGAAGATACATTCAAGTTACTTGGGCCAACTTTGTTAAAAGAGTTGTCTTTTATTTTAGTAAGGGGGCCGGGGCACTCTTACCTTGGCAAAAATAAAAGGTCATTACAGAACAATTTTTCTTGGCCATGATATCCTCTTAAACAGCCTATGTAAAATCAAAAGACCCCCAGAGGGTTTTTTGACCCTAGCAGGAATTGAACAATTTGGTAGAGAGTCAATTATTGCCTGCTGAATACCTAAGCTCTAATTTAAGCCATCAATCAAATTTTTCCTTTTTTGTTTTTTTTTTTTTGCTGTCTGATCATGATCTGCACGTAAGCTATTATTGTATTTGGCTATATTGACTGCACTTTTTATTTGTGATGAACTACACTGTTTGATATGCAATGTGATCATGATTGCCAGTTTCCTAATTTACTGTTGATCATGACTTGGAGCTATTATTTTGCTGTCTGATCATGACGCACTTTCTGGAACTTTCAAGGATATCTGGAAATTACCTAGAAAGCCAAAAAAGAGATTTTCATATTCTATGGCCAATTTTAACATGACCCATTTTCTTGTGACTGCAAATGGTGATAAATGGGCTGAAAATGTAACCTCTAGGTTGATTAACAAGGTTGTTCCATATATGGGTGAATGCCTAATTTTGACCCAGGTAAAATGTTGAGACTAGAAATCATAGAACAGACCTTTCTTACAAATTACCAGGATATTTACTGAAACAGTAGCCTCTAGAGCCTTAACAAGATTTTTTCTTTTGAGCTCTGTGACCTCTTTTTTACCAATTTGAACTGTAGAACTGGACAAACATTAAGTTTCGTGACAAGAGCTATTAGAAGATACTCCACATCTTGTGGCCAAAACTTTGTTAAAAGTGTTGTACTTTTTCTAAAAATGCAAACAAAAGTTCTGGGATTTGGTATAATGCTTGAATGCCCAGGGCTGAAGTGTCAATGGCTTTGTAAGCACAAACTGGCACATGTACTCACTATTGCTATTAGTTGTTGATGTAGAATCGGTTGGAGAGGAGGTATTTGAGGCTGCCTCCCACTGTAGAGATTCACGTAGAGACTGACTGTCCCCATCCACATATGTATCTATATCTACATTATCATCATCATCACCATGCAACCTACAAAACATTCAAAGCCATTTTCTTCCTTGTGGTTAATGCTCATTTCAACAGTATATCAGTTATTTTCAGGCAGGTAGTTCACCTAACCATCATTCCTAGGAAGGACCAGTACTAGACCCCTATCCTTCATATGAAACTGCCAACACTCACATGAGAGAGACATGGTCAGTAGCAGGCTCAAACCCATGACAGTCAATCAGTGAAAAGTTACGACTGAAATACATTCAGCTGTCATCTTATCATGGGAATATGGTATATGCCACTCATCCCAGAGTTTGCAGGTTCAAGCCCCACTGGGGTCAAAACTGTACCTACTCATATGACACAAGAACTGGGTCTTCCAGGAAGTGAACTTGAGAGTGACTTGACAAGCTTAAAACTTTCTTCACAATCCAGCTTAAATAATAAAGTATAAACTTTAGGCATAAGCATATGCAAAATGAGAACCAAACCATCTGCAGTAAATTACTTACCCTGTTCCTAACAAGAAATGTCTGACTTGGCGTCTCTGCTCGTCTGTATGCTGAGGACATTTATGAGACCTTGAAGTAAACAAATTCTCATTTACACAGGCAATACATAGGTAGAATCTTGTATGTTTTCTATCAACAAATTTAATCAGAGAAATCCACCAGATTTCTGTATACTGGAAAAGCGTGTTTTCAATGGATTTTTAAATGCTGAGATATATCATTTTTCATTCAATTCTATGAAAAAACATGTTGATAAATGACTGTGACATGAAACGAAATGTTGACCACTGTTTTACCCTTGACATGAATCTTCTGTATTTCAATGATATAGACATCTGAACAACACAGTAACATGGCACATTGAGATAACAGTACACACTACTTCGGATACATACAAAACTTGACATTTCCTTATAATGATACTAGTTTAATTGAAACTTTATGCAAAATTGTTGAGAAACAAGTCTCAGACACTTACAACAATCACTCTTGAGTTACAACCAATGATATAATGACGTTTCAATAGCAGGTAGATGAAGTTAGACAACAGGCATTTTCTGATCCTAACAGTCTATGGTAATGTATAACTGTCCTATACATAGAATACAATGTAATATACTAGTACCTTGTACACATTTTCCTTGTATGACCAGAAATCACTCCACATGTCTGAAAACAATGAAAGGTCCTTTGATTTGCAAACATCTCAGACAAACTTTATACACTGAAACAACCTAGTACAACAAACTCATTAGACTGCATGACAAATGAAGTGTTTCTGCAGCTGAACTAAAAAATTGTAAGTAATCAGTTTGGTGGCATTCCTAGTCATTCTTAATTCAGACCATGTGACACTGCTTACACATGTAACACACAACAGCTTTTCACAGATCTTCAGATTTGACTTCAAACCAGTTAAAACAACAGTATAGTGTTGTCATTTTATATATGTAAGCCATAGACTGATAACTATACAGGTAATACACTGAAGTGTTACAGGTGCACAAACTAGTGTCAACATTAGTCTTTCAAAGGTTTTCAACATCTACATGTATGGATATTGACTTTATTTATTCAATTTAAGTGAGCTCAATGAAAAATTTAACAGTTCAATAGAGTAATGAGTAAAACACATGATGTGCAAGTCTGTCATGGTCTACAAATGTAACACTGGGGCACAGTCCCCTTTCATCTGTTTACTGGTTTATTCCTCAAGTTATTAAATTTTTCTACTTACTGACATTAATAACGTCTTCTTTTCCTCTGAAACAATAAAAATATGTCTAGTCAGCAACTATAAACATTTTTTTTTATCTTGTAAGTTGGAGAAACATAAATAAAGAATACATAACTAGATTTGTCTGAAAAGGAAAAAACAGCTATTTGAGGAGTTGTTAACACTGATGAAAGGATCACAACAAAATACACAATTAACTGTTTAACAAGACTTTTTGTACAGAAAAAGTTAAAGGGACTTGTTTATCACATTAATTAACTTGAGGATATTTTACCTAGAGTCATATATTCATATCCGCCTATGGAATCTGGAGTATCAGCTCTTTCTTGTTTGTACGTCAGATCTGTAAGGTGTAAACCGCCATCTATACAATATAATCAAGGAATAAATTGACTTCTAAAATTCCCATTCAATTATGTCCAACACCGAAACTTTTATAAGTATAGGAAAATACTTGCTACCAAAGCACATAGTGGTATTGTAATCCCACAACATGGAGTAAAAGGAAATTATGACACAAACATTGACCAAGTTTGACATAGCACTGTTAAAGTGGCATAATTAGTTACCAACATGCTGACAAAAGAATACTGATACATGGCTTATCAACTACATTGTATTCAACTGTAGTGGTATAACAGTCTAATTGGATACATCCTAAAATACACACATCATAGTAAGCATGTGTGCCAAATGTCATAGGAATTTCTTGAAATCTGTAGAAGTGGTGTCAATGGTTTGTACTACAAGATTGGTCATACACACGTTTGAAGGAGTATAAAGCGGAATATTTGCAACAGCTATAACTCTGTACAGTCTGTACCAAGGCACATTGATACAAAGTTGTGAATGTTTGTGCTTAGATCATTTGCCAACTTTTGTTGCAATGACTTGGAGACTGTGGACAAAATGTGTGTCATACTGTTGCATTAATGGTACGACAACTGACTGACTGACACATTGACTCAAGCAAGTATTTGTTGTGTAGAGATATTGAAAAATAAATGTTGTCTGTAAGTAAACCAACATGTGAAAAACATAACTGACATGTGAAAAGATGTAACTTACCTGCCAATGCTGATCCATTCTTCAAACGTGAATTTTTATGTCTTCTTGGAGAATTACTTCTCTTTTCTTTTCTCAACTTTTTGACTGCAAACAAAAACAATGATGATGTCACACTGACTTCAAATCATCACAGTTCATACAGACCACTAACTCCAACCCACTATGTATAGTAGCTTCTTCCAAACCTGGTATCATGATATACCCTGTTGCTGATTCATCATGAGTTATATTTCAATTCACTACTAATTTGTATCAACATTGTCAAAGAAATTCAGATTACCTTTAATTGCTCATTTAAAAACATGCAAAGTTTTACAATGCCGGTCCACTAAACGTTTGATTAAAAGTGCAATTTTTGGCTTGATAACTGAGACTGACACATTTTATTGTTCAAGCAAAAGGATGTAATTGACAATGAAATAGATCTGAAGGGACCGCAAGGCAGGTTCGAGAGATTGAGAATGCGGTTTGAGGTTTTGGAGGTGGAACAATATGATTTATATAGAGATTTGCCGGCACCGTCTGCCGAGTTTGAGCATTTGGTTGTATTCAAGCAAATGTAGTTTTACAATCAAGTATAAATTACTAAACAGTGGTTGTCTAAGGTGGGTGGCAGCTCAATCCAAGTTACCACTTACACTAGTGAACTTACTTTTCTTGTCAGGATACATGGACCAGTCTGCATCATTATAATCATCTTCACTCTCTCCGCTGTCATGCTTCAATGAATCTGGTCCTCTGTACATCATAATAAACACAGTCTCATTGAAATGCACGAAATACATTGTTTATTTTCATACATTGTACTTACTACTACTACTACAGCGAACTGGTTTGCATATGATAGTCAAATGGTCACAGCCACTTAACTAATGTAAGATAAGACAACTCAGTGGGCATCCATAGCTTAGTGGTTAGGGCGGTCTCGGGTTGGAATCCCAGTCCCAGCATGATGTGTCCTCGGGTAAAGACACTGATGCCACACATGCCTCGGCCCACCCAGCTGCAAAAATTATTGGTGCTTCTCTCTTGTGAGCATGATGACATCTGGAATTATTCTTTGAGAGCAATTCAATAAGCTACAAAGCTTTCTTCATAATTGAACTAAAATAAATTCATACAAGAAATGCGGCAATGCCGCCAAACCAGATTTTCAACAGCGCCTGTAGAAATTCTAGAATTTAATAATACATTTATTAAAAAAAAACAAGTTACAAAGTAGACATGAAATAATATATCATATCTTTTTTAAATTACCTCCAAAGATGATATGACCTTTGACTGCCAAATCAAGTTAAAATCATGTAAACAGGATTTTCAATGTTAATGTCACTGTGACCTTGACCTTGGAGCCAGCCATGCGGAACATGCGTTCTGCACGTCATCTTGATGTGGTAAACATTTGTCTGAAGTTTCATCAAAATTCTTCAAAGGGTTGAAGAGTTACAGAGCGGACAGGATTTTCAATGTTAATGTCACTGTGACCTTGACCTTGGAGCCAGCCATGCGAACATGCGTTCTGCACGTCATCTTGATGTGGTAAACATTTGTCTGAAGTTTCATCAAAATTCTTCAAAGGGTTGAAGAGTTACAGAGCGGACACAATTTCGTTTGACGCCCGCCCATCCGCCCATCCGCCCATCCGCCCATCCGCCCGCCATATGACCCCAATTATCTTTAGAGTGACCAGGAAGCTACAAAGCTTTTTCATAATTGAAAAACAGGTTATATAAACTAAACTAAGATCAGAAGTCTGAAGCCTATCACCATCGCAATGGTTATCCCTTGAATCAGGAAATTTGCTATCATTGTTTCTGTAAACTTACAGATCTGATGGGTAAACCTTGCTTAACAGCATCAGAATATAAGTCATCAAATAAAAGAACAGCATAGCTTAATACAATCATATGAACAGCATCACTCTATTCAGCTTTTGCCTGTAACAACATGAGAAAAACAGTCTTCGTGTCTTCAAATTCAAAATGGTTTAAATACAAGATCAAGATCAAACTGAAGTAAAGAGTTGTACATTTATATAAAAACCATAATGGCCAAGGGTAATATCAGTATACTTTGTAAATTTTAGTGAGTTTTCTGACTCAGTTGATGCATTTTGGTCTGTTACAACCAAAATAAGTCGTGACTAACACCAAGTCTCTGTAACTATTCTTGCATGTCGTAAAATGTTGTTGTCTCTACTGTAGACACCACACCTTTAATAACATGATGACACTGACCTGTCTTTCAGAACCTTCTGTGATCTACGACTAGCAATTCTGGAGCTATTTCTTCCCATTCCCATACATTTTTCTAGATGTGGTGCGAACCTTGATGCGGCAAGATTTCTCTGGCAGTTTGGACATATACATTCTAACTGTTTCTTTGCAGGTGGATTTCCAAACACATCTACACCAGGTCTATCAACTATTGCTACAAAATAAAAAAAAAGTTTTAATTTCTTGTCTTACAGTATCATTCCTCGTAAATCTTTTCCATCATTGAGTTAAACAAAAACCTAAGACTGATTTTATTATGTACCCAGGGATGTGGTCACTGACATTATATTGATGGAGTCTAGGAGACAGAATGTCTGTATTGGGACTAATACTACTGAAAGCAAAACAAACAAGCATTGTTTACCTTGAAGAAATCAACTTTCTGCAAGTCTGTGACAACCTGTAACCCTGAACATTGAAAAATCATTCCTACTGTTGTGAAAATCAAGTATCACAATGTGGCATTCAATCATTTATGCAGTCTTGTCTAGAATGATAACACGTTGATCACAAACCCAGCTTCTGACTGAGCACCAAGTACATTCTGGTGACTTCAGATTAATGCCATCGGATGGTCATAGTGACAACATCCTTTAATTAAACCATAAGATAATAAAATGAAAATGCATGTATTATTTTACAAAACAATAAGTTAGAGCTTACCATGCTCAATCTGTGACCTGAAATAAAAAAGTAAACTAAGTATCTGCATGGTTTATTACAATATATACACAGTTATAAAATTTTGTCTAAAAACTAATGGAGTGCTTTTTCTACATTTTAGGTTATGTAAAATGACAATGGACTGATTATTTATTCTCTAAATCACAAATGTAATCCCATGCTAAAGGTAATAACATCCAGTTATTCTTTTTAAACATGTAATTTGAAGTAAAGTCATGTTACATCTTTTTAAAAATCGAGTTCCATAACAATAATCAGAAGCTCTGCTCTTTAGCTTATGTATCTTTATATTAAACCTGACTTTGTAAATAAATATACCTTCACTTTGTTTCATATTGTTTGAGCATGATTTTGTGCTAAGTATGAGATTGTGCTCAAGAAATTTTTATAAGCGCGTGGCCTGGTGTGTGCTTACCTGAATACACATCTACATCTAGATGGTTATTCAACTTATACAGTACAGTATGCACTGATAGACAAACCATCAGGACTGGTTGTAATACTCACTGTGGATCAGTATCTCCGAGAAACAGTGTTCCCAGTTTACAAGATCGGTGAACTTCAAAGCAAAGCCCAAGTGTTACATCATCAATAATGTCATTCATAAGTGTTGCCAACTCATCCTGAAATATTGGTAATATGTCACTATGGTTTATCAAGAATGATTCAAAATAAGCATTTCAAACTTTGCAAAACTAAAAATGCCAGAAAATTTCTACCAAACACTTTGAATCCTCTATTGTTGTCCTTTGATATTGTTGGCATACACGGTCATCAGCTTATTAATACATAAATGTCACGTAGCTTTCTTTTAACAATTTAAGATGGCATGGAAGGAAAAGAGATCTTTGTCTCCGGTGAAATATGCCAATGAACAATTTCTGTTGAAATGAGTCATTACATGATTAGATTGTTTATAGTCCCAGCTTACCCACAGAAGCCACATATCAGTAAACTGTCACATGAATATAGTGCCATTAGTGGGCCTTGCACAAGTACCATTGGTGTGGTTGTTTCAATGGCTTAAGCCAAAGTCCCCATTTTGCTTCACTTTTTAATGTTTTCACAAAGAAAAGCTTGAACAGGGAAAGTTACACACTACTAAATCTACTATCCTACAGACCAGGGTAGCTAACGTTAGCGAGTGTGTTATAAATCATGTCATCCGTGTAAAAAATATACTGGTGTGAAAAAGATACCCAATATTTCATTTAAAATTGATTCAAAAAGCAAGGCTATCAATATCAACATCTGACATCGTTAAAACACCAACAGTATTTTTTGTTTACATTTCAATTTGACGCCCCCCACCCACTCAATCTCAACAGCGACATAATTTGAATGAAAAATGTATTCCAAATGGAAGAATAACCATCTGATTTTTCACAATGGAAACAAAATCACTCAGATAAACCTCGTCTATATTTGGGCTACTCTCTGCAACGTCTGGTGCGTTGATTTCCATCAAAGCAATATTGCTTTTTCCCTTGCAAACCAAACCGGAAGCAATGAATTACTTCCCTTGATTTCAGTGCACTGTCTCCTCAACGCTCGAGAAATTCATTATGCACGACGGCTTTGAAATATTGCTTGCTTGTTATTTTGAAATAAAATTTTATGACAAACTTTTTTGTTTTCGAGAAATTTCGAATCCAATAGATCTATTGTGTATGATTTTTGTGTATTTTTACTCCCTTGCTAGATTTCCTCCCATCTTTTGATGCTATAAACATCTACATCTAGAAATCTAAGGCCCGTAATATGTTGTAAAAGTCTGTAAGATCTAGATATATATGTATGTATAAATATCCGCAATTCCGTTTATACTTAGATTCTATTTATTTTGAACAAAGCAAGCTCGTCACAGTTTAGACATAGAAGTCTATAGATCTAGACTATCTATTTTCACTTTTTATCTAGATTCTAGATCTATTTTTTTCAATCACTTTTTATGACATTTTAATTTTTAAAAATATTTATTTCTTATAATAAAGTTTTTTAAATAGATCTAGCTGTAATCAATGTGCCTCAATCGCAATTTTCACGCTCGATGTACTGCTGTGTATTCGTAGGCGGAAGTTTGAATTACCCTTAGGCACCCTCAACCGTGTCCAGTTATGTCACGTGACTGGTCAGTTTGTCGGACGATTAACTAACCGATATATGGAGGGGTGGTAGGTCAAGTACTTTATTAAGTACATTGAAACAATTGAAACGGTTTATCTCTTTTTGTAAAATAGCATAGATAAATAATTTTATCTTATATGTCAAACAATTTGTGTAACAATTTTAATCATTTATGCCCTTATGAACTGTTATCTGTTTAGCGACCTTCCATATATGAAGAATGGGTCAGCCCTATTGCGCATTCTGAAATCAACAAGCCGTAATGACGTAATGGCTATCTCTTAATCCGCACTGTGTTTGTTTACTTTTTGCTCAAAAACAACAAAAAATGGCTGATGGAACATTCTGTGAATACTCAGGACAGATGGATAATGCTTTATTGTCGCAGATGTCTGGATACGGTGGACGAGGAAGCTCTGAAAACTTAGGTAAATATTGTTTTGTACGAGTTCATGTGCTTTCGACCTCTGCCCTTCGAACGTTGCTTTCTCTCTCGTAACAGCTATTCCGTTATATAATAGTTTATAACACATTGTCGTCGGCTTAATTATATTGTAATCACATAAAACGTGAGAAACGGGTGATTAAAGATTGCGTTAGCATTTGAGTAATTATTGTTGTTCATGAGTAAAAAGGTTTAAAACTTGAAACTGGTAGATGTTCTCCGCTAATTGGTTTTTCGGAGGCCATGTTGGTTTGACCAGTAATCGAATGGTCAGTGCGCTCTGACCCGTGAACTTGACCTAAATGGTTGTAATTATTAAACAGGCTGGTAACACTGCCCGATCGGGCTTAGAAGCCCAAAGCTTCTATGCCCGATTGGGCTTAATTTATGAAAGTTGGGGTTGGTTTTTTGGGGGGAGAACTAAGATTTATATAAATATTTCAAGAAATATTTAATGAATGCTTTGAAAGCCTACATATGTTCGCTGGTGTTCCCTTGTTATAAATACCTACTTTTCCAAATAAAAACTTTTACTTTTTTGCTTAAAAGGCTTTGCTTAATTTACATTAAAAGTACATGGAAAATTGAAGTAAAGTTCTGTAGAAAAGTGTCTATTTGGTTGGGTGACTTCTGTACTGAAATGTTGCATGTACTATATAGGACTTCAGAAGTTATCATAAAATACTTACCAAATTTACCAAAAAGTTTTCTATTGATAAATTTAAGCCTGATCGGGCAATAAAGCTTGATTGGGCTTTTAAGCCCGATCGGGCAATGTTACCAGCCTGTTAAAGACTGAAAAATTGTAAGCTGTAGGTCTCTTGTCACCCTCTTTTCAATGGTTCCATAGAAACAATGAAAACTATTGCATACATACAAATTTGGTCTCTGAGCAAATATTTTATGAATTTTACATTTTTTATATACACCAGTTCAACATTGATAACTTGTCGATGCACTTGGTATCTTGTATCAATTTTCAAGATAACTAGCACGCTGCAGATGTTTGAAAAAAAAATTGTCACAGTAGATCTTAGGAAGTTTGGGCAGCTGCTAATGTTTGCTTTTAGTCTTAAACAGGCTGATGCAATTGCCCAAACGGGCTTTCGAAAATCAGCTTTTTTAAAAATGATTTTTTTCACTTGGAAAAGGTGTGAACACGTTGTGCATGATAAAAACATCTAAAAAAAAGTTTAAAAGTACAGAATTATTCATGTTTTCCTGCAAAAATTTGTCTCCGAATTGTGAAGAAAAGACATTTTTGGCATTTTCTTTTAAACTTATTGACAGAAAGTTCTAAAACAGCTCAGATTCATAGAAAATACACACATAATTATAAAGAAACCCAAATTAAGATACACAAAGGTATAGTTTGTTGCGCCGGCCCTTTTTTTGAATTCACATATAAAATATATGGAAACTGAAAGTAGAAGGGCCAAAAACCTGGCGCAAGAAATGGCTGGATGGAAGTTGGTGATGTGGAGTTTTTTCATACCATACTAATGCAAATAACATTCCCTAGCTGTTTCAGAAACATTTATGAAGATTTGCACTGAAAATCTTAAAAAATGTGTTTTTCAGTGATTTCAAACTTATTTTAATTGTGTTAAAAAATCTCAAGATGACTTTTATTCACTTTTAAATTTATTCTCTACATCTGAACTTTGTAATAGAATTTAAATTGTATGAAATTATTCATTTTTAAAAAAAATTATTTTCGGAAGCCTGATCGGACAATTGCATCAGCCTGTTAAAGGGGCACTCCTAGTCCAAATAATTGTACTCAACGGGTGAATATTGTTATATTTTTTGCTAGGCGCTATCCAGCCTCAGATATCTATAAAATCTCCGTATGTAAAATGGGTCTGCCTTTGAAGTCTTATTATTGAGACTAGGGGCACTCCTAGCAAAATTTATTCTGCTGAATAATGTGACTCATTTTATAAATCTGACTTTTTTACTGTCAAACCATTAGCCTAATTAATTTGGTGTTTTGGTGTGACCCCTTTCAAAGATCTGATATTTTATAACTGTCACACCTTAAGAAGGCAAACAACTACAACCTGTACAACGCATCAGCCTGTAAAATCGGTTTGCCTAAGGAGTCGAAATAGCTAGACTAGGGCACTCCCAACATGTAGCAGATTATTTTTCTCCAAATATAAATAAATTGTCCAAATTTTTGGCAAAAATGCCTACATGGGACAAGAACCTCTTTAATAAATACACATAGGTCCATGCTGTGGAGTATTAGATTATTCTGAAAGTATTTATTTGTGTTAACCAGTAACTCCTTAATGATTATGTACATGCATTTTTGAAGTATTTCTTTAATCAACTTTCAAATGAAACTTCAAATATGTATTAAATCAGCATGGCAGAATAACTAATTTGCTGATTTTTAAGGTGAAGGGAGCTCGGAGAGGGTCTCTCTTTACCCCCTGTTTCCTGTAATGAGTACCTCATAACCTCATGGTGAGCCAGTTGTGCACAATTAAGTTTTTTTATGAAGTTTCTTCTGATACTATTTTTGGTACAGTTAGCTGATTTTTATGATTTTTTTCTGTCTGCATTTATTAGACATTTATAGACCATGCAGCAGGACAGGATGCACAAAAGAGCATGAGATGGTTTTATCTTGTGTACTTGAATGTTAACAATTGAACCCTGCATTCTTCTCATGACCCCTGATTATTGGGATGGGTTGAAATAACTGTGAAAAGGGCCAGGGAGATGATGATGAGTATCTAAAGGTCAGGCCGTTAGTCACCATGACCTTACTACCAACAAACTTTGAGGAAGAAGTTGTCAAAATGACAAAAGAAGTTTGGAGGAATTGCTGGGCATGTTTAAGCTGAAATATTTTCAATCATTTATTGTAACTATTAAAACTAGTGAAAGTATAAACAATCTTTACCATCCAGCTAGTGAAGATCATGGTAAGGCTGGGAATAGTGCAAAATGCATCAAACTGTATTTTAAAAAAAGGGAAATTTACAATACTTCCATCATTAATTTTCTTCCCCTTATCAGATACTGCTTCAGAGACTCATGCTTGAATGATTGAATATTTAAAAGCATTGCTATTTTGAAAGTCATTTTTCACACTAAAAATAGTCTTGTTCACATTGTATCCTTCAGTTTAATCAGTATAAACCGCTCAGCTGGGTTTCCATTGTGTAAGAGGATTGGCTTGTAACACTGAATAACAGTTACTAATATAATAAGGGTGCAATGGCATGTTACGCCATGAAGAACAGTTTTAGCAAAATATTTGTGCAGTAATCTGGTGTATATAGTATAAAGAGGTTATCAAAGGGCAATTTGAAGAGAAAAAATACAAAATTAATAATGATTTGGTGAAGTGTTTCAACAAAGGTGTGTGTTAGACAAATCCTGAGTTTGTGATATGACGAAGTGTTCTTCCATTCTGAGTCTACAAGAATATTGCAGACGTAACAGGTTAATTTCATGGTATACATGTTGATGCAGATACTTGAACATTGGGAACCAGCCATTTGACCATTACCATGTGCAGATCATGATCTGCCTGAACATCTCAACACTCTGGTTATGATCTGCACTTTTCAGTATCCAGTCAGTGAATTTGCATTGGCCATCTGTTTTGTACAGATTGAAAGATGGACAAATCTATAATTGATTTACTCGGTAGCATACTATGAAATTGAGTAAATGTACATTTGTCATTAAGTAATAGATGGATTTTTCATGAAGATCTAGACAATATGCACAAAATACCAATATATGGAGTCTAGTGGCCTTCTATCACTAATTACTATGTGCTCCAAACTGTGAAACATCTGTAAATGTGGGTTAACTGGACCCACAACTTGTACTATTTTGTTAATTTTACTGATAATCCCTGCTATTTGATGATTGGTAACAATTTTTTGCCCATTCAGAAGTTTTGCTCATTAAAATATAGGTAGCAACTTATGCATACCCAAGTCATAGTTATAAATTAATTACTTTCGGCTTTTCAGGTGATGGTCACACACAGCATAGTAAAAACGGTCCTGGATTCTATACAGAACAGTTCCCGCATGGCTTATCAGCCAGTGTCATGGAGAGTCTTGCAATGTCAAATATGGTATCAGGTAACCATAGCAGCCAAGAAGCAATCATTGCAAGCATGATGAGCCAGGCAGCAGCTGTCTCCAGTGCATATGAAAGTGCAGTAAATTATGCACTTAAACCAGAGAAAGGTCTTCCACCTACACCACCAGGTGAGACAACTTAACTTCAGAAAATCATTTTTAATCTTAATTGGAATGGTAACATAAATTAAAAGTTCCTTCCTAGAATCAATGTAAAGTGAACTTTGGGTGGCCCAAGAAACAGAAATGCAGAGACGAAAAATCTATTTTACTTTTTATAACTTTGCTTAAAACTCCATTCCTAATTGTAAATTTTTTATTATTTATTACATGAAATAATTTGTAAGTCATCCTCCATACTCAAAATTAAAGGGACTGTTCCATTCTTTTATTCTACTATAGGCAGTCCAGATGAACCAAAAAATGTACAGGGACATTCTACGCAACACCATGGTTACCATAGCAACATGCATCCAGCTTCCATGGTTGGCATGCCATCATCCTTCAACCCAAACCTTTTAGCAAAACCAGTGCCAATGAGGAGATTATCAGAGAAGAGGATAGCCCAGGCTCGCGCGAGCATGGGAGGTATTGCCACAGAACCACCTGGCATGATAGAAACTGATGCTGGTAAGCAAAGCACCTGACATTGTATATTAGTATGCATCTTTTATGCTTAGCTTGCACAAAACAAAAAGCTTTGTAAGTGTCCTCTTACACCACTAGGCATTTCAATCAATCTAACATGAATGATCAGTGCCAAGCCGACATTGTAGTTGTGTATATCATCAACATTTTCCACTTCAGTGATGCTTAGCAAATTTTGTTCTTTTCTTTTGAAGGCCATATGAAAATAACTTGCTTTGAATTATTTCAATTTATTTGTAATTCATGTCACACATACGTGTCTTTTCTACAGTGTTACATGGTGGGAGACATACATTTTTTGTGTTTTTCTAGCTCAAATTCTGTTTTTGACATCTTACTAAAAGGATAGTATAATAAATGTCTGAAGAATTGGAGCACATGTTAAATGTGAGAGTTCCGTTCCCAGAGAGATTATGTTTGAGCTTTGCCTTGAGTAGAAAAGAGCAAAGTTCATTTAGTTCAAACTCAAGTTTTGTAGGGTGAGAGAAGACCAGGTGTATACAGGTGACAACCTTCAAACCACATTAGGCCAGTTTTATCAGTTCACCGGTGTCATAACCTTTGATCAATTTATGTAAATAAAAAAAAATCCAGTGATGGTTAAATATAAGACACAACCTGATCATTGCTAGTAATATAAAGATGAATGATGTTCCAACTGAAGTACAGTGCAACCTCTCGGGAGTGAACATCTTTGGGAATGCAGAAATGTGTTTGTTGTAGAGAGGTGTTGCTTTAGAGTGGTTTATTCCTTATGTGATTGATGCAATGGGAAAGAAACTGTTGAGCCTATTAAAGTTGCACCGCCGTCCTCCATGTGTCCGGCCTTCAATTTTTAGCTCACCTGGTACAAAGTGCTATAACTTATAAGGATTGCTCAACGTCCAGCGTTCGTTGTATGTCTTCTGTTCACATTTTCCTTCAAACAACATCTCTGAAACACATGCTCATGTCTAGATTAGACAGTATTTTGATTATGTATGATTCATTGTTCTGTCTATCATGTTTTCATTACACAGGTTGCATTAATTTTGATCTCTAAATGTTCTCAAGACCAAGTTTGCTGGGCTGAAATATGTAGACTCTGAAATTCATGTTGAAGTTATCAACTTAAAGCACAAATACTCTGGCTGAAGCTGAAGATTTCTGTACTCTGCTTGATAGTTTGTCTGAGCACTTCGTGTTAGCACTTTGTAGACAGTACATGGCATATAATGGAACACAATGAAAATTAACACCTCACTCCATAACAACGGTAAAATGTTAGATAAGGCATTAAAAAATTATCAAAGAAACCATTATGCTTTTTTTTTTGCAGATTTAAACAAATGACTGGTGTAATAATATGGACCATAATTATGTTGACAAGTGAAGTCATGACTTAAATTTGTAATCCTTCTTGTACAAGATATTGTCATATAATGTTACGTAATAATTGTAATGTGTAATGTTGTGTAACTGAGTAACTCTCTGAGTTGAGTGGTATACTCGCCATGAAAGTGCATAAAATGGAGAAAAAATCAACTCTTATTTTATATAAATTTAAAATTATTATAAATTGACGGAACAGAATAATCATCAATCTATAGGCTGTCCAAAGAAGTTTCAATGCTTCACTTCATTGGGAACCATGATCTAATACCAACAAAAGGTCTGACTTGTGTTAAAATTACACCTCACTTGAATATAAAATAAAATTTACATTGTTGTTTCTTGAAAAGAGGAAAAAGGTCATGTAACTTAGTCTACAGGAAGAATAAGGTAGTGTTTGCTGATAGCAGAGTAAAACTTACAGTGATGGTTTACTTGCATACTGTGATGCACAATTTAGTTTTGAATTCATGGCTCTTATTATTTCTTACATCTGTAAACTCAATGGCAGTGCATGATAATAACAGCTGTATAAGTTACCACCAGAGAACTTGAATTGGAATACTGTTCCATATTTTTGGCCCTGAATATAGTTTGTACTTTATATAATTTATTCTAGCTCAATTGTGAAGAAAGCTTGAATCTTATAAGAGTCACTTTCGAGTCTGCTTCCTGGAAAATCCCAGTGGGGATCAAACCCGCAACCTCCAGGATGAGTGGCAGACACCTTAATCTCTACATCACTGCTCCCTTCACCTGAATATGATAAGGACTTTCTAAAAAAAATCAAATCTGGGCTTTGGTTCATACAAAAAATGATTGGATGATGATCTTAGTCCTGTATTAGCACTTCTTCTAAATCTGTCTGTTAGATATTGAGGGGTTGCGTTGTTAAGAGACTTGTAATGTATATCAAAATATCCTTTCTATAGTAAACAGTGAATATTATCCAATTTAATAGAGGGAATAATTCTTGAGATGGTGCATTAAATGGTTTATCTAGAATAATATTGGCAGCTCTCTTTTGAAATTTCATCATTCTATTTTGAAGTTCTGAGTTGCAGGAGCCCAATATTGTACAACAAAGATCAAGATGTGGAAGAATGTAAGCATTGTAAAAACACTTTCTTGTGTGTAGATTAAGGGAGTATAACAACTTTTCTTTCCATAATATACAACATTTATTTAAACAATACAAGAAATACTTGTGACTGAAGCTTTTCGGAAAGCTAACATTTCCTGTCAGTCTTGCTGTCGAAATAAGCACTCTTTCTAGGTTTCAGTAATACACAAAAGTTACCCAAATGTCAAATAAACACCTTAACTCTCAAATATCAACCCAAGTGTTCTATAATCAATCAGCCATGTGGCTAAGATTGACCACTGTGTATTGATTGTAAGTGTTATTCCCTGAGGGGCTCCCCACAAGTAAGTAGTGATTGGTCATCTAATATTGCATAACATTGCACAAACTATTGCAGGTATATTCAATTAAATCTGTCTGGGATTTCGGCTATTTCACCATGACTTCTTAAAGCAATATCACAAGAATAAAGTCTGTTTAAACTGTGTCATTAGAGTGAAAAAGGGAAAAACTGGAAATGAAATACTGAAAATAGCAAGAAAAAATATGGAACTATCTCTGTTTAGATATAAGATAATGCAGGGTTTAAATATTAAATAAAATGTGACTGACTTGTTTGCTGGGGATATAGTAACAACAACAATTCACTCCATAAAATTTGTGTAAAAAGTAGTAGATATCATTAGTGAAGATTAAACTCTAGGAAAAAAGTGATTATTTGTTAAAGATGGGTGATATGATGGAACGATTTCTTGAGTCTACGAGGAATTATTATCAGCCACAAAGCATGCTGGGAAATTCATCGGACTTTATGACAATGGGTGTAACCAGTGGTTCCCAGGGTTATTCCAACCCATACGGAAATTTAGCGTCTTTATGGGGTAGAATACTTTAATTTTGTTTGATTATTAACCACTAATGCACGGGTTAACAGTTTCAAGACTATTCAAGTAGATATCCGAAGCATATCGAGTCAACTTGAAAGTTATTTATCTTTAATTTTGAATAAAAAAAATAATCTATAGAAAATAAAATATTTTTAAACTGTCCGTCTGACATGGTTGCTCATAATATTGTCACTATAAATTCATCATTGGAAAGGTTATGATATTAGTTTTCTAAGGATGTGCAATTTGATACATTTTATTTAACGACAAACGTTGAATCAGTTGTTAACCTGACCACATATCAGGAAATTTATGTAGAAGTTATATACAGTGATAACCAGTCAGTAACTTTACTGGATAAGAATTGATAAATATAGATGGGAAATAGTCCCGTTTGTGTATTGCTTACTGCTTATTCTTTAATTTCATACATAAAATATATTTACCCTTTAATATAGTTATAATATATATACATGTATTTGATATATGTAAGTATATAAGTATTCATGTTTACTCATTAAAAGTACTTAGTTGATAGGAAAAAATAAAATGTGAAGAAAGGCTCCCAATTTATACATAAATGGTCACTCATACAGATATACCAGTAGAGGACTACTTTACAAAGAAAGATAAAAGGCAGCAAAACCATTACACAGCACTCTGAAAGCACTGCTGATAGTGTGAACAGAGCCGGTTTAGTAATGCGAGGGCATTTCACTTTTTGAAATTTGACTATAAAAACGGTAAAGAAATTTTGGAAAAATGCCTGGGTTAGTCCTAGTAAAAGGACAATTTGCATTTTCCTTAATATTTAGCCCTAAAGTCATGAATGCCAGATAATGTGGGTAGGAATTATGAACCTTTAAACAACTTATGACTACAAAACCTTGATTATTCCTGCTGTTAGAGTTACCCCAACCCTTGTGGTCTTGTGGTTAGAGTCAGTGACTTGAAACCACTGTTACCTCTAATAGGTTCATGCCCTGCTAAAGACCATGTGCCTTTATGTCAAACAATTGGCAGTTCATTAAAAACGATAGGGATCTAGTACTGGTTTTTCCCAGGAATGATACATAAGTTAACTGCCCACCTGTAAAAATTACTGAAATATGGTAGAAATGGGCATTTAAATCAACTCATACAATAAGAACAACAGTCTTTAACCTGATCATTTGCAGTCAAGGGTAAAATTTGAAGAAAAAAAATTCTTCCCCACAAAAGGAGTAAGATCTTATAAACATCAGCAAAATCTTTGGGTAGGAAGCTTTAAAGATGGTAGATTAACCGAAAGAGTGTAAGCATTTGTAAAAAAAATTATATAGCTGATATTGGCCATCTTTCGAATGCCAGAAATACGTACCTCTACTTGTTTTCAGAATTTGTAAAAATTCCCAATTTAAAGTTTGCCCTCTTTCTGATCAAATTGAAAAGGGCAAGTTGTAGTTTCCATATTGGCTCAGTATTTCCAGTAGAAAATAACTTTTAACCTATTTTACTGATAAATGGGACTCCGACATATCACAGGGCTAAGCTCCACCCAAAGTACTTTATATATTTCTATTCAAATATCGTCTGTAGGTGGGACATACTAATTGTGGTAATATGATTTTTTAAATTAGGCAAGTGGAACTTTTTTTCTACTGAACCTTGCATGTCTAAATTGATTTTTGAGTGTATTCTTTCATTAAAAACAGGTTGTCGGGTCAAAAACTGTGAAATATATGGTAATCTGCCATTCTAGATGATGTATAGAAATCAATTTCCTAATATTCAGTTATATTTATTCAAATGCATAACTTTGTGCAACATTTAAACAACATTGGACAATTATGTCTAGAGCCATTGTCAAATACCCTAATGCAGTCTTTCCTCCAGACTGGTTATGCAATTTTGAATAAACACTCATTACTGGTCAGAAGCTTGCATTGAATAAATCATGATTACACAGGAGCTATTGAGAAAAATAACACTCCGACTGGTTATCAGAAGATGAATAATACATGGACAAATATTGGTACAGGATAGTCTTGGGTTCATTAAGTGCATAGAAGACTGTTGAAATGTAAAAAAAAAGACTAGAATTAAGAGTGCAGTGTAGTTGAATAACTGAGCCAGTAGAATGAAATCAAAATTAGTTATACATTGTAGATTTCTACTTGAATGAAATGAATAATGAAATTTTTATTTCTTTTTAGATAAATATGTATTTATAGTTATTTCTGTACATGTAAGACAAGTTAAATTGTTTTTAAAAAATTTCTAATTTTAGTTCAAGATTCAGTTACAAATCCAACACTTGCGCGAGCATTAGCAGCCGTAAATCAAGGTCAGAAACGACCTCGCAGTGAGAAGAAAGCTATACCAGAAGAATCCAAAGATGACAAATATTTTGAAAGAAGAAAAAGAAACAACAATGCTGCAAAAAAGTCCAGAGATGCAAGAAAGGCAAGGGAAGATGAAATCGCAATTAGAGCTAGTTTTCTTGAAAAAGAAAATGCCATTTTACGTGCACAAGTAACCACGTTAAGAGAAGAGGCTAATTCATTACGGCAATTACTGTTACAAAAAAGGGCTTCTCGACATTAGCCTACATTATTTAGACACAAAGTTTACATGGTTCAACAGACGTGAATTGTTATTTTTACAATTTTTAATCCATGACCTTTGACATTCACTGTGACCTTTTTCAAGGTCATATGAATGACTTATAGGTCATTTACTGCCAGTAGCAGCTGGTTGCTACAGTGATAACTAATACTTTATTGATATTACTTGTTGATGTGTTAATGTTATTTGTGCTATTTCATGTTTTTGTTGAGACTTTACCTTGATCATTTTATCACTCAAGTTTTACTCAGGGATACATTGTACATGTTTATCATTTAAAATTTTTAGTTCAAGTGAGAAGTTTAAAACTTTCAGTATTCTCCGGTATTTTGGTAGTATATGTATTCCAGTTATTCGGTTAATCATGTGACCGAGATTATTCTAATAATCATGTTTGAATTTAGATCAATGGCATTCAGTATTGGATGATATTGGATGGTTTATTGGATGACAAAACTTTAAAAGCTGCGCTGCAAATCTAGGTTGGTTGCTCAGCTTAGTAAGTACTGATCGTGAAAGGCAGTATTTCCAGTTTTTATTTTTTCAGACAAAAAAGAAACACAGAGGATAACAGTTTTGACCAGTGCATGGAATTATGTTTTCAATAGATTTCTAGTGCTATGTACAAGATTGACATACAGAAAGTCCTAAAGAATAAAAGCTGATTCATCACTTTCATTGGCTGGGCAAGGCATTTCATTAAATTGATATGGTAGATTTGATGAGACGTAGAAATTTATGTATAAATTTCAAAATTTGTCATTTTGACCAAAGGTGATGAGATAAAACTTTTTCTGTTCTAGCAAATCTTCAGTCGAGTTGCTGAATATTATGCATACCATATCTTCATGAGGCATTATTTTATTTTCTTTGTAATATTTATATATTTCATAAATATGCATGAAAAACATAAATTCATTGTATACATATAGTAAAAACGTTTATGTACAATGCAATGCAGCCCACCAAGTTTGCCTTAAATGTTGAAGCAAACAGATTTTTCATGTATCATAACAGTTTTCCATATTTTGTGTAATATATGTTTAACTTAATAAGTATACAAAATTTACTAAATAGATTTATTAACAAAGGTTAGGGGGTAAAGGAGTCACCCGTGGTGGTGGTCGGTGGTCGGTGGTCGGTCGGTCGGTCGGTCGGTCTGTTGCATTTTCCTTGTCCGAGCATAACTTGAAAACTACTTGTTGGAATTCAATACAACTTCATACAATGATCAAGCACATTGAGAGGAAGGCAGTGCACAAGAACTAAACTCCATCTTGACTAATTACAGAGTATGCCCTTTGTTAGTTTTCCTTGTCCGAGCATAACTTGAAAACTACAAGTTGGAATCAATACAACTTCATACAAGGTCAAGCACATTGAGAGGAAGTGCAGGCACAAGAACTATAACTCCATCTTGACTAATTACAGAGTATTGCCCTTTGTTATTTTCCTTGTCCGGAGCATAACTTGAAAACTACAAGTTGGAATTCAATACAACTTCATACAATGGTCAAGCACATTGAGAGGAAGGCAGTGCACAAGAACCATAACTCCATCTGACAATTACAGAGATGCCCTTGTTAGTTTTCCTTGTCCGAGCATAACTTGAAAACACAAGTTGGAATTCAATACAATTTCATACAATGATGAAGCACATTGAGAGGAAGTGCAGTGTACAAGAACCATAACTCTATCTAGAAATTTTCAGAGTTTGCCCTTTGTTATTTTTTTTTCTCCAGAGCATTACTTGAAAACTACTGGTTGGAATTCAATATAACCTCATACAATGGTCAAGTACATTGAGAGGAAGGCAGGCACAAGAACCATAACTCCATCTTGACTCATTACAGAGATTGCCCTTTGTTACTTTTCCTTGTCCGGAGCATAATTCGAAAAGTACTAGTTGGAATTCAAAACAACTTCATACAAGGTCAAGCACAATGAGAGGAAGTGCAGTGCACAGGAACCATAACTCAATCTTGACTCATTACAGAGTTATTGCCCTTTGTTACTTTTCCTTGTCCGAGCATTATTCAAAAACTTCTGGTTGGAATTCAATACAACTTTATAAAAAGTCAAGCACAATGACAGGAAGTGCAGTGCGAAAGAACAATAACTCTATCTTGACTCATTTCAGAGTATGCCCTTTGTTACTTTTACTTGTCCGGAGCATTATTTGAAAACTACTGGTTGGAATTCAATACAACTTCATACAAGGTCAAGCACAATGAGAGGAAGGCAGGTACAAGAACCATAACTCATCTGACAAATACAGAGTATTGCCAAGAACAAACTCTTTTGTTGTTTGCAAGGTATTCTGTTACTACGAACTTTCTCAGTTTATAAAGCAGTCTTTTGGGGGTATTAATCACATTTAGTGATAGATCTAGTTTGAAAACAATAGTAAGAGCATATTTTATTGTAATTGTTGTTTGAAAAAGGAAGATGTACTTTACTATAGTTACAATTTATTATTCCATAGTTCAGATTTTGTTGCTCAAGTAAAGTTGATGGAAATGAAAAAACCAGCAATGCCTTATATGTACGAGAATGTAGGCAGATTTTTAAACTTGGCTCAGGTGATTTTATATTTGACCATTTATTTTAACATTCATTACATAAAGCAATCATAGTTCAGAAAATAAACAAATTGCTCATTAGTCAACTGAATTTTTAAACAAAATTATTTTTGTTATGCATCTGGAATATAAGTAAAGATGATACATACTTTTCTATACCGGTTTATTTTTGTGTTCATATATTGAAATATTCAGGGACTGCTTTAGGCGTGGTGCTGCTATAGATACTCAAAAGAATATATATAGATATATGTATATCGAGGGTTTATATGTGTCACTTATGTTAGTTTTGAATGTGCTGAGTGTTTTATTGACCATTTTCTTCATATTGTATGTAGTAATTTGACCACAATCAAAACATTTGTGTACTTGAAAGTGTTTGAAATGCTTTTTTAAGCTGGAAAACCATACTGTCAATTTAGAGAATGGATTTCAATAGCTGTATGCCATTTCAAGTTTTTGTTGAACTTTGAACTTTTGCATGTGATTAGTGGATACTTAACTTTATACTTAACTTCTAATGTGATTAGTTGGAAGAAGGGCTTATTTATGTTTACCATCACATGACTTTATTGTTACTCTGTCTCGGTCATGAACTTGGAAGAAGTTAGGCAGAGATTTCCATAGATTTGCATAGATATCAGATTCATTGTATGGAATGTCCTGGAAATGGATGTCACAGCAGAAATTATCTTTTTATATGCATATTATGACGGGCCATATAATGGGATCACCTGTGATTGGCAGGCTGCGTCCACAAAGTTGTCTGGTCTCTAAATTAAATAATGCTTAACCAATCTTCAGTAGACTTGCTGTGAGTGTTTATTGGCCTAATATCTCAGTTAAGTTTGATAACTAGCCATAGTCACTCCAGAATTGTAGTCATTTCTATTTGCCAAAATTGAATTTTTTTTAGAGTTGTACGCTCTCTTACTTGAACAATTCCAAACCAATCTTCACAAAACTTCTTTTAAAAGTTGAGCAGCCTAAGGTCAAGGCAAAGTTCAGTAACCAGTCAGATCGCCCCAGTCATTCCAGAATTACTGTCCTTTAACTGCCAAAGTTGAACACAGAGTTGTCCACTGACATGCAATTTTTTGTGACAGTTTGGCTCTCTGGTTTGTTATAATCAATGAATGTACCATAAAGCTTGAAACAATTTCTTGAATAAATATAAAAATTATCACAAAAGTTAAGTTTTATGTCAATTTTAAGGTATTGCTTTTGGCATTGTTGCTATCATTTAAAGAAATATTGACAGTTTTCATCATTCTATTAAATTCCAGTAAAAAATGTCAGGCAGAGCAGTTCTGATATGTATACTGTTTATGCTTGTGTTTCCAGACCATTCTAGACTGATATGCTGTTTATGCTTGTGTTTCCAGACCATGCTAGACTGATGCTTGCTGTTTATGCTTGTGTTTCCAGACCATTCTAGACTGATAAGCTGTTTATGCTTGTGTTTCCAGACCATTCTAGACTGATATGCTGTTTATGCTTGTGTTTCCAGACCATTCTAGACTGATGCACTGTTTATGCTTGTGTTTCCAGACCATTCTAGACTGATATGCTGTTTATGCTTGTGTTTCCAGACCTTTCTAGACTGATACACTGTTTATGCTTGTGTTTCCAGACCATTCTAGACTGATATGCTGTTTATGCTTGTGTTTCCAGACCATTCTAGACTGATACACTGTTTATGCTTGTGTTTCCAGACCATTCTAGACTGATACTTTATGCTTGTGTTTCCAGACCTTTCTACACTGATACACTGTTTATGCTTGTGTTTCCAGACCATTGTAGACTGACATGCTGTTTATGCTTGTGTTTCCAGACCATATTAGACTGATACACTGTTTATGCTTGTGTTTCCAGACCATTCTACACTGATATGCTGTTTATGCTTGTGTTTCCAGACCTTTCTAGACTGATACACTGTTTATGCTTGTGTTTCCAGACCATTCTAGACTGATATGCTGTTTATGCTTGTGTTTCCAGAGTATTCTATACTGATATGCTGTTTATGCCATTCTGTTTAAAAGACACATGTATTTTGCAATATTTTGTTACTTTTCCCCTTAATGGTACCAATATAAGCTGTTCTAGAAGGTTTATAGTTTTGTGATATGTGTATTTTGTAAATAGCAGTATAAGATGTATGGAAATCCTGAAAACGCAAATGTGAATATTTGTGTTCATATAATTATATGTGTATGCATAATTGTTAGTTTACTGCGTGTTTGTTTGAGCTTGGAAAAATAGTAGTTGAATGTAATGTGTAAGATTACTCGGCCTGTAATTAGTGTGAATTAAATAAATAGAAGTGTGGGCTGCAGTACAGCAGAATTATATAAATGTAAGTCCATTGGGAAAAATGATTAATAGTTCAACCAGGGCTGTTCAGTCTTTTAATAATAAAAACCCTGTTTTGATGAGATGGAGATGAAATGTGAGATGATGAATTTTGTTAATTTTTTCTCTTTTTCTTTTTATGCATTAACTATAATAAATAAGTACATCTTAAAATACTTTTAAAGACTAGAGCAGTTGCGGATAGAGTACAACATGTAAGGAAATGTTTGCCATGGTAACACAAACAATATTTGAGTACATGTTTTTTTTGCTATATGCAGTATAACCACCAGTTCTACCTCAGTTATACTGATGCTTTGATACATTTTAAGCCTATCATCCAATCAAATTGATTTATTATGAAGGTGAAGGTGTTTTTGATTTAGGATTTTAAAATTGTTGTTGGGGAGTATCTAGCAATGCGTAAAAGATTGCTATTCGACTAAAATTAATATTTAAATCAAGGTAATGAGATAAGAAATGTGCATGTTTGTGTTAAATGGTTACCAGAGTTATCATATTTCAAATTTGCAGTCATATGTTTTCGGTGTAAACATTGCTACAGTCATATACGTATGTATGTAGTTCTTCATCATTTGTTGCCTTTGTAACAGTACAGTAAAGTTCCTGTAATAAAGACCACCCTTCCGATCAGCAAAATGTGGTCTTATTACTGAAAATGTTTAAATATTGAAACATTTTTACTATGAAAATGGCCGTTCGGTTTTGAAATGTTTAGTTTTTATAGCAAGGGTTGTCTTAATATTGGAACTTGACTGTTATAGGTGTTCCTGAAATTAAATTGACGTCTGAAAGGAAAATTGAGAAGTTTTCAGTTAAAACATCTTCATTACACCCATTCTGAACTAATCGGCTTTCATTGACATTACAGTTGCATGATCATTGTTCATATTTTTGTGATTTACCTAAGTGCCAGTTCAAAATGTATTACAATACCGGTGAAAATGATTTTATGTTATTTGATTCACATTTGTTGGAAAATCAGGGATTCAAAGGAATTCTTTTTGTTACACTTTAGTCATGCATTTTCTGTAAGTCATTTTAAAATCATACATAATTTTTAAGCATGTTTATGGCTTTAATAGTAGTTGTAGGTACAGTTGATTAATTGTTATGCATTTTTGTGAATATATGTGGGTTTGAAACATGTGCCAGTATAATTATATGTCAGTAAATTACCAGTAGACAATGTGTTTTTTTACAAAACAAAATTAGGAACTTTTGTTACAGAGGTGTTTGAAGGTGATATAATTATGTTGTAGAATATGCTATGCACACTAGTTTCCAACGAACCACAATATATGTGCAAACAGATCATGCTTAAAAAAGAAGTGTTTTATATCAAAGTTGCCATTATTATGTTTAAAGTGTTGTCCTCTGTCATTGTATGCTTCTCACTGTAGCCATTGTGTGGGGTTGGAACAGTAGATTTCTGGTCCAGTGGTTATTGCTTTGAATCTTGTTAGCAAAAATGGACTTTTTGTGATCGCCATCACCAAATATTGGCAGGTGCTTTAAATAGGTCGTACAGGACCATGTAACCGAAATTTCCAATTCAGTTGTAGAATACATATTCTGTAGGTCAACAAACACTAAATTTCAGGTGGAATAGGATGTAAGCGCTTTATTGGAAACTAAACTTGATTCAGAATGAATTATGTGGGTCTTTTTGTTGATGTAAAAATACTTATGATCAAGACACTGATGATGACAAACATGATGTGGTTTGGGTTTCTGGTGTTGTGTCATTTACTACTCTGTTTGTTTATTGATTTACTGAAGCTTTATAGAAGTGTAAACCAGAAATTATGAATGTATTTTCATTCCATTCATAGCATTTTAGATTTGAGTAAAAGATGATGCATATGTTATGTGCCTTTCCACTCTCGTATTATAGCATAGGTTGAAAAACATTTATTCACTATTCTAACATCTTTGCATTCAAAAACACATAATGCAACATATTGCAACAAGAAAAGAACTATTTTTACGGGTGTAAAACAGTACTGTATTTCACAGCTACTCAGGGAGAGTGTCATATATTATACATGTTACTATTATATACATGCTGTCATACTCTACAAATTGTTTATATTAATAGAAAAGTGACATTTTTATTTGCATTCAGTATTCGAGACTCGGGACTGTTCTCAAAAGATCATAAATTTTGGACTAACTAAATGTGAATGCTTTTTATATGTCTAAATTTGTAATAAAGTAAAAAATGACACCTTACAGGGAGTTAACATTAAACACATAAGACACGTATTTCAGAACAGATCAAGTTACAGTCATGGCCACAGTTTTGATCTTACAAAACCAAAGATTGACAATGGTTCTCGTAATGAAATTATGTTTACAGTATTTTGGAATAATTAATGCTAAGTCATGTTGAATAGCTGTGAACTGCTGCTTATGTTTTTATTTGATGTGTTAACCTAATTTCATTCAGTTTAAAATGTGTAAACCAAATAATACATATGAAAAATCTTTAGTTTGTTGTTTATTGAAAATTGCAACACAATTTTTTATACTCTGAACACAACACAATTTTCAGGCAGATGATGTCATTGATCTACTTTTATAGAGAAGTAGCCCAGTGTTTTATCTCCCCACCCCCAACATCTCGGGAGACCTATTGCTGCTCTCATCCAAGCTGTGGAGCCATATTTGAGGCGGGGCCCCACAACTGTTCTTATGCAAGTAGACCGTTGGTGCCAACTAACTGCAGTTGTATCACACTTTTAGCTGGCCCTTATTTATAAATTTCGCCCTGTACATTGACCCCAACATTGTTTGCACAGGAAAACTTTATACTGGTGTATCCTAAAAGTCACTAAGGTGTGTCCTAAAAGTTTGAGGCAAGCCAACAAGTTTAGGAAGGAATTTTAGCACTTATACGCCAACCCCAAATTGTCATATACAACTAGACCTCATCCCTGAATGTTAAAAATCTAACAAGGGGTTTTGGAGTCAAGAGTGGATAAAATTAACCATTTTATGCCTCTGTGACCATGTCCTTTACTACTAGAGTATATGACCCCAAATTGTAATATGCACAACTGGACTTTATACTGATGCTTGAAAGTTTGATGAAAATCCAGCACTAAAAGTGCAAACCTTCATTTTTACATAGGATAATAAACCTGTGAACCAGCCTGTATTGTGACACTTGGTATATATAAGCATGGCCATAATAGTCCGTTGGTACAAGTAGCATTATCAAAAAGACAGAAAGACTTAATTTATTCGTATCAAATGGCATAATTTGACAAATCTTTACAGGAAATGTTTATTGTACTAAAGGAGGAAAAGAAACCACAAGCATGCATTTATAGCAAAACATGTGTAACTGTATACCTGAATTGACACCCACCTGTGTCAGTCAACATGTACAGCTTTATTCCAAAAGTGGCTGCTTAATACAGATGAGACTGTAAAATGGTTGCCTTATACAGATGAGACTGTCAAATGGCTGCTTGATACAGATGAGACTGTCAAATGGCTGCTCAATACAGATGAGACTGTCAAATGGCTGCTCAATACAGATGAGACTGTAAAATGGCTGCCTTATACAGATGAGACTGTCAAATGGCTGCTCAATACAGATGAGACTGTCAAATGGCTGCTCAATACAGATGAGACTGTAAAATGGCAACGTTACAGATTAGACTGAAATGGATGCTTTAAACTGGATAACTCGGGGTTCTCCAATTACCTGCAAAACCTTTAAAACTGCTGAAATAGAACAAAAAGTTGACGATTGGACTGTATGCTTGCTATTTTAGTTGCATTGTAGAAGATACATATATAATAGCAGCTTTAAACTAAATATAAAAGCACAATACTTTGTGAGTATCTCAAATATGATGTATAAAAAGACCATAAAAATGTGTTTCATTCTCAGACATCCAATAGCTTAAGAACTAGAGATTTCATTTAAGATCACGAATATCCACCTTGCTACCTTGACAGTTATTCTACTCTTTTTCCAGTCACTTTGACCATGTACAGGAATAAAAACATCGCATGAGTGTGCTGGATGCTGGGTTGCTTGTCAGAGAATACATATGAAAGTTCAATTAATTCAAGCCAAAACTTATACTAGCACAATATGCATAAGTTATCTTGGTACTAATCACTCCTGTGAGGTCCCATTGATTCTCAGCGAGTGGTTGTTGAGAAAATGTTTGCCCAAACAAACATCTCAAGGTTTATTATATGAATATTTAAAGGCCATAATTTTATGAAATATTATCCTGGCATAACATGCCCACACCACACAAAAAATTAAGCATAGTGCTAATCAATCCCTTGAATTTACAGCCTCTGGTTGACAATATATAACTCTTACAAATACATTTACATACACTGTTACATACTTATCTTAGTTGTACAAAAATTTAACACGAGGTTAAGTGTTTCATTTCTTACACTTGAAAATTGTTTTGTTACAATTCAATGCAAGTAAAAAAGAGTGAGAATGAAACCATTTTTCAATGGACTAAATACAATCTATCACAGAATATGTATAAGGGTCGTACAAACTCTATCACAAAATAATACACAAACATGTAGGTAATAAGGTTCGCTTTAAAAAGCAAACTCAAATGAAATAAAGCAACAGATTACCAGTATGTCAATGAAATAAGTATCTATGCCCATTGTCCCCTACTGTGGCTAGAGTCTGAGATATGCTTATTTTGTTCATACTAAGGGTAAACTTATCATTCCTTTAACATCCTGTCATAAACATGAACTGTGCAATGCAGGCAGCCTACATGTGTAGAATGGGCTAGGAGAACGAACCAAACACAAATACAGAAAAACGAAAATCATTCGAGTATTTAAAGGTACAAAACTTGCCTTGGGCAATTGAAAATAATTGAATATGTGTTTGTCAATACATACAATTTATGATAATGTAAAGTTAATACATTTTGTGTAAAGCAACAGAAAGTTACATTCTAATAAAAAATATGTAAGCACAGTCCCTAAAGTACTTCAAAAGGCATATAAATTTGTTTAAAATTGTAAGCACTATTTTTAAAATGAGACAACACATTGCAAACAGTATAAATAAATATACACTTTTATAAGTACAAATTACTGACATTCTGTCCGAGATGTTATATATTCATGGATTTGCTGACATCAATGCCCTATTCCAGTGCCTACACAAGCTTAGTATCATAATGGAATCACCAGGAGGCAGGGCTTGCACACTATTATTATCATCGACTAGTGAGCAGCCTCAGATCTAGAATATATAACATAAATGTACCACAATAAACAGAAAAAAACTATCAAGACCACAGTCTGTATGAAATAAAACCTAAAATCTTGATTTTATTACCTTAACTGCTGAAGAACTGGTCACTATTACATGTATTAAGGTATAAAGTAGGTTCATAGAAGAAATTGAGAAATGCCCAATAAATATGAGTATCGTATGGATTCAAATTTGCATCCCCACAGGCATCACAAAATTAAATAAGAGCTGTCAGTAGGACAGCGCGCTCGACTTTTTTAGTGCTTGCCTATAAAACAAAACTTTGACAGTTAAGGGCACACAAGACTTTAACTAGGAATTTCTAAGTACAAATCAAGAAACATTTTCACAGAGTTATCTTCTCTTGCTTACAGACAGGTCTCATGATGGTACATAAGTACTCCAACTTTCAAAGTAATATCTCAAATGGTTAAGTCAATATGTGGACAAGAATGAAAATTTCAACTGAGTTTCTAAGTCAAAAAGGGCCATAATTCAAATAAAATCCTTGACAGAATTACCTTCTCCTGCCCATGTTTTGGGATCATGATGGTTTGCAAGTATTCCAACTTTCAAATTAATATCTCAAACAGTTTAGTCAACAAAGCTGTCCATAAGACAGCAAGCTTCTTTGGGGGGGGTTGCTAATAAAACAAAACTTTTATCAGTATAATAGCAAAACAAAATTCTGCTAACTATTTAAGTATAAACTAGGAAAGTTGAATCATAAAAAAAGTCAAAATCTATCACTATATATTTAATTTTTGGTAAATTAATGTTTGATACAAAAACCCCCGAACCAATTGCTAAGTTTGATATAACTAATAATGGTTACAGAGATATGTGCATGATATACCTTGCAGTTCAAAACTTTAACCAATTTTCAAAGTCAAACAAGGGCCATAATGCAGTAAATGGGGCAAGTTATCTGACTGCGTAACCCCCTTACAAGACATTAACAAAGTTTCAAAGTCAATATCTAAGTGGTTACTGAGATGTGTGCATGGATAGTACCTAGAGGCAAAACTTTAACCAAATTTTCAAAGTCAAACAAGGGCCATAATTTGTACTAAATTAAACTAAGAGTTATCTGACTTCACTTGTGTGACCCCTCAGACAGTAACAAAGTTCAAGTCAATATCATAAGTGGTTACTGAGATATGTGCATGATAGTACCTAGCAGGCAAAACTTTAACCAAATTTTCAAAATTGAACAAGGGCCATAATTTGCACTAAATTTATACAAGAGTTATCTGACTTGACTGTGTGACACCCCTAAAGACATTTACAAAGTTTCAAGTCAATATGACAAGTGGATACTGAGATATGTGCATGATATACTAGCAGGCAAAATTTTAACCAAATTTAGTACCTAGCAGGCAAAACTTTAACCAAATTTTCAAAAGTCAAACAAGGGCCATAATTTGTACTAAATTTATACAAGAGTTATCTGACTGACTCTGTGACACCCTTAGAGACATTAACAAAGTTTCAAGTCAATATCATAAGTGGTTACTGAGATAAAGTGCAGGATAGTACCTAGCGCAAAACTTTCAAATTTTATAACAAGGGCCTTTAAACAGGCATAATTTGTACTAAATTTATACAAGAGTTATCTGACTTATTTTGACACCCTAAAGACATGAACAAAGTTTCAAGTCAACTCTAAGTGGTTATAGATATGTGCATGTTACTTAGCAGCAAAACTTTAACCAAAGAAGCAACGCCGACGCTCAAGTGATTGTAATAGCTCTCCATATTCTCCGAATAGTAGTAAAAGTAGACTGGTACAAAAACTAACCAAATTCTAAGTCGATAAAAGGGCCTTAATTTTTAAAATAAATCCCTGACAGAGTTACCTTCTCTTGCCTACAGATGGGGGTAATGATGTAAAAAGTATCAAAGTTTCAAAGCAATATCTCAAAGGGTTAATCCTAGGTGGGGTTTTTTTATTTTTATTTTTTTTTTTTTTTAAAAAGGGGGCATTATTTTTTCAAAAACCTTGACAGAGTTATGTTTCATATCTGTTGATGAAGGTCATTGGTAAAATATGGTTAGTTTCATAGCAATACCTCCATAGCAATACCTGATATGGTTTTGAAATAAAGTGAGGTGGTTCGAAAAACTTAACCAAGCTCAATACACTTTCTAAGTCAAAAAAGGGCCATAATTCTGTCAAAAACCTTGAGAGAGTTATGCACTCTTGTCTGTAGATGGAAGTTATGATGGTAAACAAGTATGGTAAGTTTCAAAGCCATACCTCTAATACTTTTGAAATAAAGTGGGGTGGTTTCAAAGCCATACCTCTAATACTTTTGAAATAAAGTGGGGTGGTACGAAAAACTTAACCAAGGTGTGACACCAACGCTGACACCGGAGCGAGTAGGATAGCTCCCCTTTTCTTTGAAAAGTCGAGCTAAAAAGATGGGTCATGTTTCCAAATCATTTTTTCTCCCATAAATGTGGATATTCAAAAAACAATACAATGCATCTATACTAAACTAATTTATGGTAGTGGTAGGGAGGGGGTAGTTAAAAACAATAGGTTACTTTTAGGTACAAGTTTCATGAGAATACCAGGATAATACCTTAAGATGTAGATCAAATTTATCCTTGTACAATAAATGTCTAATGGAAGAACTAAACATGTCCATACCAAGAAATAATACTTCAAATTATTACAAAAATTTGCAGTTGTAACATGATTTATAGTAGATCTATGGTTTGTTAAACTTACATATACTTTTTGCTTTAAAAGCTGTTCAGTATCTTCAATAAACTTGGAACTAGTCATACAACATTGTACAGACTTCACACCACGATATGTTGTATGATGGACTTCACACGGAACAGGCATTAATTGGAAAAGCATACCCAGAGCAGTGTCACAGCCAAGATCAGAGGCAATGACAGATTATGACCATTATTAAAGTCCCATGATCACTTTTGATTTACTTGCAGCTTCAAATATTATCACACAAGAGGGCTGTGATGGCCCTATATCGCTCACATGGCTACCATTGGCTATAATACTATGTCAACAGTAGCAGAAAGAGTCCATAAATCCATTATTCTATAGGACTTCATGTATCTTAAGTGCTAATAGGACTTTAATAAATGCATGGGAATAATACCGTTAGATATAAAGGAGACATTCAGATATGAGTTACACAAAAATAATTGTGTAACATACTTCTATATATACTATGCTCTGCTGCAGTGTCTGGTACATTGCCATGGTTACACATGTAGAATGTTTCAATTTTAATCATTTTGTTTTTAGCGCAGCAATTGATGTTTGCATCTTATTCAATATTTTACAGTATGTCAAAACGATGAAGATGTTCTTATAAAAGTTAACCTTGTGATTTCTTAATATGATCTTGTTCGAAAACTTTTTACAAATGTTTGATATGTCAGCATCTTGATAAAGATTCATGTGACAGGTATACTGTGGCTGATCTTTCACCATGAATTCAAGAGCTACTGGACCTACTCTCTTTACAGCCTAAAACAGCAACATTGAGCCCTGTCTTGGTCATAGGATTTGGGATAGTGCAATAATAAAGGCAGAAACTTACAATTCTTACTTGTTATTCTAAAGCTGCAAATGGACTTTTCTCTCCTATGGTGTTAAATAAAACAATGCCGATTTGTGGATGCAGCAAACTCACTTTGTGATGTAAGGTGGTAATGACAAGCTACAAACGTAACAAATTAAATACGATATGCAATATAAAGACAATAAAAGACAGTTTCAACTGTTCACTAACTCTATACAAATTAAAGTGAATACACAAGTCAATAAATTGCAGCGAACTTTAGAAGTTCTCATCTACTCATTGTTCACATCGATTGAAACTGTAAAGATCCTCATATAAACATGTGAGAACATTATAAACACTGCATGCAGTTTGAAAAAAAAAAATCTTTCTACTAATTTTGATTTTCAACATCACATTTCTTGTGTAACACAATGATTATCACCATGTACAGAAAGTCACACACAGATTTACAATCCACTGTCACGGAGACATTTCACCTCTATTTCACAGGCATCAACTGCCTTATTTCTATTAGGCCCAGACTTGGTTGCTACAACAGCACCTGTATTTGACAGTGCAACACTAACGAGTACTTTATCACCATCATTTTTTGTAAGGAGGGTACATCCAGGATAATTCTGCAAGTCCCCTATTCTCATGAGAGGCATGTTGTTAAACTGTGGTTTCTCCGTATCAAGTATTCTCTCATTCTTCGCAGCCTTTATCACAGTCGCAATTTCCTGTGGTGTCATGTTAAAGTTGTCCGATTTGGCCCATATGTTTGAATCTTGACCACATATACAAGCCTCATCTGCACCAGTGGTCTTCATTGAAGCTATATGTCCCTCCCAACCTGACATCTGAAAATACAAAAACAATCAACTACATTTATTCATGTTCAACCAAAAGACAAACTTGAGGCATCATACCTGGTACATCAATGTTGTAAACAAGAGGGCCAAGATGGCCCTATATCGCTCACCTTGGTACAAGTCCACTTGCCTAGTGGAAGATCACTAGATAATGTTATATACCAAATAGGTTTTCCTAAAACACCTTTGTAAAACAAGGACCCCCAGGGCAAGGTCAATTTTGACCCCAGGGGCATAATTTAAACAAACTTTGAAGAGGTCTACTAGGCAAGCTACAGCCAAATATCTAAGCTCTAGGCCTTGTGGTTTCAGAGAAAAAGATTTTTAAACTTTTCCTATAAAAACCTATGTTAAACTAAGTGACCCCCGTGGGGGGTCAATTTTGACCCAGGGTAATAATTTGAACAATCTTGGTAGAGGTCCACTGGCCAATGCTACACGCCAAATATCTAAGCTCTAGGCCTTGTAGTTTCAGAGAAGAAGATTTTTAAAGTTTTTCCTAAAATGCCTATGCAAAACTAAGGACCCCGGGGGGTTTGGGGGGTCAATTTTGATCCAGAGGTCATAATTTGAACAATCTTGGTAGAGGTCCACTAGACAAGCTACATGCCAAATATCTTAGCTCTAGGCCTTGTGGTTTCAGAGAAGAAGATTTTAAAGTTTTCCTATATATGCCTATGCAAAAACTAAGGGCCCACCCGCTGGGGTCAATTTTGACCCGGGGAATATTTGAATAATCTTGTGAGGTCCACTAGACAAGCTCAGCCAAATATCAAGCCTGGCCTCGTGGTTTCAGAGGAGAAGATTTTAAAGATTTTCCTATGTGCCATAGCAACCAGAGTTCTGCATGGAATGGAATTCTTTGAACAATTTTGGTAGAGCTTCATGCAAGGAACATTCCTGCATAGTTTATCAACATTGGCCTAGAGGTTTCAGAGGAGATGTCATTTGAATCAAAATGTTGACGGACGAAGGACGACGGACGACGGACAATCATCGATCAGAAAAGCTCACCCTGGCGTAGCCAGGTGAGCTAAAAATCTGATGATTCAAGTATTTGATACAAACTCAATTGCAGTGATATCTCTTGCTACCATCAGTAACTGTTCCATTAAGTTTGTACCTGAATAAATAGTCATCTTGAAACATGGTCACCATAAACATAACTGCAAACTTCAAATGGCTTGAAAGCAGATCTGAATGTAAGAGAAAGTATGACTGGAAACTAATATCCTATACTTAACAAGAGGGCCAAGATGGCCCTATATGGCTCACCTGCGACTTATGACAATATGTGACCAAACTTCAACTCTAAACAATATATAGGAAATCATACTAACCAAGTTTTATGAAAAATGCGACCTCTGTTGCATACACAAGGTTTTTCTATGATTTGACCTTGTGACCTAGTTTTTGACCCCAGATGACCCATGTTTGACCTCAATTTCATCAAGGCAATCATACTGACAAAGTTTCAAGGAGATCCAATGAACAAGAGCTGTCAGTACGATAGCACGCTCGACATTTTTAGTGCTTTAACTTTTGACACTTAAGGGTACACAAGACTTTGAATAGAAATTTATAAGTACAAATCAAGAAATATTTTCAATGAGTTATCTTCTCTTGCTGACAGATAGGTGTCATGATGGTACACAAGTACTCCCAACTTTCAAAGTAATATCTCAAATGGTTAAGTCAACAAGTGGACAAGAATGAAAATTTTAACCAAGTTTCTAAGTCGAAAAGGGCATAATTCAAATAAAATCCTTGACAGAATTACCATCTCCTGCCTATCCTTGGGGATAATAATGGTAAACTATTATTCCAACTTTCGAAGTAATATCTCAAACAGTTTAGTCAAAAAGTGGAGTGGTACAAAAAAAACTTAAAACCAAGATTCTAAGTCAGTAAAGGGCCTTAATTTTTAAACAAAACCTTGACAGAGTTACCTTCTCTTGCCTACAGACAGGGGCAATGATGTAAACAAGCATGATAAATAAGTATGGTAAGTTTCAAAGCAATACCTCTAATGGTTTTGAAATAAAGTGGGGTGATACGAAAAACTTAACCAAGCTCAATACTGTACACTTTCGAAGTCCAAAAAAGGGTCATAAACCTTGACAGAGTTATATACTCTTGTCTATTGTGTGGTAAGTTGTAAGTTTAAAAGCCTACCTCCAACAATTTTGAAATAAAGGGGATGGTCGAAACTTACCAAGGGTGACACCAAGCACCCCTAGGGTGGATAGCTCCCCTTTTAGTCGAAAATTCGAGCTAAAAATGCAACCTCTATTACATACACAAGGTTTTTCTATGATTTTACCAGGGTGACCTAAGTTTTGACCCTAGATGACCCATGTTCAAACTCAACAAAGATTTTATCAAAGCAATCATACTGACAAAGTTTCATGAACCAATGAAAAATGCAACCTCTATTGCATACACAAGGGTTTTCTATGATCCGACTTCATGACCTAGTTTTTGAACCAGTGGATGATCCATGTTCAAACTCGACCTACATTTTATCAAAACAATCATACTGACCAAGTTTCATGAAAGTCCAATGAAAATTCAACCTCTGTAGCATATAATGTTTGTTAGGTATAAATGCGATAATTTAATTTTCTATTCTTGAGTGATTGTCGTTTCAATGTGTAAATGGAGTATGAAATCATTTTTCCTTTTCTATGTTACAGGCCATGTTTGAACTAAGATGTGGTAAATATTTTGTTTGCATATCTGAACATGTTACCTTCTAAAAATAAAGAATTTATGAATTTATTATCATTATTATTATACACAAGGTTTTTCTATGATTTGACCCCATGACCTAGTTTTTTTAACCTTTGCTGCTTTTTAAGAGCAATCAAATTAAATACACAAAAGGAGATAATTCTTGGAGTACTTAAAATGATGGTTCTAGTGGAATCAACTTTTACCAGTTAATGTTGTCCTCTGTTCCAATGCAAAACTTCATTAGTTTTTCTAAAATGTAGGCAAGTAAAGAAATATGGAAAGGTGTTAAATTTAAAAGATACTGATGCAAGAGCTATGTTTCTGTTTTTTATGTGATATCTGTCAGTGTTTTACGATTGAAGTCTCTGTGAGGGATTGTAACCAGCCTTCAAATTTATTTGTGACAAACTGATGGACAGACAACAGGGAAGTGATCCCTAAATGTAGCCCTGCTGCCTTGCAAGCAGGCGACACAAAAACCACTAATAATCTCCAACTGTAGGACAAACTTACCCTTGTCACTGCCATCATAGGAAAAAAGATGAAGCTTTTTTTAAATGTCTACCATTTATCTAGCCCAACGGATGCTAACCATTGTAAGACCCACTGTTTATTATTTTTCTAATATATTGAAGAGTCAAGAATAGTTGCCAATGTGATATGGTTGAACTCTATCTATGTTTATGGTATGTAAATTATACCTGTACAGATCATGAGCAGTCTGTATACCCCTATAGTCTGTCCACTGAATGTACTGACCATTATTCAGTCATTAAAATTTCAGTGGGCATTCCTCTGAACAGTTACCACTATAATATGAATTGTCATAAAAATTTATGATGATTATTTATGAATTGTCAAAGTGTAAGCTGCTCACATCCAGTTTAAAATTTAGTGGGGGGAAAGGTCAATGTTTTTATTTTTTTTTCTTATTTATAGTCCTGGCGTATCGTGGGTTTTCTTCCCTGCATACTGGTACCTAACAAAATTTGAAAATCTAAGGAGTTTTGTTTTATCCGAGTGCAATACCCAGTCAGTTACGTCCAGATTTTGATAATTTAGCAAAAGGTCAATGTTAAGTCTTTCTAAAGCTTGCTTTTACAAAAGCTAAATACAGCTTATTTTAGTTAAGGCTACAGATAATCACATCTAACCACAAGATATTCTAAATTTATGTCAGACTGACCTTGGCATTCGACTGAAGACCAGAATACAAAAATTTACTTCGTGTTTCAAAACTAGATTTCAACTCATGCTTTCAACACAGGCTAGAAACTAGAATATTTCCCTGCCAAGTATTATAATCATATAGACTTTTCTTTGTACAATTGTTAGAAATAAACCAGGTATATCAGTTTCAAATCATATGGAAATAAAGCTGCAACAGTTCTGGATTGGTTAGAAAACAGGCCAGTCATTGTGACTTCAGGGCATGTTTGCTTTAGTGAAGAGTGTTCTGTAATAGGCACATACATGCAGGCATCAGGCAGCTTGTTGTCTGTAAAAGCAGCCATGATCAGTTACCTCATATAAGTTCTACAAATGTCTCACACTTTTCAATCAAAACAGAATGGCATTTACCATTTTTTCAATCAATAAAAGTGGAAGGAGCTTTCTCTAGCATTTGGCTGGGAACCTGTGTGAAACTGGTTATCAGCATGACTATCCATTACAAATGGTAAAACCAGTTCAAAGATCTTTTATTGACTGAAAATATTGAAAGACACTTACCTATATATTATTATCAGGGGCTATTTATGTGATATTTATGTAAGTTTTAGAGTTATTTCCCTTGACCACTGGAAAAATTATGACAGTGTCTTGATTTCAATAATTGTGATTCAAGCAATTGTTGAGCAGTTAATGTTACCTGAACACAATGTGAAATAAAGTTTCCGTTGAAACAAATAGCCTTACTTCATTCAAAAATTTGCACGAGCCCAAAATTCCAGTTAGTCTAAAAAAAATACTGCACAAAGAACTTCAATCAATTTTATTCAATGAAATTTACTAAATAATTCTTTTCCAGAAGAATGCAACTAGTTTCTTGATGTTTTGTATGAGTGCAGCTTTATCATACAAGAACTATTAACTTTGTAAGACAGCATGTAAGACTTGTCAACCACTTTATTAGTGAAATGTTTCTACACACTCAGCCTAAACATTATCTTTGCTTTGTTTGTCTCAATAAATATGCACAAGTGTTTAATGTGCCCAGATGGTCATAAAGTGCTCACCTGGCTAATATTGGCTATAATGCAAGATCAACAATCATATTGCAGAAAGGGTCTATTTTGACCTTGGGGTCCCGATTTGAACACTCTTAGTAAAAGTCATTACCTAATGCTACATTCCAAATATCTAAACCCTGGGCCTTGTGGTTATAAAAACCTATACGAAATCAAGTGACTTCTGTACAGTGTCAACTTTGACCAGAGGGTCACAATCTGAACACTCTTGGTAGTGGTCAACTAAGTAATGATGCTACATGCAAAATATCTAAGCAAGGCTTTTTAGTTTCGTACAAAGATTTTAAAGACTTCCTATAGTAATCAATGTTAAAGCAAGTGATCCCCCTCCCTTGGGTCAATTTTGACCAGGGGGTCACGGTTTAAACAATTTTGGTAGAAATCTACAAGGCAATACTTTGTTCTAAATTATCTAAGCTCTATGTCTTGTAGTTTCAGGGAAAAGAATTTTAAGTTTTCCCTCTATAAACAGATGTAAAACCAAATGACCAATCATAAAGGGTCAATTTTGACCTGTGGGCCTTAATTTGAACAATCTTGGTAAAGGTCCACTTCGCAATGCTACATGCTAAATATCTTAGCTCTAGGTCTTGTGGTTTCAAAGAAGATTTTTTTACATGTACTATCTTCTCCTGTAGAGACAAAGATAAAACTAGAACTCTAGGTCAAAGGGAGACTACTCAAAAACTTTGCAAATGTCAAGAACTAGTACTGGTTTTCTCCCTTGGCAGGTGGTAAAAAAACAAAACCCTATCTGGCAGAGCCAATTTTTACCCAAGGTCCATGATTTATATAACATTTATAGAGGACTGTCCAAGGATTATCCACAACCAACATCATAAAAATCCAGCGAGTGGTTTTGGAGAAGATGTCATTTGAAGTAAAATGTTAACAGACACTGTATACACAAGGGTGAATGCCCACAATAGCTCACCCTGAGCATATGCTCAGGTGACCTAAAAATTAAACTATTTTCTTTACTGCGTAGGTTCAATACATTTTTTTTGAAAGTTTAGCTGTAAAAAAATCAAAACAAATATAAGGAATAAAATCAAACACATTTATAGCTGTTCTACATGAGCATAGAAACTCTCAGTCACACTTTTTAAAAATAATTTGCTATGAACAGTAAAATACAGAATTTAAGTACAACAAATATTTTCATGTTTGTTTTAAGCCTGTTATCTGTTACAGTTCTTTTTTATCAAAACAGTACACATGAAATAACTGTGAACAATAACAAGATAAAATCTACTACTTTTTTGCTATTTTCCAGTTATAAAGTCATAATTTGACTACTATTTTCAAACTAAATTGTCAACAAGTGTAAAACCTTTAATTCAAATGCCCTTCAAAACTTGGGCTGAAATCAACTGTCCCATTTTGATTAAATAGTTGTTAATGGAAATGAACATTTATGTTTGGGCGATGAGCGATGCTACTCCTTTCTAGTATCCTATTCCCTTCAAATAGTTCTTATATTTATCTAGATATTCTCTTGAAGCTCCTGCCATAGCTGCCTGCGATACTCCAACAATTACTCCGCGTGTTGTTTGGCAAACATTACACACATATTTTTCATCTCCTCCTAATGATAAAACTGTCAAAAGTCCATCATCGGCAGGACTTCTGAACATGTACTTCATGCCACATATCGTAATACTTTCTCCACCAATGTCCTTTCCTTGAACCAGCTTAACAAGTCGAGCAATTTCTGCCTGAGTTGGGGCAAATCCGCTCGATTTTGCCCACGGATTGCCATCCAATCCAAACAGGCCCGCATTTTTCATACCTGGACCTGCCATCAAACTTGTAACATGTGCGTCCCAACTCATTGTACGTTATTACTGAAAAACAGATGAAAATATAAGTTTAACAACTATGAAACAAGAAAATGAATTTAAAAGAATACTAGAACATATTTTTCCTTCTAAATCTGTACTCCTTGAAACTAGAAATATGTAAAACTGCAGTAATTACCAAGTGTTTGCTATAAACCAATCATAAAACAATCAGAATTTTTACAAAATGTATCATTATTTGTAATATTATAATCAAGTTTGAGCACAAGTTTTATCACTCTCAATAAGTGTACACCTAACATAAGGCACAAACAAAATAATCTAATGGTTACTGCTCAATGTAGCAAACACACGTCACTTCTGGTATAAAGTTTTGTCCGGCAAGTGTTTCCTTGAGGATTGTATTTAACCCATACCCTGTTAGAGGCAATGCTGTCCAATTTAAATGGCTTGTCTATTTTAGAAATTCAGCACTGAAAAGGTTAAAACTTCATCTACTTTGGGTTTTTTTCTTATTAACATCCTTCAATTTTGGTCAAGGGGTACTCTAGTTCACAGCCAATGATCTAGGAACTTTCCTATTAGAAGTAGCTAAAACTTTAAGGGTTTGCATACCACCAGGAAAAGATTGCCATATTACAATACAGTTCCTGTAATAGAACGGCTTTACATGATTTTATAATTGAAATGTTCTTGTTATCAAGCCATTTTTACTATGAAATTGACCATTTGATTCAGAAATGTTTGGTCTATGAAGGGAGGTCTTAATATCAGTGATCTAAGTATAAGATCTTTTCTGTATAATGGTTTCTGTTATTGGGAACATGTTCTTACACAAAATGTGTATAAAAAAAACTGTTATTACTTTGTCATGCTTCAGAAAGGCTGTCCAAAGTAGTGCAGTAAGGTAACAATTATTTTGTTTGGCCTTATTTGACAACCTTTATCAATAGATAGAGATGCAACCTTTAAATATCAAGCCACTGTACCTGTTGTACCTATCTAAAATCTGATTAATACTTTGTTCAAATAATTAGATAACAAAATATCATACTGTGAATTATAACATTCAGATATAGATAACCAAAGTGCAGCCAAATTTATTACAGTCAAACCTGTGATAACCAGTTATTCTTAGGGACTATATGTTTCAACTGTGCCAGTGTATACCGGTATTTTTGTTTCATTTAGCCAAGTGGAATCCAGCGAATTACTGGTATAAGCAAAGGGGTCTAGATATATCACCGTACAGCGTATATGCCGGCGTGGAGGAAACGTATAGCCCCTTTCACAGCTTTGACTGTTTGAAGTAAGAAGATTAAAAGTAATATAAAATAAATTAGTAAAATAACTAGTGAAAAGCTCTGTGTTACACACTATGTGAGAACTAGCCAATTCTTATGGATTAAGAAGCTACTGTACTATAAAGAAAATTCTACACTAAAATGAAAACATGTTAAAGGCTGACTTCGCCGCTGGTATCCTTTGTACACTGTTGTCAATACAATATTACATGTACTTGCCTTTCAACTGTCTTGTGAAGGGAAACACTGCTCATACTTAGCAGTTTATTTTAACTTATCTCTGATAATGAACGCTAAAAGATTCAATAACATTTATTCTTGTCCCTTGCTATGGAATGCATCAAAAAAAAATAAATTCTGCAAATGGTATCCACTATAAAAGTTTTCGTGACAAAAGCCAAGTATAAAATGGGGCATAACTCTGTCAAATATAACCTTGACCTACAAAATTTGGCCACATCACGACTGTCATAAGCAATTCAATTTAAAAGTTTGATGAAGAATTCTTAAAAAATGGCAAGGTTATAGCCAACTTTAAGTATTTATGATGGACTGACAGACTGATGGACAAAGTGATCCCTATGTATCGCCTTTTCTCTGAAAGGGCAACACAAAAATCTTGTGTGTGAGATACAGAGATGTCACAGTATCTTGCAGAACATAAAGAAAACTGTCAGAGGTAAAGCTCACTAAAAACCGCATCACATGTTAGAATAAAACTGTCAGAACCCAATACAAAGCTAATCTGTTTAAAAAACTAAAGCTTGATTGTTGGAAAAAGACATCCATGCAAAACAAGTTTCTTTTCTTGAAGTGGATTAACTCCCATTACATGCAGATGTTAATGGTTAGTCTACAGCAAGAAAAGAGATATTATTGTTTTATTATTTATCATCGTTTCAAAATAATTTCTATAAAGAAAACTTCTGTTTGGCAGTAAACTGTCAGACCTATCAAACTAAACATAAACATCTACCGCATAAGAAGTATATTCAGTGTTAATAATTATATAACAATATTAAAGTTACAAGATTCAGTAAGGTACTAACAGAACAACAAAATGCCAAGATTTTCAATGCATAAATACTAACTAAAGAAATTATGAGAGTACAGAACAGTAATTAATAAATCAAAGGGAAACAACTCCTGCATGACTATGGTTGCTTGACTAATTATGGAACCTGAGCAAGACAAGAAATTGTATTAGTGTAAAAGAATTCTTTAACGTAAAATGATTTTTTTGTTCAATCAGAGAGCAGAACTGTTTAATCTTAAGTTGCTTACATTCTGACAAACTGACTACTGAATTTTTGTTCTACCTCCATAAAGTAAAAGACAAAATGGACGTGTGAAACATGACTTGTGTCTTCCAAGCAACAGATACCGGTAATACTATATAGTGATCAGTTGTGAGGTTATTCATAAACATAAACATAAAATCACAACTACAGACTGACAGACAGGCAAATGACTGGAGTATAAAGGAATTTAAATACTACTCAGCTCTGCATTATGTGAAAGAATCATGTTCAGAAGAACATTAAATGATTTGGTTATTACTCCCTGCTGTTAGATAAAGCTATTAACAATGAAGATATGAAGGGTAAAATGTTAATTGGTTGATAGCTAAGAAACTTCAATAAAACTGAAAAACCAAGAATTTGAAAGCAATTTCTCCTTTGTCTATAAACAGATAGATACAGAGACAGATAGATACAGAGACAAAGAATGTTATTAAACTGAGAAGTGAACACTGAGGACTCTCATTTCTTTCGTTTCTGGTAAAACTAAGTATGCACTGGTAGACCTACAGGGAAACATTGTTTTACATACAACATTATATTGTCCTGTATTACATACCAGAACCTCTGGATTAGAAACTGTACGAAATATTTTCTACATGGAATCATCTTTATTCCAATTTATACTTATTAGTGATAAAGACAGATTTTTTTGCATGAGAGTCCTCAGGTTGGCAGATACAGTATCAAGAAGCCACCACACCCACACCTGTTTACAATACATGTCACTTCTAGATATACAGCATGCAAAGTTACCTAGAATCATCAATGTTGTTGATCCTGCTCTTCCACTCTCCAAGCACATTGTTGTCAATATCCAGAACAATTTTGTCATCCTGTTTTAATCAACTAACAAGTACTTGAAACCTACTCCATCAAAGTATATTATACCATAACATGGAAGTTGAGAATGACCATGTAAATGCTGACAGCATACATGCTCTAGTCCTTGGCAGTAAAACTTGCATAAATATGGGTAATAAAGAAATTTATATAATTATGCATTTTGAACTACAGAAAAATTATCTTTAAACGATGGCATCTTCTAAGAACATAAATGACACATTTTTAGATTTTAAACACAAATCATAAAATAAGACCCTCTTACATAATACAATTGACATGGTGTTCACTCTAATTAGAACTCTTATTATGTACAACACAGGCATAAATCTGAGAACTGCAACCTCTCGCTGGTGCAAGAGCCAGACAATGCCATATTCCTGGGACTTGATCCATTTTACCTTGTTTATACACCGAGTGAAAACTCATCTTTAGTCAACCATCTAATTTGTTAAACAACGGTTGAAGTACAAGGTTAGGCTGTAAGGTGACAGTACTGTAGCTATAGTTATGGTACTTGTAAACTGTAATTCATAGATTCATTTAACATGGGTTATCTAAATCCTGGACTTTCTATGGAGAAATCTCCAAAATATGGGATCATAATTTATTATGTCTGCCATGATGGAATATCAAATGGAGAAACTAACAATATTGTTTTATCATTTATTGCATTTCTATGAATATAAAATGACAAAGTTCACAATGAATTGCAAAGAATGGAAACAAGATTAATGTACACCTTGCTGTAAGATAAAAGTCTACATTAGTTTTGTATCCATTCAATCCAGGTAAGTATTTGGCACATATCATATGACAACACTATACAATTTGGCACATTATAATATTACAGCACAACCCCAGCTAAGCCTGAAAACACTACATCCTGACTGCCTAGGCACCCAGAGCTTTCTCAATGGACTCCCTGTCCACTTACCAAAAATAAAACTTGTCATAAATTTTCCTTTCTTCAGAAATACTAACTCCAACAATAGAATTATGAGAATTTCCTTTTGCAGTTTTAAACAATTTTCTTGGGTAACAGCCAAGCAAGACAACACTTATTCATATAATATCATGTAAAAGTAATGGTTCTTTAGTTAAAAGCTCAATAGTTAACTACTTTTGAATCCTATTTGCTCACTAAGAAATACTCTCTACGGCCCAATAACATTAAACAACTAACAACAAGGAAGTACCCAATCATCAAACTCACTACCTGTATATGAAGGTGAAGCTTGAGAACAGCAGCTCAGGTTTGGCAAACATCTATATAGAACAATTACAATGTAGCATAGATCTGGCACATGAAGCAGAAAGCTCTAATCTCCACAAATTATCAGTATGTCTTTTATTTTCCACTGACAAAAATGGCTATAGAATATTATTGTGTGATTCTGTAACATCACTTCTTTTTCTCATGTGATAGTGACCAATCGTACCTACATTTTCTTAACGAAATTATTGAAAATTTACAGCAAATAGACCTACTGTCATTAGGGGTCATTTGCTATTGGGGTCATCTACTAGCCATGAACTATCTCATTACCATTGAGGATCCTAAATCCCATCTCAAATAAGTGAATGAAATGGTTTTTATACAAAAAGTCTCTGTGACCCTGACTTTGGACTGAGTGAACTCAAAATCAATTGGTTTAATCTTGTGTCTGTGATCAAGGCTCCCACATTCTGAGGATTATAGATTGAAGTGGACTGAAATAGAAAGTAGGAAGCTAAGAGTCTAAACTCATGTCAGGGGACAATGTATTCCCTAAAATGTCTGCCAGGCTACACAGGCATTACAACAAGAAAAGCTACTGATAAACAACATTCTTCAGATGGATATCGCAAGTACTTTGACTTCTAGAAATAAATAAAGCTTTCTTTGGTAATAAAAAATGTTCTCTTCAACAACACTCACAACCATAAATACACAAGCAGTTTACTTCGTACTGCCATATGATAAATAAAGATTCTCAAGACTTGCTTACACTGATAAAAATATCACCAACTTCTATCAACTGACCTTTCTTTTGTATAAATCTTTTTTCCTAAAATAATCATTTTAATTTTTAAAGAATACATACACCTGTTTCTGAATTTGAAAAACTATAATTGCAAAGTAAAAACACATCAACAACAACAAAAAGCACATTGGTTCATCTTGTATCCTCTGTCAAACAAGCAAAGATTTTTAACAAACGTATGGCACAAACCCTGCAGCCCCGAAAGAGGGCCTCACAGTCGGTCCCTCCATGTGCTCAATAAAGTGCTAGAATTTTAAAATCCTTCCATGCATGACAGACAACAGCATACAGTATTCCATTCTTTAAACACTAATGTACCTTACCTTTGAGGTAGGGACTTGGGTCTTGCACGCGACACATCCGCTTGATGGCTAGACATTTGTGCACAGTTATTTTAAAATCCTTCAAAGCATAATAAAAGTTATAGTCCGGACACAAATGTATGCATATAACAGGATTCCATTACCTATAAACTCTAAGGTGACCTTGACCTTTGTGGTAGGGATGTGGGTCTGCACGCGACACGCCGTCTTGATGTGCTAGACATTTGTGCCACATTATTTTAAAATCCTTCAAGGCATGACAAAGTTACAGTCCGGACACGAAGTGGCATATATGCTTATAGAGGAATCCATTACCTTCAAACCTAAGTATGACCTTGACCTTTGAGCTAGGGACGTGGGTCTTGCACGTGACACGTCGCTTGAGTGCTAGACATTTGTGCCAAGTTATTTTAAAATCCTTTAATGCATGACAAAGTTACAGTCCGGACACGAATGTGTGCATATATGCTTATATGGAGGAATCCATTACCTTCAAACCTAAGAGACCTTGACCTTTGAGCTAGGGACGTGGGTCTTGCACGCGACACGTTGTCTGATGTGCTAGACATGTGTGCCTAGTTATTTTAAAACCTTCAATGCATGACAAAGTTACAGTCCGGACACGAATGTGTGCAATATAGAGGATTCCATAACCTTCATACTCCAAGTGTGACCTTCACCTCTGAGGTAGGGATGTGGGTCTTGCACGCGACACGTCGTTTTGATGTGCTAGACATGTGTGCCAAGTTATTTTAAAATCCTTCAATGCATGACAAAGTTACAGTCCGGACACGAATTTGTAAGTGGGGCGCACGGACGGACGGACAGACGGACGGACGGACAGACGGACAGACGGTCAGACGGACAGACGGTGCGATTTTAATATGCCACCCTTCGGGGGCATAAAAATGTCACTTAGTCTAGTGACATATTCTTCATCTCTTTTTGCATTATGAACTTTGAGTCCAAATGAATCTGATGACACAAGTAATTAATTAGCACCTAATATTATTGACTAGAATACAGCTGATGTTAGTATCCAACTTGCTTTAAGTAGTCCCGTAGCCGACATGAAACTTTACTGCAATTTCCCATCCTGTAGTTTCCGACAACAGCACCATAGACGAAACAACTCTTGGCTAGGTATCCGCAGCAGACATACTTTTCCTTGTCTGATGGAGCGTTGATCCGATTCAAGATAATTGAACCTTCTTGTGGGTCATGGGTGACGTACAGAAAACTGATCCCACCAATTTTGATTCCGTTAAAGTCTGTGTCCTTTCCCTGAAGGATATTGATAAGTCTAGTGACCTCGTGTGGTTGGGGACGCACAGATCCCTCTGCTGCCCATTCACCTCCATCAACACCATATATACCTGCGCTATACATCTCACCTGGTGTCATTAACTGGTCTGTTACGTATACTTGCCAACTCATTGTGAAAACTGGAGAAAAAAAAGAAGATACAGTCACGAAAAAAGTAAATGGTCACAAACTCTACATGGTCACTAATCAAATTCTTTTTTAACTGACATGCTGCATAATTAAATGTTTTTTTATTTTACTTCTACTTTGATCGCAACCAACTTTCCTCCAGATTAAATTAGAACAAATTTACATACTACAACATAAAAATCTCCCATTAATCCAAAACTTACTACTCTGAACATTCTGTAATTCATTTGTAATGTAATTTTTTACAGGTGTAAGAAATATTAGGAGTAGATTTTTTTGTCATTATATATTAATTGTTTTGCTGATGCAATGGAACTTGCGTAACTTGGAAGAGTGACAAAATCAAAGTGCGTCAGTTCTTCAGTAATTTTCTTATTATACCAAGACAAAAACTGCATTCCTGGAAACAGTCTCTCATAAATTAGGTTTTTGTTGTCTTTTTTTCTTTCTTTGTATAAAGGTAAATATCTCCACTTTTTCTAATGCATCCTGCTATTAATGATAATATTGCTATTAATACTCAGATGTTGTAGAAAGATCAGAAAACTTGCCCTATTAAACATGCAGACAGCTGAATACATAGTACTGCTGTAGTGCAAAGTCTTTTCAAACAATATATTTCCCTTTAGTACTTTGGTAACATTTTTATACAATACTCATCACATCTACTTGGACAGAAAATTGTCCTTTGACAGAAAAGATCTCCCAGCTTTTGAGAATAGCCTTATTTACAGGGGTTTAAAGTTTTAGAAAAAACATCTCAATCCCAACAGACTTTGTAAGTCATTTATCATTTTTTATATTAAATCACATTATGTTATTTTAATCTGCTGACAAAAATACGAAAATAAACACAAGAGCCAAGATGTGTTAAATGCTCTCCTGAGTTAAGTTGTGCATAAGAATCGGAACCATTTTAGAGAGGTAACCCTTTGACATGCTAGTCATAAATTCAGCACAGTAAACTGATAGCCGTTTTTGGCTCAAGTCAATTTCCATGGGTTAAAGACTTTAACTTATTATCAAACAAATTATTTCGTCACTGAAAACATCTTTTTCATTGACTGGATTTCTAAAGGTCGCCCACCCTCCAACAGAGCCCTAAGGATTTTACTGAGACCCTCAATGCTTGACCTTTTGTTTCATTAAAGATGTCATTGCAACACTGAACTATGATCCTTAAGTACCCTTTACTAACCTTATTATTTAGTTTAAGGGCATCAGTAATTATGACATTACATGTATAAAAGTATTAGTATTCACTTTATTTTCACCAGAAGAAAATAGCAAACTGTAATTGTCATAATTCCTATCTGTGTTCTTAATATAAAACAATTTTGTAATAAAAAATATAATAAAACATACTTAAAACTTTACTAGTTGTGTAAAAATATCTTTATAGTCTGTTAAACTGTTTCACTTCAATCCAGGATCATTCACTATTATCCATCTTTTTCCTTTTTTAACAAATCCAACAATGAATAAATTCAACTTTTAATTATAAATGTGTAGAGTACTATAGCATTTGAGTCAATCTTTTGAGTTCATTCATCAAAACCAGTATAGTAAGTGCTGGTTAATGAGGCGTCCAATTACCATAGCTTACACATGCATTCTATTTAACCAACATCTTAATATGATGATTGTTCAACATTCAAGAATGTCTAGTACAAAACCAGGAACTTTACAAACATTCAAAGAGATCTCTGTACCGTAAACCCAATAAACTATGATGTCTGTTTACCTGTTTACACCAGTACTTTTTTTGTTTTTCAATAGTTCAATTGAAAACAAAACTGCTTTCTGGTATCAGGACTAAATAAAACAGCTTTGAAAAGAAATCAATGATTCACTAAAGACTGATTAATTTGGAGAAAAAAGAAACGGTACACAAAGTAGACAGTGTTTACATCAATTTCGGATAAAACCTGTAAAAAGAAGCATTCCAGCCCAGGTAACCTATCAGCCTTACTATCTAAACGCTATCGGATATTTATAGCAGAGCTGAGGGGGGAAAATACCAGTCAGGATTCAATGGCATGCATTCCAAGCTTGAAATGTAGCAAAGATAAGTTCTCAAGGTATATCATAGTAAAAGATATTAACAAGATGGCCATGATGGCACTGTATCACTATCCCAAGTTCCAATGAAGCTCTAACAAACCTTCAACCCTACTCCGTTGTCATATTTTGATACATGTTTCAATTAAATTTCTTTTAATTAATGGTCTCTTTTTTAAATCACATTCTAAGGAAAACTCCAAATTTTAAAAAATATAACAGACACCACAAAAGCTGCATCCATCAAAAGTTTCATCACTTTACAGCAGTGATGTGGAACTAAAAAGATGCTGTATTTTTAGTGATAACAAGAGTTCTCCATGAGGATGTTGTGCTCAGGTGAGCTGAAAACAAACTGCAATATCAAGTGATAATAGCCATGTATCATCATAATGGTGAGGAACTTTTATCAGGTGCAGATACTGCTTCAATCAGTTTATCTGTTTGTATTACCTTAATTCCACAGCAGATATGTAAACAATAGAAATTCATCTTAATTCAGACCTTAAAACACTCCTCTGATCATTATTGTCACATGTAATAGGCCTTAGTAAGACCATTTAAGAAACTATGCCAACCAGACAGGTCTTTTTTCCAGGAATGACTTGTTTGGGACAGACAGGTGGATACACAGATGACATATACATGTGTTTAACAAAGGCCCAGAAGGGCCAGTATCACTCTACTAGACTGACTAGATTGTTCCCAGTACTTTTATCTTGTTAAAATCTTTTGGAAAATGTGACTTGTTCTAAACCAAACTGACAAGACAGTGTGGTACTTCTGAGTATCCTCTGGCAGAGTTCAAACTCTCAGTGAAAGGATTAAAGAAAATTGATGCAGACAATAAGTATCTTGATAATCAAAATGAGTTAAAACATTTCAAAGTAATAATATAAGAATATGCCAGCACTTACTGTCTGTTAGGCATATATTGCAAAATAAATATTTACCACATTTTGAATATGTAATTGCATTAAAATTGTTCTTCCTTCAACATTAATCCCTGGGATGTTGTATCTAAGTGATTCACAGCATTTTGTTACATAGGTAAATTAAAGAAAGGCTTCAATTAAATTAATAAAATCCGTTATATTATGAATAACATGTAAGGTACAGTGAGTAAGGTCCTGTCTGCATGCAAAAGTCCATTCTCAGAGGTCATGTGTTCAAGTAAGCAAAGATCACATTGAGACTAAAATAGCAGTCAACAGATGGACACAACTTGTGCATGGCTTGATTAGCTTCATGGTGCCATATAAACCATGCTCTAACAAAAAACCATGAACACCACACACCCAGGACAAAACTGATTGTATAAAACTATTTTGAACTCCTTATTTTCACAAATTTCTGATTAATATTAAATGAATTATTGCATGATCTTCAGAATTAACATAATTTTACATGAAAACATTTGAATTCAATCCAGAGAAAATAAGCCTTTAAGGATATCAAAATATGCACAACAAACATTAGAATCTGTTTTTCATTAGACAACTTCTTTCATAGCAATTACAGAGAAAGTACAGTTGCATGCCTCTGGAGCATTAATTAACTACCTCTCAGAAATATCAGGGAAGTGCATCAGGGTGTATCAATAAAATTTAATACTCAACACTTGTATACCAATCATAGTACATGAACAGTTTTAAAGCATCAGCTGAAGATTAACACCCAGTAAAATACATGTTCAGGTACTTGGCGTGCATATAGTAGGGATGTATTCTAGACTGCCTAAAAGGGCAGGAAGACCTCAGAAAGGGGCAGGGAGCACTAAGTCAGGAGCAGGGCATGTTAAAATGCAACATCAAAGAAAGGGAAAGAATAAGTGCAGTCTTACAGCCCATTGGACTATTCTCAGTGCTTACCAATAAAACAAAACTTTTTGCAGTAAAAGGCAAAACAAGAGGGTCAAGATGGCCCTCCATCACTCAGTACTCATATCCCAATGTGACCAAAATTCAACCTTAAACTATATATCATACACACGAACATTTTATATGACCATGGCCCGACCAATCTACATGATGATTGATTATAAATGTGACTCCTAGAGTATTTACAAAGTTTTTCTTGGCTTTGACTCAGCAACCTAGTTTTTAATCCCAGGTGACCCACACTAAATCTTAACCTAGAAATCATCAAGACAAACACTCTGACAAAATTTCATGACAATTGGGTATTAAATGTAGTCTCAAGGGTTAACAAGATTCTAATTTGATTTGTTCTTGTGACCTAGTTTTTGATCCAAAGTGACCTGGCTGAAATTATTGGGACAAACTATGAACACTTTTTATGAAGACTGGATATCAAACTGATGTTGATCTATAATATTGACCAGCAATGATTTTCAAAGTTCACATCACCATGACCTTGACCTTGACTTTTGATCCCCAAAACAACAGGGATCATCTATATGCTGTATGCAACCTTCTATGCAAAGTTTCATGAAAGTCAAATTAAATTTGTGACCTGCAGAGTATTATCAAGTACAGAATTATGGCGATCACTATGACCTTGACCTTTGACCCACTGACTCCAAAAAACAGTAGGGATCGTCTACTCAGTAGGTCTAATCATCCTATGATGTTTGAAGACTGTGGGTAATATCCTCAGAATATTGAGTTGATTAGAGTTTGGGTCACTGTGGCCTTGACATTTGACCCATTGACTAAAAAAACAAGCACCATCTACAAATATACTGCAAGTAAACAACCTTAAAATATAAAGAAGTTCACAGGTTATAAAATATGCAGAAAATTATGTACAAACACACAAGAATCTGATAATATTATTATCTGACCTTTTCATATTCTATTTTTCAATCAACCCATCATGATGCTGATAGGAGCATGTAAACAAATACATGTACACAAAATATAAGCTCAGTAGTAAACATGCTGAAACTATGTTAATCGTCTCAGTGCACAACAACACAATGCACAACAAAAACATTCGCATTGTTATACAACACTGAATGCACACATGGTTGCAAAGCCATTACTCAGGTTAAGATTTTGATACATATTTGTGTTTTGGAAGCTAAGAATCTTGGATTTTGTTGTAAGTTTAGGGTCTGAAATTGCAGAATGTAATACTTTACTTAAATGTATAAAGCAGTCTATACATCAAAGTTTGGAAGGTGCAATATAGATGTATGCTTAGTGGTGTTTTTAAACAGTTTTGTCCAAATCAAGGTTATTCAAGGTCTGGTATGAATGTTTGAATTACATACTAAAACGCTTTGTTTTGTAAAACTTTAGATGACACAAGTGACACTGGATTTCACAAATAGAACTATTTGATTAGATAAACTGTGAAAGTTATGACTTCAACATACAACCTTAGTTCAGATATATGTACTTCAAAGGGTAATGTACATGTTTGTCTACTAAGTATGCCAAGTACAAGCACTGTTTCACATAGACAATCTGCGGATAAACTCCTGCTATATTTTCACAGATCACCTTCCCAGACCACAGTGAGTAACCAGATCACCTTCCCAGACCGCAGTGTGTAACCAGTATGGCTCTGATGATCAATCATGAATGATCAATCTGATAAAATCATCATTATAAAAATCATTGGAAATCACTATCATCTCATCCAAGTTATATGGGAATTTCATTTACTCCCACCTAGGTATACAAAACCAGATCAGTGCTCTAGGAAATCTACAACTTTCCCTGAGGCTGCTGTTTGCAGATGTTTGTGATACTTAGCCTCTCAATAATGGTTTCTGTATCATTTGAAGAACAGTACAAAAATAGTAGGTTACTGATTCATCATGTAGCTTCAGTAACATGTCTGTTACCTGAACAGATCCAAGTATTTCTTGTTATACAAGTAAATACTTATACTTATGATATTATAAGTTCACTCTATCATTGCTGCCTACTTGAGGTTAGTGCATGGTATAACCTGTTAGTCTGTACTGTCATTTTATTACTTATAACCTTATGAGAGTTTCCTTTTCACTCTGAAAAGAGGTCTTATCTTTTGAAGGTCACACTATAATACTGGCACTCTGTGTTTGAATCTCTGCAATGGCTGTTTAACTGAGTAATGCTCTGCCCTTTCTCCTAAATGTGTCTTGTTGCAAGACTGGGTACATTTGTATATTCACTGTATTTTGAAACTTAGGTTTCACTTTTCACATTAAGTAAAAAAACAGTTTTCCCTTTTGATTATCTTCTCAAATCATGCATGAGGTAAGGTCTAGATCTATGAAATATCATAATTTCTAATCACCATTATTCATTACTACAGATATATAAAACAATCGTGTATCAAGATTATATTTAGCCATAAAACATGATCAAGATGGACTTACAGTACAAGCTGGAGGCAGAACTGTGTTACACCTATAACCAAAATGGAAATTAAAAAACGATTCCTAAAATAAGTTCACGTATTTATTATCTGGCACTATCTCTTTGAAACACCAGAAATAAGGAGAATTCCTTGCATTCTTTAAATACCTGTTAAAATGCAGACAGAATATGTTGCTAAATTGAAACTAATAAAATAAACACTGCTTATTCTAGGATATATGAAAAGAAAAGTTTGATGTGGCCTATGAAATGTAAACGTGTCTGATTTAGCAGGTTCACTCGGAGCAAGTTCTCTATTCACATGAGGCCAGTCACATAAAGCAAATAATAATTTTGCTCTCCTGTACGCTTACCTAGGAAAGACCACAGACAACGCAGAACGCACATGGTGCAAACCACTCCCCCTAGACCTGAATCACAGACTCACATTGAACATTTTAACATAAAAGTTGGTCAAATTGTGAATTACTATGCCTCACTGGTGCCAATCCATTGATGACTAGATGTACTATGCTTGCCAACACCATGAATCAAAACATATGTTCATGTAACACAGACTCTTAGACAGTGAACAAAGACAGGTCACAAGTCAATGAACACAGTCAGGACATTCAACTCTGGGTAATATCTTTTAGACAGGGCAAATCTGTATCAATTTATATAAACCTCTGAGTTTGGTAAGGACTAAAATACATGCACACATGCTATTTAACAAGACATAAGCTGTGACTTCTTAACTATATGAATACTACTCAGCTGACCAATCGGTTACTTTAATAGAAACTGATGGTAATCATGGTATATATACAAAGGAGACATAATACTTCTGTGACCTTTTTTTACAAATAACTGACAACTTTCTTCCTCTAAACAGCAAGGTATGGCAAACAACAGTCTCATTTCATCCAGCAATCCAACTAGATATTATGTTCTTATCATTTTTCATGTTTAATTGCATGACAAGTTAAAAAGCTGACAAGACTGATTCAATCACAATAAAAATTACACTCACAATGTAACAAACACACCTAAAAAAGCTAAATTTACACAAATGTGTTTCTGTTTTATTTTACTATTAAAGCATGAAACTAAAGACACAGTTCGTCCAAGTCATGGCATTGTCTTTTACTGACATTTTGCGGTTGCAGGGCTCGACTTAGGACTGAAAACTTAATTGGACCTTTGGTCCACCTCATCTAGACTTCAATTGGCCCGACCTCAACTGACCTGGACCAAAATATTTGTACCAATAAAAACTATAAATTCACTATGCAAAAAGACGTTTAAAAAAACGTGAATTCGAGTGGTGTTTTGAGTGAAAATATCGATCACGGGACTATCGCGTTTCTCTTCGTATTTCTGAGTGACCTTTTTATTACATCATGAAATTAAAATGTTGATAAAATACACCTGCAAAAGCGAACTGTTACAATTAGATTCTTTGAATCCCAAGAATTAATTCACACATCTCCGCCACGGTATTTTCATTGCAAATCTGCGGCCGCTATACTATTACCGCGTTTTTGATATCATCGTTTCAAAAAGTTATTTTTCGTCTGAACCTCAATGTATATGTAATATATTTATTCCTGTGAAATATCCGCCGTAATTGGTCAATGTTTATTTTCCACTTTGCATTTGTCACTCGTGGTAGGTGTGAAAAATATGGCCTGTCATAAAGGATGACACAATTAACTCTTTCAATTTTGAAATTCAAATTCGAAGTCCAAGCTATGTGATACCACTGATTGAGGTTCGTTAATTGATGAAAGCGAAAACATTTCTCTAACAATTTAAAAGTTCCGAATGTTGTTTATTCAAAACAAAACTACTGGAGTATTTTTTTCTGCTTGTTACAAAATTGTCGAGTTTCAGCGTGTCCGTCTATTTTGCTCTTTTTCAGGAAACTGTGAATTTTTCCAGTAACAATTTTCTTATATTCATTTTAATGAACAACCTTTGCCGAATGAAGTAATTTTTCTTCTGTTAGTAATAGAGATAAAGCCGCAGGTGTCACGAGATCAAAGAAGATCGCCAACGCTTGTATGAGCTAGTCAAGTTTCTTTGATCTTAGTAAAACACGTGGCATTAAAAAGACAGATATATTTTGACAGTTTAAGACATGTACAAGTGCTTGTTGACTTTGGATTATAAAAAATATTAGTTTGGATGAGTTAATGTTACGAGTAAGTTTTATTTTTGTTGATGCAATATATCGAAAATGCTACACAAATGTACGTCGGTTGGCCTACGAATTTCAATTTAAAATGTAGAGCTCTATAAAAGACAAAAAAGACGCGTGTTTACAAATATCTACCGAAACAAATTTAAATTTAATATTTCGTAAACCAGTTCAATCACACCAAGTACGGCGATTTTATTAACCCCCGCAAAGTGCCGCGATATTTCTCCGTACTCGAAGTCACTTCAAGTTCTAAGTCACGCTTTGGCGCGATTGGAGGTGTTTAAAACTCGATTTCAATTGGTTATAGATGGGTGTCAGTGACAAATCAGAAAGCACATTATTAATTTGTTCTATAAATCCCTGACTAACAAAGATTTGTGCCATTGTCATCTCATTTTTGATGTGGACCGGCGGACCAGCTTACTGGACGGGAGTTGGACCGTGGGCTTTTTAACTGGACCCGGGCCAAAGGTCCAGTGCTAAATCGAGCCCTGGGTTGTAAATTACTATTCCTGATGCCATCTTTGACATATCTTTATTACTTACATTGTATATATAAAAAATTGTCACGGTTCCCCAAGCTTATTCGTGCCATTTTTGCCCAAAATCTTCAAAGTCACCTACTTGTTTATTCTTAAGTGTTCTTTTAAAGTATATTTGTTGCCTAAACTGAAAAATTGTTGCCAAACAGGCATTTAATCACAGTTGGCAACACAGGACACCATGCACTTTCTACAGCCAGAGGTCAATCCAATATAATAAGCAAAACATATCTCTGAAAACGAATTTAATATTTCTACTGGGGGTTGAAGTTACATTTCAAATGTTTTCATGGAGGATACTACTGTTATAAATGCTATTTTAATACAATGTTTTTTATTCATTCTGGTGATGCTAAAAGGGAAAGAATGAAGATTTTGATAGAAAGGCAAAGGGTCAGAAACTTTAAAAATATTACAAAACTTGTCTTACACATTGATACACGACTTTACAGTTTCAAACGGGGCTATTTCCGGGGGTTGGGGATAATTTCCAGCCTATTTTTATCTAGTAAATGTTACCGGCTACTTAACACTATATGTAACTTCTATGAAAAATTCCCGATATATGGTCAGGTTTAACAACTGATTAAATGTTTGTGGTTAAATAAAATGTATCAAATTGCATATATTTAGAAAGCTAAGATTGTAAGCTTTCCAATGATGCATATATTGTGACAATATCACAAGAAACCATGTCAGACGGACAGTTTACAAATAGCTTATTTTCTATTGATTATAAGCGTACTACATTCAATTTACCAGAAATTCAAGGGAGATAACTCTCAACTTCACTCGATACGCTTCGGATATCTACGCTTTACAGTCTCGGAACTGTAAAGTCGTGTATTTTATATCATCATAAATCATTTAGCATTAATTAAACTTCTTTCAATAAAGTCTTATTAAGACAACATCTTCCTTTTGTTCAGTTGCTGAAAGACATCTCAATTGAGAATGAACTGTGTTTTAAATCCAGCATTTGTATCATTACAATTTCTAGTAAGATTAAAACAAGCTGCCACTCCTGCTAGTATTAACACAAAGCCACATACACATTTCATTGTAAACTCAGAAAATTTCATTTGTTCATGATCAATGTACAGCAACTGTAGAGACATTAAGTCTCAGTTTATAATTGGTATTGAACTGGTCCTGGCATTGAAGCAAGGTAATTTTTATTTTAAAATTTTGATATAATTTTTTACATAGATCAACAAATGACTGACTTTTCTTTTGATACATTTAAGTCATACTTGATTTTTATTTGCGAAATTATCCACATATAACAAAGCAGCCAAAAGTTGACTGCTGGAGTCTATTATTTTGGCATTTCAAATGTTTAAAGTAAGTGGAGATATTGCCCATCAATAAAAATAGGATGAAGCTTTTATAGCCCAATCAAGCTTAAATTTATAGAAAAAATATCACAGTGTTCCCTTTTCATAAAAACTTTTTACACAAATAAAACTTACACATTTTTTCGTCAGAGGCTTTGTTTATTTTAAATTGAAAGTGCAAGTAAAAATGCTATAATTCTGGAGCAAAAAGTAGCTGATTGTATAGTTGGGTGATGTTGACTTCTATCATTTACCTAATATTGTGAGTCACATATTCAAGGACTTTTGAAATTATCTACGAAATAGATAATATTTATTGAAAAATTAAAGCCCTATCTAGCAATCAAGGCTGACTTATGCATACATGGATTGGCAACTTCCAAAAATTGAAAAATCAATAAAAACGATACCAAAAAAGGTTACCCATAACTCCTTGTATGACTATGAGCTGGGCGACAGTCTCAGATATTGTGCACCTGTTCTTAGACATTAAATTAAACTTTTATAATAATTATTAAGAATAAAAAATGCAATATTTGATTTGATACATTGAACGGTTGTCTTTATATCTTGTTACACAAATTTACTATAAAACAATTGCTATATAAGGCACCCATTGTGTTAAAATGTGTCAGAATATCTTGTGCAAAAAGTTTGGCCCACTAACGATACCTGGGTGATTTGTGTAGGAAGATAAGCAAGTTTCCAATCCATGTGTACATAGGTTCTTGGGAAGCTCGATTAAAAGACAATTGCCTTGAATTGGGCTTCATGGTCCGATATTGTTACCAGTCTGTTAATCTATCAACAGATCAAACAAAAAACGTATATTACCTGTACACAGACACTGTTTCCTATGACACTCATGCTCCAGCCATTCCTTTGTTACAGCCAAGAAGTACCGTCTCACAAAATGCCAAGGTTGCAACATCTTCTCTTCCATGCGATTAATCGGATTATTCAATAATTCATCATGCAATTCTTTATTGTTGAATTGCTAAAATTTAGTGACACAAATGTCCAAAGTTTCAACATGGGTTAGTAAGAACTGTCGTGACAACACTAGTCAGACTAAATCGGCCACATCCTACCTGACAAAGCCATGCCTGAGTTTTGCGAATTTTATCACGAGTCGCAGGTCTGCTGGTCTGCAGACCACCGAGAATGCAAATATTTTTGACAGCTATTTTTCTGTCGAAATACAAATTGCCAACACAAAACTGAACACTTTCACCTACCTTTCTATCTGGACTAATGAATGAAACTATTATTTGAAGAATCCCGACTTTACTTCGTAATACTTTTCAAAGTATATTCTTTGAGAGCCTTTGATAGGTGGTGCCGGCAAGAAAATGGCTGCCAGATGACATTTCCGCTCAATATCCAATGAAAAGTCGTTTTTGACATTTAGTAAGGGAATAGCCAATAGGAACATTTCTTACATACTGTTTTAGGAACCGGTGTAGCTGGTTCCCAGCGTTATGTAAAGTGTATACATGCTGAGGTCATACACATTGCAGTACACAGTACACGCAGAATGTCGGTCAAAGCGATATGCCAAGTCTTAGCCAAACGAGTAAGTGCCTTTTTGTGTAAATGCTTTCAAAGCAAATTAGTTTTAAATGGTTTTAATTCAGACTGTGTTTTTAAATCATCAGATGCGCATCTTTTCTTGAATTTTGTCAGCATACTGGACTTGAAAATAAATCAAAGCAGTGAAAGGACTGTCAAACATGGATGGCATTGGCACCAGCAACAGACAGGAGTTTCTGCAGTTAGCAGTCTAGCATACATGCCAATTTTCCCTGGATTTGGCAGGATATCCGGGTATCAAGAGCCTCTTCCCTACAATACTCGCTCGTAGATGAAAATTTTGTCTGTAAAGAAGAAATACCTACAAAACTAGTAAAATATCAGTGTGACCCCACAATCGACACCTTTGATAATGAATGTAGTGGACACTGGAATAGATGCACACCATTTTTTTTCACAAATGTATAGGCTAGAGAGTCTTCACAGTTTTGGTTGAAAAAGCCCTGCTTATGAGTAAGCCACAAGTTCTGGTTAATATCCTGGTGGGTTGTAATACTGGTGTATTTAAATTTCAGAAACAAATTCTGCAAAGAATTATGACCATTCACCTGATATATCTGATTTGTTATTGTCCTATACCTTTTATTTATAATTTATGCAAAAGACAGATGTTGTTAAGAATTCCTTCAAAGTAAAACATACGCAAATGTCAGCACCATTAAGTCTATTTTTAGTAACAGTCTTGGAAGGTAATAATGGTGTATTGGTAAATTTCTATCCCATGTCTTTCTTCATGTCAAATACAACTAATACAATTGAGTCAGTGTTATTCAGGTAAGTCACTAGGTAAGTCCTCCGCAATTTTTTAATCACTGACATATAACATAATGTAATAAAACTGTGTTTTAACAAGCCAAGTATAAAACATTTAAAAGAAACCCTGTTAAAAAACAGGGATTGATACAGAGAGTGTTGGGGTTGGAACATTTAGGGTTCGTATACCTAAAATTTGTAAATCTCACACTGTGTTATTTAGCAACTATCAGTGTTTATGTACAATATGCAAATTAAGTTGTGACATCATTCACAAGTTGCGTTTGGATCATTTTTCGGAATGCCCTGGTAATAAACGACCACTGGTAATACCCTCCATGACTATACTACAGTTTACCGAAGAATTTGGAACCATCAGATCCCAATTGCAAAATCCAGCATATTTTCCCAATTTTTAGGCCAAAAGTTTCTAAAATACCGCTAAATTAAATACGTCAGTTTGCTATATCTGTAAATGCCTGCATACTGCACTAGCCTGCCAGTATGTGTCTCACAAATAAAGCTGATATATTAAATTGTAGTCTGACAACGTTACATAAAAATGTCTGAGAGTACAAAATAGCGGTCATATAATGGTAAAACTCATTTTTTCCTCAGTTTTGACATTTTACTTGTTTTTTCCCAATTGAAGGGGACCTGCAACCCAGTTCTGGAAAATAAGAATATCTCTGGGCAGTTTAAACAAGTCAAATAAAGCAAAAGTTTGTCAGGATGGGCTTTTTCTAAACAGTAGATATAGTTATTTCAATATACCAGACAAAAAAGAAATGCAAACACTTTTTAAATTGCATTGGGCAAAATTTAATGTGGTCAAAAACTAGGTCACCAGGTCAAGCAATAGAAAAGCATTTTGAGCATTCAAAAGTGGGTCAATTGGGGTCAAAAGCTAGATCATCTGGTCAAATCATAGAAGAAGCTTATGAACACTCTTAGTCTATAGAAGCCACATTTTGTACCCAATTATCTTGAAAATTAGTCAGAATTATCTATTAATGAAATGTAGGTCAAGTTTGAAAATGGGTCTTGTGAAGTCAAAAACTAGGTCACCAGCTCAAATCACAGAAAAACTTTGCGTACATTATAGAAGCCACAATTTGTACTTAATCATCATGAAAATTGGTCAGGATGTTATGACTTGATAATCTTTAGGCCAGGTTCAACGCTTTGTCACATGAGGTCATATGAGCCATAATGGCCCTCTTATATATTTAAATCTCAAATGTAAGAAGAAATTTTCTTACCTTTAGTACATTGGTTCAAAACAATTTCATTAAATGTCATGTGACATGGTACATTTATTAGAGCCATTTGGTAGATTGGTTACCAATGGTATTGGAAAGTACTTTTAGAAAATTAACAGACTATTAGCAATTGGTGGATACAAGACAGTGGAACTAAGTACTTGGAAGTCTTCATGTTGCCAAATTGATGTTTACTAAGAGTGCAGTCGAATTGTTCAGGAGTGGACATCCTTAGGAACACTGAACTGGGTTTGTTGTAGTGAGGTGTTGTTCTAAAGAGGTCAATTCCTTGTATATAATTTGCACAATGGAAAAGAAAATGTGCACCTTTTTAGAGAGGTTGGACTGTGTGTTTTAGTTGAATATGAATCCTAATTGTTGATATATCTGTATTTCAGAACTTGTTTGCTCAGCTGAGGAGACTTGGAGCTCGCAGTATATGGGATGGTCGTGTCCCACTAGCAAAAGATGATCCTGAAATTGACAGCATTATTGCCAAAGAAAAAAACAGACAAGTGTATGGGCTTGAACTCATTGCTTCAGAGGTAAAGTTTTGATCAAGGTCCGATTGGTAACTCTATACATGTGTAGCTTAGTATGTATCGCAGTTATGGACTTAATTATGGAAAGGGGAAAAAATGATAAATCAGTTGGTACAGCAGTCACACTGTAAGGGAAGGGTTCTGGGTTCGAATCCCTGTCAGGCTGCACTTTTTCTCACCCTCAAACATTTTTGGCCCAACATTAGGCCGTGTTGACTTTGCAAGGTTATCTAGTTTCCAACATGTATCTGTATTTGCTTGGTTTAGTTGTACTGTCTTGAAATTGGATGATGAATTTCAACATGATAGGGATGAATGTGTGTCAGTAGAGCATCCACCCTGTAAGAGACCCAGGTTCAAATCAGTCAGGCTTCACATTTGTCTCACCCTGCATCATATGCTAAAACCAACAGTTTGAAAAAGAGCAAAATAACAAAATGCAGTCATGACACAAAAGTAAAAGAAAAAAAACGAACTGACAAAATTCTGAAATTTTGTGTGTACTTCTATAGTAAACAATGAAATACAGTATTTTCTAGAAAATTGAGAGCTATTTAGGTGCTTAAATAGCGCACCTTTCTACCACAAGTTTTGCTAGGTAACACAGTCTCTCTAAATCCCCTCCCATCAGTATTTGGTAGTGGGATAATACTGGTTGTTACAAATGCTACTAACAAGCTAGTTATACACATGTTGGTACTATTATTAATAAACATAAGAATATTCAAAACTAATTAAATTTCTAACATGTACTAGTGTTTTTCTTTGCAGCTGCAATGTTCTTAGATTAATAATTGTACTACCATATTGTACACCAGGTTTGTCGCTTAAAGTGACTCATGAAGTTTCCTGTTTGCTGTTCAATATGTTGGTTTTAACAAGATACCTGTTAGTACCTTAGCAAATTTGCCCTTTTAACATGACAGGAAACTTGATTTTAGATAAAAAGCCTTAAATCATGTTTGTCTATAAAGAACTGTAGATTTTGTATTATGCTTATTTAAATGTCACATAAATTTAAGTCAATAAACAGACCAATTCTCCTCCCCCATCTCCCCATGCCAAGAAAAAAAACTAAAAGAAAAAAAGTCCTTCCGTAATCAAATAACATTGTACATTGTATCAGTCACAGTTTTTACTGCAAAATCTCAATCAATCTAGTGTTGCTATGATGTGAAGCCAATATCCATATAGAGTTCAAGCTTTGCAGTAAGACCTTATGCTAGATTGAAGTAAAACCTTGTGTATTCAGTTAAGCTATATGGTTAAATTGAAAGCTGTATGTTTATTTTGCAGAACTTTGCCAGTCGAGCCGTGCAGGAAGCCCTTGGTTCCTGTCTAACTAACAAATACTCTGAAGGCTATCCTGGGGCAAGGTATGTTAAGAATACCCAGACTGGTTTACATACAAAGTTTATTTTAAACTTAAGTTATTCATATCCATGATTGTTTAAAGGAGTTTGTGTATGGTAATTGAAAATAAATGAAACCAGGGTACAATGTAAATATTTGAGTTATATTAACCAGCAGGACAAAAATCTTTAAAGAGAAAAAGATGTCACATATTGGAGGATCTAATCAAAACTGGTCATTTTATTGAACATTTACCTTTTCTATGTATCATTGTAGTAGGCTATAGAGGTGATATACACAAAAAGAGACTTTTTTTACAACTCTTTAAAAAAAAGTTTACAGGTTTTATAAGTACAAGAATTTCTCAGTAAAATTTGAAAGTTTTCACTTGTGAAAAAGCTATTTTATTTAGTAACTACAGGTAACACTAACAGCCTTCTGCTGCTTTCAGTTACAGTCAGTGACTCTTTTACATAGCTATAGTGGTAAAGATATCCATATTTGTAACTATCCACTCTCAGGTATTATGGAGGCAATGAATTTATTGATGAAGTGGAGAGACTTTGTCAGAAGCGTTCTCTAGAAGCATATCGCTTAGATCCGGCAAAATGGGGAGTGAATGTCCAACCCTACTCTGGGTCGCCTGCAAACTTTGAGGTGTTTACGGGTCTTCTTAAACCTCATGATAGAATCATGGGACTGGATTTACCTGACGGAGGACAGTAAGTACATGTATATATAAGTGTACTGAATGGAATTGAGTAAAGTGAGGGGGCTACCTGAAAGTAACACTGTCTCTGCTTAAACTCGGCTGATCTTAAAGTTTTATTCATTCATATGCCATTCCATTTACCATTATTTGAACATATATAACTAATTACCAATAGGAAATTTACCCCAATTGCCTGGATGCAGCTACTTTTGTTTTTTAGCTAGTGTTTCCCATTGATAAACACTAAATTCACTCAGGAGTTATCTGACTTGCTTGACCCAAATGACAGCCTGGATGCAAAACTTTAACCAAAATGTTGAAGTCAATTCTGGTCTATTATTTGTTGTTATTGTGTAAGATTTGCTTTGGGTACCAGTAACCTAGTACCTACATGTATATTAAAACAAGCAAGGGTACAATCAGGATTACAAAGTGGACTAACATGATTTAGATATTTAGCAAGGCATATCTCACAAGTGGTAGAAGTTGAATGAAAATGCTTGTATTTATAGTTAAAGACAACTTAAGTTAAATGATTAAACACAAAAAGTGCTGTATGAAAAATACACAAAATCTGTGTCAAAATGACTTACTTACCCTAGATATTTTTTTGCATTCTGTATGAGCTATCAGTCTGATGGAACAGAAGAGATCCCAATAGATACAGCCAAGTAGGCATGTGTCTAATTAATAACATAGGAGCATGTCATAGTACTTTTTATTCCTGATGTAATAAATGCATTGTTAAAGTGGCAGACAGTCTTATACAATAAAATGTAGTCATAAATAAGTATATAAACTAATTGTACTTGTTAATATGTGGTTTAACTGCAATAAGAAATACAGATATATCAGTTGGTAGTGACAGATGGCTGGAACGAATGCTTATGGTATTTGCGAAATGTATGCCGTGTGTTACCAAGCTTTCTTTGTTTTACAAAACTATAACAAAGTTTCTAAGTAAATACAGTAAAGTCCCTCTATCAAGGCCACTTGATATTAAGACGACCCTCACTATATAGAGATATTAGTGATGTTACTAAAATGTGTATACATATAAACATATTTTAACTATTAATTTATGTGCAACAACAAAGATAAGTTGTAACTTACAACATTTAAGTTTAATATATATGTCTACATTTTTATAAGACGTCAATCTTAGATATTCATATTTTCAGTTTGACACATGGATTTCAAACAGATACAAAGAGAATCTCAGCAACATCTATATACTTTGAATCTATGCCATACAGGCTTAATGTAAGTGGTCTACAATCTTCTTTCAGCTGCGTAGTATCCATTGTTTAAGAAATCTTTCTGAAAGAAAAATACAGCAACTTTCGTTTATCTTAATGTGTATGTAAATAGAACCCTAATGGGGTTTTCTTGCCTGAATTGTTCTATAACTAGAATAGAGCTTCGTGATCAAAAGTGAAATGCAAAATAAATCAGTTAAAAATAACACTGTAATTTAAGCAAGTGTTGTTATTGTTGCAGCCGAAGACAGATCTGATTGACTATGATAAACTCCGAGAAACGGCGAAACTTTTCCGTCCTAAATTGATCATTGCTGGTACTACAGCATACTCAAGGCTACTGGACTACCAGGCATACAGAGACGTAAGTACACGACCTCATAGGAATAACTCACCTAACATGTTATATCATTACAGTATTGCAAAGCCTCATTCCTGTTTTGAATTTTTACCTTTTCTTTACTAAAAGTAGATTTAGAGCAGGCGTGTGTAGTTCCAAACCAAGTTCTGAGCATCAAAATTCTTTCTGCTCTATCAAACATAGTATTATTTGCATTGTGCAATAGAAAGGGATGCATAGCTGTTTTTCCTTGGCTAATATAGTTTGTTGCTTATAGTGGTTATCAGTTTAAATTGAGCACCTGAATTATGGATGATATAGAATTTTATGGTGGTGTGATGGGGTTGCAAATAAAGAATTACTGCCATTTGGCAAGAAGAATGAATTGACTCTGACCAAATTAAAAAGAATTACTTTTATATCACGTTGTATACATGTGTTTATCGTACTGTAGGACTGTTGCTTAAAATGTGAAGGAAAACATTTCATTAATTCACACTCATGCCATATATTACTGCCTTGAGTAAAATCTCTATGAAATTGTTTCAAATCTGTTATAAATACATATTGTTATAATGTTTTCTGCAGATCTGCAATGAGGTGAAAGCAATAATGATGGCGGACATGTCACATATATCTGGTTTGGTCGCGGCAGACGTCATCCCATCACCATTCGAACATTCCGATGTTGTCACGTCAACAACTCATAAAACTCTTAGGGGACCAAGGTACAATACAGTCCCATTAGTCTGTTAAGCAAAAATAAGATAGGTTGTGGTAAAGAGGGACTTCTATGTGCAGCTTACATTAGCTAACACTCTAGTTACAAATGACTTAGTCTTTAGAAAGGTAGCGGCTTTCAGTCATTATGTATTGAAAGGTTGCCTTTTTTGAATTACAGTTGGTATGCAGATCTATCATTATGGTATGCTGATCCAGTTTGAGTTAAAGTTTCAATTCATTTAATTTTTCATGAGATACAACCCTTATCCATCTTTAGTCTTTGCAAATGGATAACCCCTGAGAAGGTGAATGTATTTGATTCCCATTTAGCACATGGTTGATTGCTAAATGGCATACATGTATATTTTCACTGACTTAGGTCTCTGTTGTTGTTGTATGTGGTTGTATGGGTTTAACACCCATTTCAACCGTATTTGCACAGCAGGGCTGTTTACCTTACCATCGCTCCTGAGAAGGAGCAGAAATGGAACCCTATCCATACTTACGAAACTGGCAACTTTCTCACATTTAGAGTAGTTGTCGGTAGTGGGACTCAAACTTGTGACCCTCAATAGGCAAGAGGTTACAGTGATTTGAAGTCAGTTATGAGATCTGTTAAAACTATTTAATAATATTGCAGGTGGTTCATTTACACTTTTGGTTTTCTCAATGACAATATTTCTTCTTGTTAGATTTATGATTTATTTTTGTTTATTAAGGTGAAAATGGTAGGAAAATTGGTGAATCTTTCAACATCATTCACAAATTGTATACATGAAAATCAAAGATTCTATTAATAATTACTTACAAATGTTTTTTTCTGTCTTCAATGCAGGGCGGGTATTATATTTTACCGTAAGGGAGTTAAAGGGCAGGATAAGAAGACAGGCAAAGATATAATGTATGACTTTGAGAAGAGGATAAATGGAGCAGTATTCCCATCTCTACAGGGCGGACCACATCAGCATCAGATAGCAGCTATAGCAGTTGCTATGCGACAGGTTAGTCAAAGGCATTGTTTTAACAAACCTTTCCTTTACAACCAATGACAGCTATGAAATTGTTAAGTGGTGTACTCGCAAGAAAAAAGGCTGTGTATATTTACCACAGCATCAACTGTTGCTTAGCAACATCTGATTGATTTGAAAAATTACTATTTTGCTAGATTATAAGATGATAGCTATAACTGTTGCAACAAATTCTGTTGTGAGGACTGTTCAGATGAATTGCTGGTACAGCTGCTCTTGTAAAATGATCAAGAAGGTACAGTATTCTTATGGTTAAAATAGAATACTTTAACTGTGTGTTTATATGCAGGCTTTTATCTTTATGGATTGGCTATAGGATTACTTTCTTTATTTATTTTATATGAATATGTTATATGAATATAACATACTCGGGATATAAGGAACACATTTAAATGGTCCCAAGGAGTTCGTTATAAACAGAGTTTACTGTATATATGCATGCTGATGGTGTTAACCTCAGACCAGGCCTTGTCTGAGGTGGTGGAATATTATCGCATCAGCCACATTTAGCCAGTAACTTGATCTTAAACTGAGGACCTTACCACACCCCTGACATGTCTGACTACCTTGCTTGACCTTTGTTTTTGTTTACATAACTTTACTGTTTCCAGGCTCAGTCTCCCGAGTTCAAGGAGTACCAGATACAAGTGTTAAAGAATGCTAAACTACTCGGAGAGGAACTGGTGAAACGAGGATATGATGTAATCTCAGGTAAATTGTGCCCCTGTTTATGAATCTGTGTATTTGTTCACCCTTTGGTTTAGCTCCCTATTCACTGGTGCAAAAGTGTGAATTCTGTCAAATTTGTTTATTAGTAGGCTTTGGTTATGTCATGGTCTGTATGTCTTGAAAGTCATCAGCACTTCCTTTATATAAACAACTTTAACTGATTCACTTGTAAAGCTGAATCTTTAGAAGGCTAACACATGTTGTCATTTGGTTTGTTTTGGTATATAGGAGTTAGCTTGTACGTCGGTTGGATGGAGTGTTTGTTTTCATGTCTGCTCCATATCTCTTGGACCCCTTGAAGGATTTTCATGAAACTTCATTCAAATATTCATGTCATCAAGACAACGTACAGAACCCATGTTACAACCCTGTCATGTCATGGTCAGTGTCACTGGTTTTTTATCTGACTGCTTCATCTCTCTTGAATCCCTTGAAATATTTCCATGAAACTTCGGGTCAAATATTCATCTCATCAAGATGACATGTAGAACCCGTATTCCAACCCCTTCAGCTCAAGGTCAGTGTCACAGGGCCATTCGTTTTTTGTGTCCGCTTCATATCTCCTGTATCCTCTGAAGGATTTTCATGAAACTTGGGTGAAATATTAATCTCATCAGGATGATGTGCATAACCAATGTTTCAACTCTTTCAGCAGGAAAATATCTGATGAAGAAGAGCAAGATTAAGGTCACATTTAGGGATCAAAGGTCACGAGTTTAAATCTGTGTGGCTATCTTATCAACTGAAAACTTATTTCAAATGTTTAGATTAATAATTTGACAATTTATTATTGAATTGAAATTGTGCCATATTTAGGTGAAGGTCACAAGGGTCAAAGATTATAAGACCATATCTCCCAAGCCCCTTGAAGGAGTTGCATTAAACATGGCTTCAATTTTCACCAAGTCAAGATGATGTACATAGTGTGTATATTATCTGTCTTTTTTCAGTGTCACACTCAGGGATCAAAGGTCATGTGACTTAATTTTGTGTCCACTTAGTAACTCCTGAACCACATGAGCATGTCATAAATACTTATCATTTAGTTAACGAGGAATGGATTATTAGAGAAGCCATTTTTTGTGACAAGGCACATTTGTAGGGGGAGGGATTTGAATCATGTTCAGTGATAGCTCAAGTTTATCCTGACTTAACTCTATTCAAATTTGAATGGAAAAAAGTAAAAATTGCGAATACTTCTCATGTTATGATGGTTAATTCTTTCTTACAGGAGGCACAGACAATCATCTCATACTAATGGATCTCAGACCCAGCGGTACAGACGGAACACGTACAGAGCTCGTGCTCGAACTCGCCGCGATCACTGTGAACAAAAACACAACATCTGGAGATACGAGTGCCTTCACACCCGGTGGTCTCAGACTAGGTAAAATTTGTTTCTTACAGAGGAAAATAGTCTAGTACTGGTTCTTCCCAGGAATGATGGTTAGGAACACTGCCCGCTTGTTAAAATTACCGTAATTCAGTTGGAACAGGCATTAAATTCATACAACTACAATTACTGCCTACTGGTTGGGGACCACCAAACCCGGACGACCATCAAACCAGACTCTTGTTTAAACGCGTGAATATTTTCTTAATATTTACAATCATATGGTGTTGATCAAACAGACACTTGATTTTTATCCACAAAGTGCAACAACAACAGTTTAATGTAACTATTTGACCAGAAATCTCACTTTTATTAGTCAGTCACTGAAAACATGCTTACATTGTGAGGGGAAAGGGAAAGTGACAGACTGTGCAAGAGCAATATTTCTACGCCCAGCAAAAAAATTCACAAGTTAAACCTTTCATCTTAATACTTCATTAAGTGTCGAATGATGATACAGTTAACATAATTTAAAAGCTAACATCACAATTTAACAAATATATTTAAACTACCTGTCCGGAAACATGGTACAGTTGGTCAATAAAATATAGCAATTTGGAACCCCACAGCCGGGCCTAAAAAGTGATTGATTTAATCTGATGGGTTAAGAAGTTAGCTTGTTGGAGAAGAACCTAACTTTCTACTGGTAAAATTTTGATAGCTAGATACAAAAATTGTCAGAGTTATTGAAAAATACCTTTGAAAAGTGTCCGGTTTTAGGACTCTAGCCAGTACAGTGAATTATTTCTGTTAAGAAAGAAATAGTGTTGGATCAAAAACAGGACATTTGGTCCCTCAATCTGCCTAAAACCCCTGACCTGAGACAAGACATTTACTAGAATAGATGTCTGACATATCAAACTATACTATGTAATAACCATTATAATCCTCTATAGTGAAACCAAATCAATGAAGCGGAACTGTTTAATTATTTCACACCATTGACTGTATTCTTTGTGTGATGTAGGATCTCCTGCTCTAACATCTCGTGGAATGAAGGAAGCTGAATTTATACAAGTGGCCGACTTCCTGCACCAGGGAATACAGATTGCTGTAGATATCCAGAAGAAAACCAGTAAGTCTATACTTCCATTGGTAAACAACTAGGGATGGTAACGAACATCTGGATATCTGAAAATTTGTTCAGACCTCAGAATATTTGGATCTGTAATATATTTGGATCTGTTATAGATATCTGAATGTCAAATGTAGCAAAAACAAAAAACAACCACCATAATAAATTTTAATCAAAAACGTAAATATTAACATTTTACTTCCATGGTAATATTTAACTTCCAAGCCAATCAAGTGTCAGTTTACTGTTTTCTGGTTAAATTTATTTAATATCTTGAAACTCTCTAAGAAAAAAAAAATCTAAGTATTTGGAGCATTTCATCTGACATACAGCTTTTGTACTGCAGTATTGCTGACAGATGAAAACGGCAGCAGTAATAGTTGTCTCAACCTGTGTATTGATATTTTCACAGAGACTTTGAAGGACTTTAAAGCCTATGTACATGAGGATAACGAAGATACAGCAAAGATTAAGGAGTTGAAATCTCAAGTGGAAAAGTTTGCAGCCACATACCCTATGCCAGGACTGGATAATAGATAGATACACCCTCTGCCAGTACTGGATAATAGATAAACATACCATATGCTATGATTGGATAAAAGATAAACATATCACTGTTAGATCCAACTGTCTCATAGGGTACTGTTGTTGCATTTGATATAAAAGCCAGTCGTCATTCTTGTTTTTAAGCAGATATTTTTGTTTCTTCTCTAAATAATGTTTAGCTATATTTTTACAGAAGTTAACCAGATTTTTTTATATGGTCAACAGCGAAATATATTGGTGTTCATTGTTGAAAAACTGATTTCAGTATTATCTGTGTTTTGTAAAACTATTACAGCATTAAGTATCATACTGAGATATTTTTGTTATATTGAAGATTTGGATATAAGCTTGCTATAAAAAAAATGTTGAAAAAATGTATGAAAATGCAAAAAACAAAGCTGTAAATTTTTACCCTTTTTATAGAATGCAGTGTCATTGTGGTTGGTATGGCAATAATTTGAGTGCTTTTGTGTTTCAAAGAAGTTACTTAGCTTTTTAAGTTTGCTCTTAGTTACCGTTTTCTTAAATATGACACGCTTGTACAAGCTTCATTGTTGTTTCGATTTCTATGTAAATACACAACATTGAGTTGCTTTTACTTCTTAGAATCTTTTGTCCGCTGATTTTTCATTGCTTTCTGTAATTTCTGATCTGTGAAGAATTGAGATTTTTTGTGTATACTTCTTACATTACTGTATACTTGTGTCTTAAGGGGGAACAATTTTTACCCATATTTGTGAACTGTTTGCCTCAGCTACTTTAATCCCAATATAGAGAAGGAATGTTTTTGCTAAGTAGGAGTAGGCAGTGAAATTTAAAACTTCCAGGAAAAATGTAAAAAAAGAAAAGCTATGTCTGCTGTTCAAGAAAATTGCAAATCTTACCTGTTAATGAAAATTGCAGAATTTATGTGAAAGGATTGACTTTCCAGATTTTATGTCTTATGCATAAAAATATAAGTAGTCGTATTAAAAACTGTCACTATCTCAATAACACCATGTATAGGATATACCAATTATCTATATTTAGATTAAAGAACCTTAGTCAGATTTATATAATCATTTCTTATCATGTCTTGAAATCTATGGTCCAGGCTACATCATACAAATTACAAAATAAAGTGACATTATATTTTCATTAAAAAGAAAAAAATCTTTGAAAGAAAAAATGTTACAAAAGTTATAACATTACATGGCAAACTTTGTGTTAAACATTCCTTTTTCAACACTTATAAGATGCAAAAACTGTTTACGAGGGTGGTGTTGTTATAGAAACAGGAAAGGTTGTCATTGAAACACATAAGAAGCTATGTTAAGTGTAGTGAGGTATGATTAAAAAGAAGCTATGAAGTAGTTTTGATGCAATAAATGCCAATTTCCTGAAACACACAGAGATTATAAATTATTTTCTATTGTTTCTGTATGACATTTAAATATACCCAGTTTGAATAATACATAGTCAAACTTTATTACTATATATGCACACACTTATTAACTATACATGCATACTCATATTGTTCTCAACATGTAGATTTTAGTGCTTAGCTTGTAACCTTGTTGTTTTTTTGGCAAAAGCTAAAATGATTTTGAAATTAAATGTAAATTATTACTGAGCTATTTAGAATCAAGTAAGTGTGCTTTTAACATAAACATACCAGGACATTGTCTTTTGCCAAGTTTATGGCCCTCCTGTTATATTTACTTGTTTATTACTATGTGCATAATTATAGTAGATATTAAAATGTTCAGTATACATGTAGGTATTTTCTGTACATGGATTGGCTTAATTTCAATCAAATCTTTAGTAGTGTGTAAAGCAAATTTAGCTATGAAAAAGTGCCAAATTTTAATGACGGCCAGATACATTAAAACCCGTTTTATCTGGTACCTGATTGCCATATTCTAGGCAGTCCCTGGTTGTTTTTTTTAATGTGCTTCGACTGGCATAATCAAGTGGTCCATAAAGATGCGAGATAGGCAGGTTTTACTGTATAGCACTTGCAAGGTCTACAGTTTGAATTTTTTGTGTTATTCTATCACACCTGACATTACTTGTTTTGAAAATCCTTTATTAAGAACATGGTAAGCCATGTAGTAAATAGTATCTTACCTAGCTCTCTGTTGGTGTCCCTTTGTCTGTGTTATGTACAGAAAGCTTGCAGAAAATGCTGCTTTTTTAAAATGTTGAATTATTTTAATGCATGTTCATTATTGTGATCATTTAGTTTTTAGTCATTATTGATTTTGCTTTGCTTATATATACGCATATTTAAAATGTTTATTTGTGTGTGGAATTGATGCTGTGTCTCTATACCATGATAGTATGATCTGACATTTAGGTAGATATCTCACAAAAATGAGACTGGACTCTGTGATTGAATGCTGTGAAATTAAGCTCGTAAGATTTTGGTATTTGGAAGGAATCATGAAGTCCTAATTTCTTGTTTGTGAAAAACATTAGTTACAAAACAAAACTCACTATTATCTGTAGTAAGGCAGATACATCATCAAGTTTATTGTCAGTTAGATACACAGTTTACAGTCTAATGGAATGAAATTATAAAAAAAAAAAAAAAAACTTTATTTACTGAGGTACACATTAAGACATGCGAAACATTAACTATTTTCAAGTGGCCTTCAAAAAGGGAAGGGAAAAGAAAAGGGGGAGGAAAAGAAACAACCTGAAAAAAAATGGCATTAGAAACAAAACATAAATGACATAAATGAACCCGACAAACACTCATCTTTTAATAATGATGGAGCATTTTACAGTGGAAAAATTCTAATCAGTGCACATGTTTCAGTTAACAGTTAAACACAATAGAAAAAGATTTTAAACATCAGCATTCATTATATATCCGCCGCAAAATTACAGTAATATCAGTTTAATTTGGTTTTGAGTTGTAATAGAATTTCTATAGTTCGTTTAAAAGATATGACTGTTGTACAGTTTCTTATTTCAGTGGGTATCTTTTTCCACACTTCATTCTCTTAGCTAAATGTATCTTTTAAATAATTTGTACGTGGTTTCAATTGAATGAGTTCATTTCGTCTGAAAACGGAGTCTGTAAGTACTATTACTTGAAAATGTTATTAATTCTGACATATAAATCGGTAAAGCTGCTTTTACATTTAAAAATAAGCAAACCCATATGATAGCACATCTGTGTTCAAACGTAAGCCAGTTTAATTCACGAAACATATCCAAGGAACACGTTAAAACCGGCTTATTTAAGATAATCCTGCAGCCCTTTTTTGAATCTTTAGAATTTTGTTAACATCTGATTTTGAACTTATCCCCTTGCCCCAAACTGTACAACAGTAGTCAAAACATGGCAAAGAGCATTATAATACATCTTCTTCATATCACAGACAAGTAAAAGGATTGTTTTAACAGTGCATTTTAGAATTTAGTTTACTGCATACCTTGGATATTTGATTTTTCCATGACAAAGATGTCAATTAAAACACCAAGAACTTGTGCACTTTAACATTTTCAAGAGAAATATTTTCTATCGACAAATGCAATTCTTGGGCATTCATTATTTTGTATTTTGTTGAGATAAGCATACACTTTGATTTACCTGGGTGTAAAGACATATTGTTTAGTTTGCACCACCTAGTAATTATAAACATGGTGTTAGTAGTGTGTTCATTGTATTCAGTATAATATATACCGTGGGGTACCATTTTACTAACATTGAGTGAGCTTTCCACAAATGTACAAATATATATAATAACATAATCATGTAAGTGCATTTTATGAACTGTCCTACCGTAGATAATGCTTTTATCATACTTGAACGTAATTTATGACTCATCAAATGAAGAAGAAAATAGTCAGTGAATTTTTGTGCCCTTCACAGTTAAAAAGACTGTGCTATAGATAGTGAGTGACAGTTTTGGACATTTAATTACTGTTGTTACTCATTTAAAAGGCAGGAGATTTGGCAGCCAAAATCAGCGTTGTAACAGAATCAGAATTGCTGTTGATATGTAATTACATTTGCTGCTTGCTTGTGTAAACTTAAGCAAAATATCTGCACCGATACTTTAAGCATAGTTATTTTAATAAATGATGTTGATGGGAATTGTAAGATCTTATGTCAACTTTACAAAAACAACACTTGCATACTAGTGTAGGTAAAATGGTACCCAGGAAATTACAGTTAACTCATGGGAATTACTTCATGGAGGCAGTTACAGGGTGCTATTTGTTTATTGTCTTTCAATAACTGCAAAACGTTTTATGCCAATAAAAAGTAAATCCTCCTCTGGCCATCTTTCTATCAACAATTTCTTGTATACATAGAGCCTATGTTTTTTTATCTTATTTTATTTAAACTTGTACACAACTTGTATTTTAATAAGCTCGGGCCTCTTTCATTAACTGATCAGAATGGATCCTGACAGCAAGTAATGGTCCCTGATATGCTACGGAAAAGATAATTCCTATTGTACATCAGACAGCTTTCACTTTAATTTTCATAGTCACTAGACCAACACAAAGCTTGCATCAGAAGGTCTTGATCCTTTTGCTAACAACTGATTCAGTGTATGCGAGTTATTTCTCCGTATTAAATCATAATCTAAGAACATAAGATAAGATAGTTGTTGATGTACAAAATATGGTAAAATTATTTCCACTCAGTAAAAGTAGAAATATTTTGCCAGAAGTGCAAAAACCGTGTTGACTCATATTGGCAACAGGAACATCTTTGCCCTTTGATTTATTTAATTGATCCATTCAGGACCATCATGGCCCCTTAGTTTAATTAGCTTTCCCATTCAGGACCATCTTGGCCATATGGTTTATATAGCTAACCCATTTGGGACCATCTTAGCCCTTTGGTTTATTTAGCTAGCCCATTGGTTTATTTAGCTAGCCCATTCAGAACCATCTTGGCACTTTGGTTTATTTAGCTTGCCCATTCAGAACCATCTTGGCCCTTTGGTTTATTTAGCTAGCCCATTCAGAACCATCTTGGCCCCTTGGTTTATTTAGCTTGCCCACTCAGAACCATCTTGGCCCTTTGGTTTCTTTAGCTAGCCCATTCAGAAACATCTTGGCCCTTTGGTTTATTTAGCTAGCCCATTCAGAACCATCTTGGCCCTTTGGTTTATATAGCTTACCCATTTGGGACCATCTTAGCCCGTTGGTTTATTTAGCTAGCCCATTCAGAACCATATTGGCCCTTTGGTTTATATAGCTAACCCATTTGGGACCATCTTAGCTCCTTCGTTTATTTAGCTAGCCAATTCAGAACCATCTTGGCCCTTTGGTTTATTTAGCTAGCCAATTCAAAACCATCTTGGCCCTTTGGTTTATATAGCTAACCCATTCAGGCTTCACTAAGTTAATGCAGCTGGATCAGTCTTGGACATGTAGGAAACAATTATTTTTAAACTGGTAACATTGTACATGCCAAACATTTTTTAAAAACATAATCTTGATTTAGGAAGTTCAGTTGTATAGCTTTAATTAAAAAGTTACTCAACATATCATTCTAGGCATTATGTTGTATTGCGTCAGTTACCCCTACCTTTGAAGCTGATACAGCATTCTTTATATCTTGCCTCCACCTGTGTTGATTTCCTAGTCATAATTTTGCTCTTCTTGTTTATGTTGTATGTCTTCAAAGTTTGTATAAATAAATAAATTGATGCACATATCCATGGTTGACCACCTTACCGTTGTAACCTCTATGAAATAAAAAAAGGAACCTCCGCAAATTTTGCAATCAACCTTCAATGTTTGTTATGCATGCTCTAATATATGTATGTGTGGATTTGGTGTGTATTATATAAAAGTTGCTATCTATAATTTCACCTTGGTTACATGACTAGAATCAGAACTTCATAGGTTTTGTGGAAGACTGGTCCCCTATCTACATGACTCGTTATTATACGCCGTATTATAGGGACGTATTATGTTATCGCCTCGGTGTTCGTCTGTCCGTTAGCAATTTCCCTTCCGCTCTGTAACTCTTACCCCTTGAAGGATTTCGAAGAAACCTGACACAAATGTTAACCAGACTGAGACGACGTGCAGAAGCAATGTTCCGGATGGGTGGATTCAAGGTCAAGGTCATACTTAGCGGTCAAAGGTCATATGATTTTGTTTCCCTTCCGCTCTGTAACTCTTGAACCCCTTGAAGGATTTCGAAGAAACCTGACACAAATGTTAACCAGACTGAGACGACATGCAGAAGCAATGTTCCGGATGGGTGGATTCAAGGTCAAGGTCATACTTAGCGGTCAAAGGTCATATGATTTTGTTTCCCTTCCGCTCTGTAACTCTTGAACCCCTTGAAGGATTTCAAGAAACCTGACACAAATGTTAACCAGACTGAGACGACGTGCAGAAGCAATGTTCCAGACGTCTGTCCTCCGTCCGTCTGTCCGTTAGCAATTTCCCTTCCGCTCTGTAACTCTTGAACCCCTTGAAGGATTTCAAACCTGACACAAATGTTAACCAGACTGAGACGACGTGCAGAAGCAATGTTCCGGATGGCTGGATTCAAGGTCAAGGTCATACTTAGGGGTCAAAGGTCATATGATTTTGTTTCCCTTCCGCTCTGTAACTCTTGAACCCCTTGAAGGATTTCAAGAAACCTGACACAAATGTTAACCAGACTGAGACGACGTGCAGAAGCAATGTTCCGGATGGCTGGATTCAAGGTCAAGGTCACACTTAGGGTTGATTTTGTTTCCCTTCTGCTCTGTAACTCTTGAACCCCGTGAAGGATTTCAAAGAAACCTGACACAATTGTTTACCACATTGAGACGATGTGCAGAAGCCATGTTCCGGATGGCTCACTTCAAGGTCAAGGTCACACTTAGGGTTCAAGCGTCATATAACTGTTTGGATATTGCTCTGCATTTGCTCTTGATTACAGTGCTCTTGTTTTTATTTGGGAGATTCTATTTTGTTTGCTTAATTTTTTTATTGAATTACTTCCCTTTTATGTTACTATCAATAGCATATTTTGTAACTTTTTTATTATTGGCAGTACGGAAAAACCGAGACTTTTCTGTGGTACAACATGAATGGTACCTCCAATTTTTTTGTGTTTTTTGACATTTTTGTACCAGGTTAGGATTTTCTGGTGGAGGACTTAGATTTTTTTATATAACTTCAATTTTTTATTCTTGTTCCTGTCCGTTGGGGTTCAACAGCCTAAATTTTGCTCCCATTCTCTGATAAAACGGGACTTCGGGTGCTCTTGTTACATCTATTTTCATTTTAACTTCTTCTCAGGTTGGGTCTACATGGTAGAGGGGTTAAGGTTGTTTACAAGAGGCTGTGTTGGTTCAAAACCTGCCCATTTACAAACACTTAATAATTAAGCATGGAATTTCCGGGATGAAAAATGAAATCACTATGCGATATACATTTTGATTCTTTAGGTTAGAGGTCTTGAATGAAATTTGAGGTTGATAGATTGATAGAAAATTAAAGGAGATTCAGTGATAGAGCAAGAGTCCCTTATGTGGTGTTTTAGTTTCATTTCCTATCTTTGATGTACTGATTGCTTGTTTTGTGACCCTGTTGTTATATCACAGTGCAAGAGACATATACAATGTATATCATTGGTAGATAACCATCTTAATTTCACATTCAGTTGTGATAGGACATAATTTCATTCTTTTACATGTTCATACTTTAGGATTTTCATATCAATATGAAATATCTCTGTTAATTTCACAGTAGAAGTCTTATTTGTAACAACCGTGCAGACTATGATTTTGTTGACAGTATTTACAAAGCATTTTAAATATCTACTTAATCCATGGGTATTTTTTTACATTGTATTTTGCATTCAATACCACAAGTTCCACAACTAGGACCCATAGGGAAGACTTACAGGCCTTTGTGGGGAAATTAACAGCACTTCACACATGCCATCACATCTGTTCCATGTTGGATCTGTTCCATGTTGGAAATTGACAAATATTAGTCCCATATGTAGAAGTAAATACTACAATCCTCAGTCATTTTCCATACAGGAGAGTTTACAGCTCAAATCCCAAACTCATTTACATCTTTTTAAATCAGCATTAGAAATTCAACATCAGTTGTCATCTGATGTTGCAAGACTACACACCCAGTTTCAGTTATTACAAGTTCCTACCTTACACATATGACATAAGTGGGGAACTTCACAGCACAGTTAACTGGCAGTCCAAATTGCCAGAAGGTTGTTTATCCTTTTTTATACACAACAAACCCTGAACATGAACCCAAACCTACCCATTATAAATTCAAAACTGGCACGAAGTTAAGAAAAAAACTAGAAAACTGAAATACATCAAACGGGATAAAGCTAACCTAGGGTTGTAAAGCTACCATGTCTACAGAAATTATCAAACGATCAGGAATCATATACCGGTATACATATTTTATATACATGTAGTTTATTGTCTTTCAGAAACAGTTTCCTCAATTTGTGCCCACCACTAGGTGGCAAAGAAATATGAATTTGCAAAATTTAACTTTTATGACCATAATAGATTGATTTTTTTTGTATTTTCATTGTTGTTTAAAGATAGATAGAGACTTTGGAAAAAAGGTTGTATAAAATGCAGACAAAATGCCTCTTAGCACATGCAAAAAATTGAATGAATTATGATGGCATGGACGCAGGAAACAGCATGAATTAATGAAACATTAGGGTACTTTAAAATTATTTTTCACACAATTGTGTCTCTGAAATACTTGGAGGTCAGTGGATCTCAATGTGCATTTTGGCGTATTTTAAAACAGTATGGAGTACACTTGGAAATTGACTATTTTTCTTGATATAGAGATGCACATTATTTTATGGAAACATTTGTTTGATTCAGGTTTGAATTTTTTATGTTTTGAGTCAGCATTAGATTAAAAATAGTTCCAAACTGGTAAGTGATTTTACAGCATTAAATTGTTTGAAGATGCTTTGATTTGTTGTTCTTTAACAAGGATCCTGCAAAAGATCGCAGATACATGTGTTATATATACATGATGTAGGGTATACATTTACAATGCATTTGTTAACTTTGGCCCTTTTATCAATAGCTTACTGCACTTGTTTGTGCATTAATTGTTTTTCAAACCAAAGATATTGAAGTTTGATATACCTGCACCCATTATGCAGTGATCGGTTTACAAATTAACTTGTAACATGGATAAAAGATTTGAGCATTGGCAATCAGTTCAATGGCAATTATTGATATAAATTTCATTGGTATTTCTTGGCAGAAATTTCATCAATTATTTTAAATTTCATTGGTAATTGTCATGATAACATCTTGGTGTGGAATAAATATTGCATGGAAAAAAATTACAATACAGTAACATACATAAGGCAAACATTCTATATCAGTTATTTATACTTGGACAGTAAGAGTGTATTAAGTATGCAAGTTAATGAAAATACCAAAAAAAACTGTATGCAAAGGCATCTAGAACAAATAATTTTGTTCAGATGCTGAAATAGAAATCAAATAGTATACGGAGAACCTTGTAACTTGTTGTGTCCTCCATTTCGTCAATACAGTTGACAGAAAACTACGTTTTACTTCTTGCTATGAATACTAGCTACACGTATATCTGTTAGAGTAGTTTCCCTTGTAAGGCATTTCTCTTTCATTCATTGTAATTGCAGATGAATTCACAAAAAAAGTTGTTGAGAAGAAATTTCGCCAGATATTGCCAGACGACACGTGAGACAGATCATAGTAGAGAGGGAGGTAGCAAGATCAATTGACTGTAGCATGACAACATGCTTCACATTTATTTAACAGAGTTTTTGTAGCTCACCGGAACATATGCTCAGGGTGAGCTATTGTGATCACTCGCCGTCCGCGTTCCGTTAACATTTTACTTCGAATGGCATCTTCTCCAAAATTGTTTAGAGAATTAAAAAGTCGATAGTGCTCACTAATCTGCTAGCGACCGACCCCAGCATCTCTCCCTTGATGCTGTGAATGTTTGTTTCTGTGCTTAAAGGTCCATTACTAACACCAAATCGAATATTCTTTTAAATCTGGGATCGTAACAGGTGTCTTCTCAAAAGGAAAAATATGACATACTGCATTGAATGTGATCTAATTGTGTTGAAAATTTGATTTAATCAAAAGAATTTGCCTTTTCAAAAACGAAAGTAGGTTTTCCCATTTTCAAATATCTTTGTAATTTTCCAGAAATCTCCCATAGAGAGGCTGTAAATAGGTTGTACATAAATAAGCATGCCTATTTTGAATTATAATTGAAGAACTTTACTTCCAATGATGTGCAAAGTGTATGTCCTACTGTAAACAACATTCAATAAAGCGAAAGTAGGACAAAAAGACCACCCAGGTCAATCTAAGGAAATATACAAACATTCACTCGTTTTTCTGCAGCAGTATTTCAAACAGGGAAATACTTCCTGGCTATTGAAAAGTTTTAGAAGCCAGTTTCAAACTCTATTTCCCTGTTACAATTCCAGATGTAAAAGAAAATTCGATTTAGCGTTAGTTATGGACCTTTTAGGAGATTTTTATTAGAAGATACCACCCTCCTTTTACCTGTTCAAAATATTGTAATTTTTAGTGCCAATGTAAGAGAGTAGCTGCGGTAAATATTGCCTACATAGCTATTACCATGAAGGGAAATATAATTGGACTTTACATCTTCTCCAAAACCGCTTGCTGGATGTTAATATTTGGCGCGAGAGATCCTTGGACGGTCCTCTATAAACGTTATATAAATTATAATTGTCATGGGCCGGAGGCCAGTATCAAATAAAATCTTTGTCATTGTATAAATTATGGACCTTGGGTAAAAATTGGCTGTGCCTGGTAGGGTCGCCTGCTAAGGGAGAAAACTAGCACACTATTTTCAAAGGAGACTACTCCCAACAAATTACAAAATATCAGGAATTGACTGATATCAGGGCTTTAAACTTGTATGTTTGTAAACACAGAAATTGACTTAGAAAATCATCATTTAAAACTCTTAGATTTATAAAGAAATGGACCAAACTCAAATTTAGTCAAACTGAGTTTGCCACATGGTACCATATTTATAGTTTCGGTTCGTGCGATGAATGTTAGGGCTCGAACCTGTCGGACATACAAAAACTTTGTGGAATTTTCTGATCCTGAACAGTGTTTGTCAGACTTAGGTTCATGCTCATCTCTGAAGGTTTGCCAACAACATTCGTAAGAAACAAAGACTTATACCTTGGAGTTTAAAACCAATTTCAACAGTCTTTCAGGTGTTTACAGGCGGACAGTCTTACCTATACCTTCCGTTCATGGAAAGGACGTGTATACGGGACTCCCATCCGTCGTAAGAGTCTGCCAACTTCGTCACAGAAAAGTTGGTAGGTAGATAGCGACTCGAACTAATGACCTTCAATTCGTGAGAGGTAAAGCTACCATTGTTAAGGGTCTCACGAAATACAAATTGAGAATCAAAAGTCCAAAGATGTCTCTGATAAGTTCGAACACAGTATGTATTACAACACGAATGAACAATATTCAGGGAGCGGTTTTTATACCATGAGAATGTGCTCTGTAGTTTGAATCTAAAAACGATAATTAAGGACGAATGTATTTGACTGTAGCCAGGAAAAGGAGTTTTGGGTATAGACACATAAGCAATTTCCTTAATTACAAAAAAAACATAACATACCCGCAGTGTCCAAAACATAGATATGGAAGCTCTGGACACCCCCCAAAGCTGTTTTTGTTCTCTCTAACGCTGTACAAGTAGACATCAAGAATTCGTTATCAAGCAACGATATTAATTCATACAAATGGAAAAGACACTATCAATTATTTCTATGAAAATTGAATAATAATGGATCCCTAGGGCTTTTGAGATGATAGGAGCGTGTCTGAAGCATTCCCGTTGAGATATGAATCAATTAGCGATCTATGAACGTTACTCTGGAATGTTTTGGCTTTATTTGCAGCCAAAGTAAAAAAACAAAACAGCCTCAACAGTGGGACTGGTAGGTATATAATGCTATTAATATATAGCTTCATCTGATAAGCCTTTATTTGATACAGAAGCGACCACTCAATAGTAAAATTATTGGCGAAATTATGTCTGTATATAGTCGCGGACATAAAGAATTCAATTCCTGACTCTATTTGAAGAACAGCGCTTTTACCGGCGGAAATTCAGTCTGGAATCTGGATGAAAATAGCATCGTGAGGAAGGTGGTGGAATACGTGATTTGTCTAAGATAATGATAATGGTTGTGGTGGTGACATTAGGTTTTCAAATTTTACTGAAAGCATTATCATCACCATCTTCATCATCATCTCTGTTAATGGCAACTAGTCATAACTGACTATTATAGTCATGCAATGTCGGGGGATGGGTAAAAACAGAAATGTTGAAAGATTTTGTCTGAAATTTGCAGTAACATTATTCTTCCCTTTCTTTCTTTCTTTCTTTATTTTTGTCTTCCTTCCTTTCTTTCTTTCTTTGTTTCTTTATTTATTTAATGACATATTTATTTATTGACTTATTTATTAACAACATGAACCTTTCATGCAGCAAGCAGTACCCCGAATTTAAATATATATGGACACAAATACTCCCCGTCATTAAATCCATTATACTTCTCTTCAATACATGACCCAGTTTGTCGCCCTCTCCACATACCTTCCTTACCGAGTCAACCCAGTATTTTATATAATGACATGTATCATACATAATGTATCTTTCTATCTCTAGAATACTTGTATATGCTAATTTTAACAAAGCGGTATATATTTGCTGTTAAACTGACCTGTATTGTAAACGTCAGTGACCCCAAAAATGTTAACATTTAATTTTGATTTATGCGCCCGTTGATCAGAGATTTGCTAATATGATATCAAACGCAGAAATACTGGTTCAGAATAATACTTTAAATGCGATTACATTTTATTGTTATAAACAATAATACATTATTGTGTGAAATACTGTATTAATGTATTAACTAAACCGGTGCTTTACAGCTGCTATCAATAGCTGTTCAATTTCAAGTGGAATTTAATAATTTTTGAAACGTAAGTTTGCAGTTTTCTTTGAAATAATTAAATATTTCATTCCATTGGTTTGTTCTTGAATTATGCTATTATGAACTGTCAGTAAAGTAACACATTTTTTTTTTAGTCTTTGCAGACTCAGGCGAACTACGGAAAAACATCTTTGCTGCCATTTTACAAATTACTGTTTATATTTCTCCCGTAACGTAACATTCACAAATACATAATTTAATTTGAAAACATACAGGAAACTCTACAAAGTCGGAAATTATAATCTAGATATATTCGACGGCGACTTTCCCTCACAATCTCATTTTTCTCGACACAAGTATAACTCGGAATTCTAACGAAAAAAATGTGTGAGCGTAAGTCGAAGATCTCTAGTAAACCCTCCCAGCTTTACCGACATGAGAGATACACATGACCATGTTATCACCTAGTTGTTGGCTTATAGACTATATTTTTTATTTCATTTTAGTTTTTCACAAGTTCAAAACATTACTAGTAACAGAAACGAAAGTTTTTTATGTAGGTTATGCGCAAGGAGACTGGTCGCTTTGCCGCGCGCACATCATCTTGGGATGTCAATGGAAGAGCTGTGCTATTGATGCAGCTTCCTTGTTTAATTCCAATCAAAATGTTTAATTGATAAATAGTATTCAATATTAATTAGAAACGATGATAGGATCCGTACTGTATTTAGTTCTAACATAAAAGTAACATTTGTTTAAGTATACCAAAATATTTTTACAAGTACGAAAATGTTTTAAAGTACATAAAAATCACTTGAATATGGCTACGTAGAGTCCGCTAAAATCGTACACTCACGTATATTGCCATTTTGTTTGCTACTAAAGTTTCGTTGTTAATCCATTATAGATTAAGTCAATGTATACATGTTTAAGTTCACCCAAATAACTAATGTAGATGGGCACTAAAGTTTACAAACATTCTTCATCTAATTTTCTATATATATATATAATAATATATATAAAACATATCACAAAGATATTTGAAAATTATATAGCAAACGGTTAAAATGATGATTTCTGACCGATTCTTTGGCGTACTCGGTCTATACCGTCATCTCGGTCGAAATAATAAGGAAACCCTGTCTTAGGCACTTCCTGACGTGTAACTTACTGGTAGAGTATTGTCACATACTTCTTGAAGTAAGTGCTTTTCGGTCAAACAGACCACGTGATCATTTTGTTAACGAATAGAAGTTCCATGTGAAAAGTCTGAAAATAATGACTTGTTCCCATCTGTCAAGTAGTTTGGAGTCATTGTTTGTGCTTTTAGTCTAGTGAGAGTCTCAATGATCGCCGTGAGCTCTTTTTCATTTAGTGGATGGTCTCCTCGAGCTTCCTTGCTTGCAAATCAGCACGGTCTTCTGACATGCTGTTTATTCTAAGTCCTTTGGTGTGTCTACATGCCTTAAAGTGACATTATGCGCATCTTACTGCACATAGTGTATTTTTGGTGACAGTTTTATAAAAGTATTTTTTGGTTGCTGTGCATTGAAATGTGTTAAATAAATGATAATGCCGCATTAGCATTTGAAGTTGGTGCTTTAGAAATAAAAAAATCGGACTGATAAAATGATAGTTGATTGTGTCGTTGTTGTTATTGCAGTGAAAGGGGAGCAACTCCTGCATGCAGTTGTTTTTTTCTAAAACGACTCTCCGAGCCAAAATAGGAAAAGTAATATTTGGAAAGTTATTATTTCATACTGGTAGCAGGAAGAGTTTGGTGTATTGGGTTAAAAGCTATTATTTCCTCTACCCTATTGTACACACACCTATTTCAGCTGGATTTTTACTTGAAAAAGAAAAATGCGCATAATTCCACTTTAATTACATCAGCCATGAAATAATAAAGTTATTGGTAAATTTTAATTCAGGCAAAATCGATTTAACAGATATTTGATATCTTCTTCGGAAAATGAAATTTGTATGAAAAAGGTGGAAGCGTTTTGCGATTATTACGGTAAATTGGCGCCAGTTCCATGAATACCAGCCTCACTGCATGGTATCGGAATACACTTGTAAGGACGTCTAACCCCGCGGAAAAGTCAGGAGTACTTAAATTAATTTTGGCCGTGAATTGTTCAGTCACTTCTTTATATTTGAGTACATGTAAGAAACTAAAGAAACATTCACCGAGTGTACTTTTACGTATAATTTGCAGTAGCTGTGGTCGATAAAAATGTAAGTTAAAGTTAAATCAAGCTTTAACCAGATCAGGTCAGCTGTACATATTTGAAACATCCTGCGACATACATTTCCTTCAACCAGCGAGACACCTGGTTCTCATTTCATATGGAGCGCCATTATGACTGTCTTATGTTGATAGTGGAAATGCTATCATGTTAAGAGAGTATACGCCATATGATAAATATAAATTGTTCAGAGAGAAAGTTCTTCTGTCAAACCGTTATGTTGTCGTGTTAAAGGAAAATGTTGTTTATCAAACCATTCTGTTCATGCAGAAGACGTGTTGTTTTATAATACCAGTATGCAGCTTTGTTCACATATGATGCTGTTCTATTGGACTGTTTTGTCGTCATGTTCCTTGAAGGTCCACGAGTTCTGTTGTCTTGTTCAGAGATTATTTTTGTCGGACCGTTAGGTTGTCCGGTACAGAAAAGATGGCTTTTGTTCGTTTTGTCGCACTGTTCAGATAGGGTGCTGTTCTGTCTGAGTGTCATATCGTCTTGTTCAGAGAACATGCTGTGCTCATTAAACCGGCATATTGTGTTCAGAGCGTACTATCGTCATGTTCAGAGAACATACTTTGCTCATTTAACCGGTATGTTATGTTCAGAGCGTAAAATCGTCATGTTCAGAGAACACACTGTGCTCATTTAACCGGTATATAGTGTTCAAAGCGTACTATCGTCATGTTCAGAGAGCATGTTGTGCTCAGTTAACCGGTATATTGTGTTCTGATGTTCAGAGAATATGCTGTGCTCATTTAACCTGTATGTTGTGTTCAGAGCGCAATATCGTCCGGTTCAGAGAACATGCTGTGCTCTTTAACCGGTTCTCTGAACTGGTAATCGACCATTAACAGTTTGTTACCTTTTAGGGTTATATTTCTACAGTTTAAAAAACTGTTTGAAACAAACTTGTGCACTGAAAAGAATGAGATCTAAAAACTCTTCAAAGCAAAATAAAAATATTCCACAAAGTTTCAATCAAAAGTTAATTAACCGTTGGCTTAACAGACGGTTTCGAACAACCGAATCCTGTTCCGAGAATATACTGTGCTAATTAACCGGTATGTAGTGTTCAGAGCGTTATATCGTCCTGTTCAGAGGACATACTGTGCTAATTAACCGATATGTTGTGTTCAAAGCGTTCTATCGTTCTGTTCCGAGAACATGCTGTGGACATTAACCGGTATGTTGTGTTCAGAGCGTTCTATCGTCCTGTTCAGACAACATGCTGTGCACATTAACCGGTATGTAGTGTTCAGAGGGTTCTATCGTTCTGTTCCGAGAACATGCTGTGCACATTAACTGGTACGTAGTTTTCAGAGCGTTCTATCGTCATGTTCAGAGGACATACTGTGCTAATTAACCGATATGTTGTGTTCAAAGCGTTCTGTTTTCAGAACAGCGTGCACATTAACTGGTACGTTGTTTTCAGAGCGTTCTATCGTCATGTTCAGAGGACATTCTGTGCTAATTAACAGGTATGTTGTGTTCAAAGTGTTATATCGTCCTGTTCAGACAACATGCTGTGCACATTAACCGATATGTTGTGTTCAGAGCGTTATATCGTCCTGTTCCGAGAACATGCTGTGCACGTCAACCGGTATGTTGTGTTCAGAGCGTTCTATCGTCCTGTTCAGAGGACATACTGTGCTAATTAACCGATATGTTGTGTTCAAAGCGTTCTATCGTTCTGTTCCGAGAACATGCTGTGCACATCAACCGGTATGTTGTGTTCAGAGCGTTATATCGTCCTGTTCAGAGAACATGCTGTGCACATCAACCGATATGTTGTGTTCAAAGTGTTATATCGTCCTGCTCCGAGAACATGCTGTGCACATCAACCGATATGTTGTGTTCAGAGCGTTATATCGTCCTGTTCCGAGAACATGCTGTGCACATCAACCGGTATGTTGTGTTCAGAGCGTTCTATCGTCCCGTTCAGACAACATGCTGTGCACATTAACCGGTATGTCGTGTTCAAAGCGTTATATCGTCCCGTTCAGAGAACCTGCTGTGGACATTAACCGATATGTTGTCTGTATTCAGAGAGAATTTTGTTCTGTCACTGTCTTGTCCTTTCGGTCATTTGAATCAACACAGTCTCTGAAAGAAGACAGCATGTGGGTTTTACAAAACACGATCCTCTCTTGACAAATCAACAAACTCTCTCACCAAGACAAAATACTAGAACTGGTTTGACAGAATAACATCTATCCTGGGCAAGGCAACATATATGTTTGATATAACAACACCCACTCTTTATAAGACACCACACAGACTTGACAGAATCATACGCATGTATTCATTCAAAACAAAACAGCACGTTGGTGTAACAAAATAACATCTTCACCGAACGAGACAACATACATGTACATGTTCGACAGCATCCTCTTTTAATCAGGACATCATTTTCGGTGCCGACACAAGACAGTCCATGCAGGAGTACCATAACTGAAGATTAGCTGTTAAAACAATAAAGCCACAAACACTCGCCTCCTTTAAATGTGTTGAACATATATACATGTACATTTCAGTGAAAAATTTGTCAAGACGTGTTTCCCTGCATTTAGTGTTTTAGTTTAATCAATATGAACGAAACAAACACAAGACGTTTCAGATGTAAATCACGAACAAATATTGCTGAACATTGTCATTCATTGAGTGACCATATAGGGTCAAATCGACATTCTGCCATTGATTCGTTCCTCCTCTAAAACTCTTCATTATACAAATACATCTTCTCTATGTACATGTCATTTCGCTTATAACGAAAGAGAGGCAGTTAGATAGGAATCAATGCCATGGACATATGACAGATAGATACATGTATTCCTGGACGGTACCGTCAGTATAGATTGTAAGATATAAACTTGCCTTTGGTAATTCCAGCATTGATTTTGTCAGCCAGTGCTTAGTTCTTACTTTTTAAGACACATGTACATAACATATAGCTGTATATAAGTTAAAGCAAATTACGTCTCTTCTGTTTGAGATGTTTTGATTTTATTCTTAAGCAATACCGCTAAAGACCATTGTCAATAACAAATCATAGAACAGGTTTTGTTAAAGTGGAATTATGCACATTTCTTTCAAGTACAAATCCAGCTGAAATATGTGTGTGTAAAAAGGAAAGAGGAAATAATATATAGCTTTTAACCAAATACACCAAACTCTTCATGCTTCCAATACGAAGTAATAACTTTCCAAATACACATGTATTACTTTTCCTATTTTGACTGGGAGAGTCAATTTAAGAAAAAAAAACTGCATGCAGGAGTTGCTTTCCTTCCACTGCCGAAATCTCTACCAACAACAACAACATCACTGCGAAGAAAGGAACTATTATTTTATTTTTTTTTATTTCTAAAGCACCAACTTCAAATACTAATGCGGCATTATCATTAGTTTGACACATTTAGATGCACAGCAACCGAAAATTGCTTTTATAAAATTGTCACCAAAAATACACTATGTGCAGTAAGACGCGCATAATGTCACTTTAAGTATATATATTCATAAATAAAATATAAAAACAAAAGCACAGCCTAGGCATGTACAAAGTAATTTGTTTCGTTTAAAAATGGGTTAAATTTACAGTTGTACACATGAATTTAGTTTTAAGAAGTAGGTTCCCGTCTCGGAAGTATATGAAATTTTGAATGAGATTGGTACAATACTCTCAATATGAATACAATTCAGTGTAGATTACATTTCTCCCAGTTTACACTGTTTTTGAGAACGTTCTTGCACACTTCGAATTCCCTAAATGTCCCTTATCTTTGCACATTTGTTTAGATAATTTGAATAAATTCGATTAAGTTTTGAAAATTTTCCATCGGGCAAAAATGTGTAAGTACGGGAATAATTCAAATTATGAGGGAAAGAAGGTCGCAACAGTTAGGGTTTTCCTTATCCACGCACCCCCTTTTGTCGGGAAAACCCAGTCCTATACCAATAGCTCTATATAGCTAATTACAAGGTTTGTGAAGTTTCAACTGAATCCCGTTCATAGTTTTAGAGTTATGCTAATGAAAACAGTGAAAGCAGACGGCAGAACATTCCACTATTTCTAATTCATAGGGTTCTCCCTATTGTAATTTTCATAAAGAATTTATGGGGCACGTTTTACCGTAATGGTGTCATGGTTATAAAAATTGGCACTGTAACTCCTTGTACCTTATCAAGTTTGCCCAGACGGACGGACGTAGCGTAATCGACTAAGTCGCTAAACATGCATATATGGGCGGATATATAACTGTGAGCCTTGTGAGCCTGTTTTAACATAGATTCGTGACTTTGGCTTAGTTGTTGTGTATTAACCATGCAAATAGTAGGGATATATTAAGCAGAGATGATTTGTTTTTGCATCGTTGTCCGCATTAGTTTTAGACAAAATATTTATGGCATGAAGGCTTATCTCGAGTAGAGCATGTACCTGTTGCAATAATATACATTATTGATGTGAGTAGTGAATTGCGGGTAGCAGCATCAATACTTTGTTCTGCTACAACAGACTACGTAATTATTCCAGCCTTAGCTTGAACAGCTACTGTATTATGAATAGATGAAAGAAAACAACAAGCATTTTATAAAGTAGAGCAAGATCTTTCAGAAACCAGTATCTTTTATTGACATAAGATTTTCTATTTTCGTTCCGTGGCATCGATAGAGAGATGCCTTATTTGGGAAGTTTTAAATCGGCTTCCAATTTACTGAATCCTTATACAGTCTCGACTCATGCAAACCTTGCTTTTCTCTCAGTTTAGGATCGATATCAGATTGTCTAACAATCGTACGCGGATTTACAGATTGGAATAAACCGTCTTATGTAATATTCAGACGTAACTCGCGAAATCACTGACTAAATCATTAAGTGTTGGCAAATACTCTAATAGAAGCTATCAGATGATATTTTGGTTGTATTATTCGCGTGCGACAACTGAAAATTGGTTTTTATTGTATGCTTAGACCGATACGGTATGGTAAAATACCGACACAGGGTTTACAGCTGATCGACGTAATGGATTGTTTTCATATGTTGACTAGATATTTTAATCAAATATGAATTTTAAATGTCTAAAGCAAAATGTGTGTGTAAATATTTTAGTTAGCATCTGAGGTAAGTCCTGGAAATCTATGTGACGAAATATTGACATTATCTCAGCGCTACCTACAAAAACATGCATCGCGCGTGCATTCGTGATAATCATAGAAAGTTTCGTGGCAGTCCTGGATATATTTACCTGGAAAGTGGAAACACAAGGTTCTTGTAATTTGCGTTGTTCGGATAATGATGTTTACATAATTAATGCCGATAAAGAAGAGCGATTAGGTCGCCTTTGATCTATATCTTACTGGCATGCACACATCCCTACACATTGCAGACGAAAACAACTTTGAGGAAATTAAGATATTAGACATGTACCTGTGACACTTGTATATTTTTTCAGAATAGTTTGAAGGTGAATATGAGCAAGAAAAAGTGAGAACAGTCACTGATGTGATTCAAAAGTCATGGGATATAAAGTTGTTACTATAGCAACGGTTACAGTGGTGATATTAGTAACCATGGACTGTGTAAGGGGTCAAGTGGATGACTACTCAGGTTTGTAATCTTATAAGTATTTATGCTAACTTTTTTCTTCACTCGTAACTATCTATACATTTCGTTCATTATGCCATAAAGTAGAGATAATTTCCACTTTAAGTAGCACTCCGACGTTTGCCATGAAAAGTTGTTTATTGGGTAGCGAATATATTGGCAGATTTACATGCGGCGCACTTTTCCTCCCCAGCGAATTGTCTCTTTACATGAATATATCAATTATTCACAAATAAAAGGAGTCAAAATTTAAAATGTCTGTTAAACAAGAACTATAAATGCTATCATTCTTGAAGATTAGAGGGAAGACAGGCGAAAGGTTTACTGGAATAATTCCTAGAGAATGTCACTGAGCTACAGTACGAAAATATTACAGGTCATTCCACTTTTAATGCTATATGTACTTCTTCTTCTGTGCCAAAATGCTATGTGTTGTGTTAGAGTTTTCAATGCTTGTATGCTTTTCTTATGTATTGAACAAGCGTTTCAAGCTGTCGTCGAAAACAATTACGGCTATATTGCCTGTAAAATTACGTATGCGAACAAAATGATACTCAAAAGAAGAAAACAGCAGGTTATCTGTTCAAAAGTGGCAGCTGAGAAAGCATGTCGATAGGTTATAGTGCTTTAATTAATGTTACAAATCAATCTTGTATCAGAACGTGCAAATATAGAAGCTTTGTCCACATGAAAAGTTCATAGAACATCAAACGATTATGTGAGTAATATTCATTGACTTCATATATTTATTGGTAAATTACCGAAATCGTTGAAGGCACGATATTACCATGGTAGGCACGTGATGGGATTCTGATGTAAACGCCCGAAACTCAAAGGGTCTGAGAGGCATATGATACACAGCACGACCTCTTCATACCACATATACAAGTACAAAGAAAACATGAAGTCGATATCATAAAAAAGCAGCAAAACAAAGCCGTTAACAAGCTTAAGTGTCACTTTTGTTTTGCTGAGTAATTGTTTCAGATTGCTTTGATATAAACGGAATATTGTAGCATTCCGCCTCTCGTGTGATACGGCAATACATAAACAACTCAACATAGAGGATCTAGAATATCAATATACCGTTTTAATATTCCGTTTATATGCTGCAAGACTCTGTTGCGATTAAACTTATTTGTACCTTTGCTCCAAAAATGTCACTCATCTCCTCCTTAATTTTACGTCTTTGGGTCGTTTTGTTAGTCAACACAATTTGTATTCCTTTTGCAACATAAATTATTGACCGAAATTCGACGTTGTAATAAAATTGTAACGCCATTTTTGTATCTTTAGGTGAATGAGGCAGTTGACGTATTTACCATAACGAACGTCACGCATTTAAATGGAAAGCAGCGTTTTTAAACATGTCATTCATGTTTTAAAGAGTCGCACACAATCTGATCAGGATTAAAAGGTGCACTTTGTAAACGTGATAAACAATTCAGTAATGGGAATCTGTAGCAATATTTATCTATTTCTCGAGGGATATGCTTCCGCAAAATAAATGAATTAGTCTCCATCTCATAGAGGATTTTATGCTGACATTAATAGATGTCGCTGTTTTCGCAATGTAGAACTAGGTCACGTGTGTTACTAGGCTTATTCTTGTTGGCAGTACGTAATGGATAAGGTAATATCTCTAATTAAAGAACCATAAGGTGACAAGTGCTTCTGGTGGTAACTATATACATGCAATTTAGACAGCATAACACAGGAGATTTGTCTTAGAACAGAGATTATTCATGTTTTCTGGTATAAGAATAATATCTACATGTGTAATCTATCTTTATTGTTTAAACCCAAAGCTCAAACACTTAACGATGTAATTGAATCTGTCGAAATTTAAATCTTATGTTTTAAGGAATGGTAATGTCATATACTTTACACGCAAAAAACATTTTCTATAAGATAAAATATTTAACCACGGATAAACTGTTTTTGAAATTAAACAAATCACTTAAGTATTTGCGCTTTGGATAAGCTGTATTGAAGATTGGCAGATTCCTATGTCCATTTCTCAATTATTTGTTTTGTAAATTTTTATTGATTACTTTATCAAAGACAGAAGTCTCTGGAGTAACAAAGAAGGAACATCACAAAACATCGTTTGCACAGAAAAACACAATCTTCTCTGATTTCCGTAACGCATTGATAAATTAGTTGCATACATTGCATTGAAAGCGAAGTTGTCAACGCCCATATAATACAGAACTATTCTTGGGAAAGAGGTGTAAATATTTGTTTACAATTACTAAAGAAATACAATTTTCTGCGCAAGCTTACAATTATTTTCAATTCACCATTTTAAATCACTAAGGCGACCTGTGCCATCACAACATGGCCATACGACAGCAACGCGGATTGCAAAATATATGGCAAGCAATACTTTATTGACTGTTCTTTGTTTACGGGTCGTACCGCTCGGACGAGGATGGCGGACCTAAAAAGCACATATACAAATAAGACTGTTCTTTGTATCTACTTAATCCCTGTAGTTGTGTTTTACAACCAGCATGGATCCATTCAGTGATAACTAACCACACATTGTTCTATTCGACCCAAAATTAAGAGCATATAAAAGGTAATTACGATTCTGTCACAGTTATTACGGGTCGTACCGACTATACCTCGAACGGGTGGTGGACCATAGCACAATTACAAACAAACAAGTCACAGGTTACAGAATGCATTATATTGTACATGTCTATGATCAATGATCACACAAGAGATTCAAGAATTATTTATACTTGCATAAGTCCCACGGAAGTGGGAAACATTAGCATTACAAAAAATATGACATCATGATAAATAAATATCACTTGTAATAATGGAAAACGACTACATTAATGTCGTTAATTACAAGCGCTACATGTACAAAACACACGTGTTTGGTAAAACATGCAGCCAAATGAATGCACATGTGTGAATCACAATTCTCTCAATAAATTGCATTAACCACAACAACAAAATTAACAAAAAACCCACCGGTAATTACATTGCTAGAAATGAAAATTTTAGCACACTGGAAGCAGGTTACGAGAAACTGTCGTTGTTTTATTTTTTAACCAGTAATCAATACAAAAATACCACAGCCTTGTTACAGAGCAGCTGCTTAATTTAGCACAAACATAATATTATAATGATTGTTGAAGAAAGAGGAATGAAAACATGTGTTTCCCGTTTGAACCTCGTCTTCATACCACATTTATTCTACAAAGAAAATGTTGCTCATATACATTTGTACATGTAGTCAGGAAATGTCCTTCAAGTGTCCGAAAGGTTTAACCTATATGCCCCAGTTTCACCAAGGCAAACCAATTCATCCGATTTTCATGACAATTAGGTTTTAAATGACTTTCCAGACTGTTAACAGTGTTTTACTCTATTTGAATTTTGCGACCTAGTTTTTGATCCAATGTAATACAGGTTCAAAACTGACCAATAGGTCACCAGGAAATACATTCTAGCCAGTTTAGTTGATGAACAGGTGAAACTTAGCTTACCTTCAAGAATGCTCATAACGTTTTCGTTTGATTTGACAGGACGACCTAGCTTTTTCTTACGCTATCCAGTTTTGCCATTTACCTTGAGATAATGGAACAAGTTGTCTGATCAGTTTTCATGTTATTTTAGGTAAAGAGATGACATGTATAACGTTACAATATTTTTTCTGATTTGACATTTTGACTATTTTGACCACCTGTAAATCAGTTTTAAAAGTTGACCGTTGCTAACACTATTCATATTGTGAACGGGATTTAGATTGAATGTGACAGCACGGCCCCAGGTCACCTCCAGTTGCTGTTGGTGTTTGGTCTTTCTGGTTCGGGCTCTAGACCAGGACACAATATGATAGATTGGATATAGCCATAGAGATTTCAGTAATGTTTCTAGTGACTCTGTCAAAATGCATGTCTAGGTTAAGCTTGAGGACCTTTGGTATGTCAGCAATCTGTCTGGTTGATGGGATGCCTAGGTTAAGCTTGAGTACCTTGGGTATGTCAGCAGTCTGTCTGGTTATGGTTCTAGGTTAACCTTAAGTACCTTGGGTATGTCACGTCTATTGGTTGATGGGCTTGGTTAAGCTTAAGGACCTTGGGTATGTCAGCAGTCTGTCTGGTTGATGGGATGTCTAGGTTGAGCTTGAGTACCTTGGGTATGTCAGCAATCTGTCTGGTTGATGGGATGTCTAGGTAAGCTTGGGTACCTTGGGTATGTCAGCAGTCGTCTGGTTATGGGTGTCTAGGTTAAGCTTGAGTACCTTGGGTATGTCAGCAGTCTGTCTGGTTGGTGGGATGTCTTGGTTAAGCTTGAGTACCTTGGGTATTCAGCAATCTGTCTGGTTGATGGGATGTCTAGGTTAAGCTTGAGTACCTTGGGTATGTCAGCAATCTGTCTGGTTGATGGGATGTCTAGGTTAAGCTTGAATACCTTGGGTATGTCAGCAGTCTATCTGGTTGATGGGATGTCTAGGTTAAGCTTGAGTACCTTGGGTATGTCAGCAGTCTGTCTGGTTGGTGGGATGTCTTGGTTAAGCTTGAGTACCTTGGGTATGTCAGCAGTCTGTCTGGTTGGTGGGATGTCTTGGTTAAGCTTGAGGACCTAAGCTTGAGGACCTTGGGTATGTCAGCAGTCTGTCTGGTTGGTGGGATGTCTAGGTTAAGCTTGAGGACCTTGGGTATGCCAGCAGTCTGTCTGGTTGATGGGATGTCTAGGTTAAGCTTGAGGACCTTGGGTATGTCAGTAGTCTGTCTGGTTGGTGGGATGTCTTGGTTAAGCTTGAGGACCTTGGGTATGTCAGCAGTCTGTCTGGTTGATGGGATGCCTAGGTTAAGCTTGAGGACCTTGGGTATGTCAGTAGTCTGTCTGGTTGGTGGGATGCCTTGGTTAAGCTTGAGGACCTTGGGTATGCCAGCAGTCTGTCTGGTTGGTGGGATGTCTAGGTTAAGCTTGAGGACCTTGGGTATGCCAGCAGTCTGTCTGGTTGGTGGGATGTCTAGGTTAAGCTTGAGGACCTAAGCTTGAGGACCTTGGGTATGTCAGCAGTCTGTCTGGTTGGTGGGATGTCTTGGTTAAGCTTGAGGACCTTGGGTATGCCAGCAGTCTGTCTGGTTGATGGGATGTCTAGGTTAAGCTTGAGGACCTTGGGTATGCCAGCAGTCTGTCTGGTTGGTGGGATGTCTAGGTTAAGCTTGAGGACCTTGGGTATGCCAGCAGTCTGTCTGGTTGGTGGGATGTCTAGGTTAAGCTTGAGGACCTTGGGTATGTCAGCAGTCTGTCTGGTTGGTGGGATGTCTTGGTTAAGCTTGAGGACCTAAGCTTGAGGACCTTGGGTATGCCAGCAGTCTGTCTGGTTGGTGGGATGTCTAGGTTAAGCTTGAGGACCTTGGGTATGCCAGCAGTCTGTCTGGTTGGTGGGATGTCTAGGTTAAGCTTGAGGACCTTGGGTATGCCAGCAGTCTGTCTGGTTGGTGGGATGTCTAAAGCACATCCTTGATTGTAGACGCCTTCTATGAACTTTGTTATCGAATCCTCGGTCACTGTAATACAGTATATAGTTGTTATTAGAACGTTTCTTTTAAGGTTTAGCTCTGTATTTCTTCAGCCAGTTTAAATGGCATTTCCTCTTTCTTATCCTCATCTAATGCTTTTTCTGGATATATTTACCGCCGTTACAAGTGTTTTGGACTATCCGCTGGGAATTTTGTCCACAAGTGGTGAAATGTCGGTATTGGCTTTCCGGAAGGACGTCATGTATGATTTAAACCACGTGACTAAATTTCAATCAGATTGTTTGATGTAAATGTAGTCAAATACAGTTTAAGTATTTGAGCCCTGGACTTAAAATCCCAGTCTGACGTTTGAATATTCCACTTTGATTACAGACGCTGCTTTTGATGTTCGTCGTCTTTACTTTCCGGCGTGTCCATGGTTTATTGGTTATATTGCCACTGGGCGTCTTTACAGAATCTGATTGCCATTGTGATTTAGAAGAGTGCTTCTAAAAATTGGATCATAATGTGTCTATATAGAAACAGCCTGAATGCCTTGTATTTTAGTGTAGAATTTGCGTTGTCCACCCACAGTGTTATCGAAGTCTTGCCTTGATCAATTGTGCTTGGTTGTAAATTCTATGTTGCTACTCTTTTAGTGATATAAGTTGGTTCTGAAACAAGCTTTTATAGAGATTTGTCGTCTGTTTTATCGTCTGTTGTGAAAACAAGTCAACTTTTGAAAGCTGCTGAAGGGTATTACTTCGAACAGTTATTCTGCTAGTCACTGGCGCCCGAGTCAAAGTTATCACTGATATTATGTGCCCTTTTTAGTATTGCGTGCACGACATGAATCAAGATTTGAAACATACTCAGGATTGTCATCATCGTAGTCATAGTTCACCCATCTCGCTATCATAGTTCACATGTCTCACAGTCATAGTTCACCAGTCTCACTATCATAGTTCACCTTTTTCACAGTCATAGTTCACCCATCTCACAGTGATAATTCACCCATCTCACAGTCATATTACACCCATCTCACAGGCATATTACACCCATTTCACAGTCATAGTTCACCCATCTCACTATCATAAATCTCTAATCTCATAGTAATATTACACCCATCTCACAGTCATAATTCACCCATTTTACAGTCATATAAAACCAATCTCACAGTCATATTACACCCATCTCAGCAGTCATAATTCACCCATTTCACGGTCATAGTTCACCAATCTCACCATCATAGCTCACCCATCTCACTATCATAATTCATCCCATTTCACTACAGTCCAGGCTCGTTACCTCGACTTTACGGTCATAGTTCATCCATTTCACTATACTCGCTGGATAATTCATCCAATTCCTCTATCTATAATAAATCACCTATCGGTCATCTCATCATAGTTTACTACCCATTTCGCTATCATAGTTCATCCATCCAACTATGAAAGTTCACCCATCTCATCTATCATTTAATTTACACCCATCTAACAAGGTGCAAAAGCTTCACCCGATTGACGGTCAATTGTTCTGCTGTCAGTATGGCATAATTGACCCATCGCCAGTCACTATCATAAATGCTCCGGTTACCAACCCGGGAGTTTTCACTTTGGCTCACGAATGTCACAGGCATTTGTTGACCCAGAGCTAGTCTCACAACCTGTCATAGTTCACCCATCTCACTATCATGGAAAGTTGCACCCATCTTACTATCAAATAATCTCTACCCACGCCCTCACCCCCTTAATATTGCATAATTTACCCCTTCGGTTATCTATCTTTCGTTATCTTACTTATCCTCGGTCACTATCATAGATCACCATCTCACAGTTCACCCATCTCACTATCATAATTCACCCATCTCACTATCATAATTGCCTGTGACTATCATAGTTCACCCATTTGACTATCATAGTTCACCCATCCACTATCATAGGTCACCCAGCTCGACTATCGGAATTCACGGGGCACAGGCATAATTCAGAAACGCATCTCAGTGTTTCCCAGCTATCTAGATGAACTGGTAAGACATCCCAGAGGATAGTCTCCCGCGTATCGGTGCTATAGCCGAGCCAGTACAAGACCAATGGGTCTACTCATCTAAAGTCTAGGTCAGGCATCTCACTATTCCTTAGTACCCTTCTTCTCTAAAAAAAATTCACCGGACCACAATGGAAATAAGCTTGCTCTTTATTGTGTTATCCTTGGTACTTGGTACTGAAATAAATACATACATACATACATACATAGTTCACCCATCTCACAGTCGTAGTTCACCCATCTCACTATCATAGATCACCCATCTCACAGTTCACCCATCTCACTATCATAGTTCACCCATCTCACTATCATAGTTCACCCATCTCACAGTCGTAGTTCACCCATCTCACAGTTCACCCATCTCACTATCATAGTTCACCCATCTCACAGTCGTAGTTCACCCATCTCACTGTCAGAGTTCACCCATCTCACTATCATAGTTCACCCATCTCACTATCATAGTTCACCCAGCTCACTGTCATAGTGAATGACAAAATCAATCATCTTACACAAATCATGCTGAATTAGCACGTTAGAGAGGCATTTCAAGAGAAAAGACATTATATTGACATAACTTCAGCTTCCTGAAGCCTGTATTAGCAAACCTATCAATCGAGACTCAACAATATTCACATTAAGATCTAGTTGCTCCTTTTATAATACTGTTAGCGCTATTTATCAGCCATACAGGTCTTTCGAAATATGGCATCAATAGAATTTGTCTATTGGCAGAACGTTTACGAAACATGTAGAGCGGGAAAGATATTTTGGTTCAAATCTGGCATGTATTTAAACTGATTTTACTGTGCATTATACATCAATACATAAATCGTGACACAAGACCAATATTTCTATCAACTCTGTTATTATATTTTTGTTAACTCGTTGACCCTGTAGCAGATATTTGCCAAATTACTTTAACACATGTTACCGTTTTTAAAGCTAACGACTGCAAGGATGAACTTGGGGATTATGTAAACATGGTCCATTATTTAGGATTTACACGTGTTCCTTTATTTTTTAGCAGCGGCGTCTTAATACCTAAGAAGTTTGAATGCTTGTTATTAGAAATAGCTCAAGTGTTTGCTATATTTTCTTTGAATTCGCCCCGCAAATTATAAACGTCTCATCCATACGTTAGTGTGTTCTTAACATTTACATCTTATATAATTGTATTTTTTTATCGTCTTTGTATTTCTTTCTCTCTAATTTCCTTGCCCGTAATATTCGTGAGAGGTGTAGGGCAGTAAAACATGATAGATAGATAGAAATAACGTTTGATACAGTTACGATACAGTGTACAGCTGTTACTAGTTGACCTTTGTCTGCGAATCATGAGTGTCTCAATGTTCATTCCTGTAAAAACCAGTTTACATTATCAAAGCACATTGACACAGTTTTCATTGACAAAGTTCATTGACAAAATATATTTGCAGTATCCACACCGTTAGATAGACATTTAAATTATTCTATTGCCGTACAGGTTGCAATACGATCTATATTGTCTCTCGTAAATTTACGCATTAATGTTGCATAACATACTCTGTCCCATTGTAAATCTGTAACAATGTCACGTTGAGAATTCAACGAATCCCCGACTGAGATAATCGACGTATCTAACCTCTGAAGCATGGCGTATCAGTAACAAGGTACTTTAAAGTCATTTCTAGCCACATACATGGAATATAACATGTATAACTGATTCATCAACTAGATTCAATCTGAAACCCATTCAGTTAAAAGCGCGACCTTGTTCCTCCTTGCTATTCTGTCCTATTATGATTTTTTCTGAATAATTTTTACCATTGGGCATTTAAATTGAAATTCGGGTAAAAGACGCATTGTGATGTTTTTGTTTTCGGTTGCTTCCACTGGTTCCCAGAAGATGCGGTGATTAAGTCACTCACAATCACTTCCTACAACAACATCTCGTCCATCTGTTCCGATTTTGTTCATGTCATTTTTTTTTTACGAGATTTGATCGCAGATAGGTTCATTTGATCTTTTTTGTCGCTGATAAATGAGTAGCCTACATTTGTGCATGTGTAGAAACTGCGTAATCGCCTATTTAAGATTTAAAGCGTGTTGATTTTTCTCTCAAATTTCGAACATCAATACAATATATGCAAGATTACGTTTGTAAATGGCATAATGCAGATCTATAAGAGTTTTATTCCACCTCAGTTGCATTTGCTGCAACAACACTTTCTAAGAAAATAGAATAGCATTACTATAATGATTCTCTGGAGAATGCAAATGAAATTGCTTTTGCAGAACTACACAGAGATAGCATTTATACTCGGCCAATGGAATTACTCAGCATTACTCGGAATTTCACTGTCTGAACTTTCAAATTTTTGAAACGCACGTTTACCAACTTTTCAAATTTAATATTTAAGGGGGTGAACGATTGAGGTTTTGGTACTGCAATTTACATTGGTTATATTAAAAAAAAAATACAATTAAATTGAAAAAAGAAACAATTATGAAGTAACAAACTCTGCCAATAGGAATATTGTAGTGCCAAAAAATTGACCATTTTTTAGATTTTTTTGACCTCGCATTTTGTTGACAAATTTTGCCAGAAATTAAATATGGTACTATCTATAAATAAAACAGGGACAATAAAATGTCTTGTTTTTCTTTTTTTAATTTAGGCAGTGAACTCCTTTTTAATGATAAAACCAGCTATCTTTCACAAATCATGCTGTTTAATTAGGTTACGAGAAAGTATACAATGCATCATATTGACACAATCAAGTTTAGCTGTCTTAAGCCAAATATAATAATTTGTAACCGATCCAAACGTAACAATTCAAATTAAGATTGAGTTTCTGCCTTCTGCCTTTCAAATTTATAGCTTAATTTTTTAACCAAAATTTAATTTGTGCCTTTCTAAATATAGCATTATTGCAGGCTTTTTCCCCAACGCAAGAGCAGATACGCAACTTTGACCCTGTAGAAGCTATTTGCCAAATTACTTTAACACATGTAACAGTTCTTAAAGCTATCAATTCCAAGGGCAGTTTGGTATTATATAATCTTTGGAATAATGGAAACGTTATCTATTCTTCGGGGTTGTGTGGGTTTTTTATTTAAGAAATAATATGTATCCATGTTTGGTTTATCGTAGAATAACCCGAGTTTGGAGTTTTTATGCGCAAGAATATATCACGAAGGCCGCAGGCCTGAGTGATATATTATTCCGCATAAGAACGACAAACGAGGGTTATTCTACCATAAACCAAACTTGGATATTTATTATTTCGATTCTAACACAACTTATTTAAAAACAAAATTTGAAGAAAAAGATAGAACTTTTTCATCGAACGTATTACACTATCGTGCTACGCACCTAGATATTGCCGTTGAAGTTACCTCCCGCGAACACTGTAAAGAGCTATTTCAATGTGACTTTCATTCATGAAAGATGTGTTTCGCGGTGTTTCAGTTCTTTCATCAAAAACTTTAATAATCTAATTTTCAAGTAAAGTAACAGGAATTTCATTTATAGAAGTGGTTCGAATTTTCAGGGTACGCAATAACGATTCAAGTTACGAAAAATATTAGTTACGGGTATAGATAAATGACGTCACAGTTTCTCTTGACTAATGACGTCACTGTGTAAACAAAAACAATAACAACAAAACAGTAAATAAAGTCAGTGTAAATGGTATCGTAACATTAATCAAGTTATCTGGACTGTGTCATCCATCGGATCCCCCCGTTTTGCCCCAAGTCATCCACAGTATTCCATGTACGATCCTCTATACGTCGGGTAAATTGAACAGCCAAAACACGATGCGCGTGCAGCGTCGTTCAAGATCGGTTTATTGCAGAATAACCCAAATAGATTTTATTCTACATGTATGTAGGTTATTCGCTGGTCGTGTTAGAATAATTTATTAGCGGCGCCTTAAATGTCTGTATATACTAATATTTTACGATTGGCAAATATTTGCTACAGTGCAAACCTGGGAAACTTAAATGCTTGTGTTTCGAAGTATTTCACGCGTTTGTTACATTTCCTATGAATTCTCACAGCAGATTACTTTCAAATGTAAAGGCAAAACATTGATAATTGCTTGATGTATTTTGACATACTCATCCATAATTGTGTGGATTCTAAACCTAAACATTTTGTAGAATTTTATTTTTCCATCGTCCCTTTTCAACTTTTCCTTCGCTTAAAGTTTTGTTTGACACATTTACGCCACAACCAGTGTACACCTGTTCAGGAAAGTGTTCACTGTTCACTAACAAATATTTGTGCAGTGTTTACATATTTACATTGCCACGTCTCGTTTATTCTAAATTATTCTACTGCGATACAGGTTGCAATACTATCCACCTTGTGCAGCGTAATAACAACATTGTTAACATGTACCAGAACAGCGTTAATTCATTAGTATTTTAGTTTAAACATATTTATTCGTATATTATACAGCAGGGTAATTGATTTACACTTAATACAAACGTGAATTTAACTGGAAGCTATAAACAGCTTATTTGAATTCTCCCACTAAGTTAATGCAATTGAGTGTAAATGGAAATATACCCGACTGAAACAATCCAGGTATCAAAACCGACCATTAAATAGGTACAATAAAGTTATTCTTAACCACATATCTAGTACATTACACGTAAAATTAATTCATCAGCTAGATTCAGTCTTGATCCATTCATTTTGAAGCCCGATATTCTTTGTCCTTTTCTAAACATGTTATCATTGGTCGCTTACAGGTTATACTCAATGCCGCCCTAGTCAAAATTACTACTAAATGTACATGCATGAACATTGTGAAGCAAGGTCTGACACATACTCAGCAAATCGCAGTATGTCGCCAGCTCCCGCCAAACAGAAAGCTAATCACAGTAATCTTTATTTGTACAAATACTGTCTCTCAATCGCAGTCCACATACTGAAGGACAAAACCCATCATATTACACAAGTCATACTGAATGATCAAGTGACAGATTCATATCAACTGAGAAAATACAAGTTTGAAGTAACTTTAGCGCCCAGAAGAGTTTGCAACAATTCTTTTAATCCAAACTTTAACCAATCAAATAAAGATCTAGTTTCTGCGTTTGTGACACTGCTCCTTACAAATTGATAGCTTTCAATGCCAACAAAAAGAAACAGGTACGTAGGTTTTCCTAAGTAGGCCTATGGCCAAACAATCATACACCATGTAGGTTGTAACATGGCGGTGCACACAATTGACATATATTTAAGAAATAATCTATGGCTTGCAGTGCTTTATCGAAATTAAAGCATTCCCTGGAGGTGATGTGCCTGGCGGAATAATTCACGAGGGCAAAGCCCGAGTGAATTATTACGCAGGCACATTGCCGACGGGAAATGCTTCAATTTCGATAAAGCACTGCAAGCCATAGATTATTTCGATTCTTATAAGCCGAATTTATGAAAACTATCGTAACTACTACGGACCTTTTTTCAGTTCGGCGGTAATGTGTAAAATAGCATAAATAGTGGCAGTTGGAATTTACTCCCCTATCCGGGCAACCAGTCAAGATATCATACATAACTATATCATACAAACTAATTTAGTTTAATCATCTAGTACAGGAAATATAAAAAATACCCGACTGTGACATTATGCAGAAGACGTCAGATTCAGAACCTAACAAAGCAGACAATCGATTTAAAAGCGAACCGTTAATCTGAACTGTACAACGTTTCAACGTGAAGTAATGACGTCAGTATGATGACGTCAACGTTTTCATTCATTGTTTTGTCTCCCGGAATCAAAACATTGTATGACGTTAATCCTGAATTTTCTTGGCCTTTGTAAAGGAAAACAAGGTGAAGCTATTCTAAGGCTTACTTGACGCAATCAAAAATAATATTTAGATTCTTAAACACGACTATTTAATGCGACTGATGTATTTATACAGATATTATTTCTATTTCTATATTTTATTTTCTGCGCGGGAGTAAATTAGAAAAGTCGGAAGGAGCTACTTCCATGTCCGAAACTCCGCCTTCTTTTCCGAGTGCTTTAATCATATTAATGCACTCGATTGACTATAGAAATATACCATAGGCATATTAGAATTAAGAAATAATCTATGGCTTGGAGTGCTTTATCGAAATTGAAGCATTCCCCGGAGGTGATGTGCCTGGCGGAATAATTCACGAGGGCGAAGCCCGAGTGAATTATTACGCAGGCACATTACCGACGGGAAATGCTTCAATTTCGATAAAGCACTCCAAGACATAGATTATTTCGATTCTTAGAAGCCGAATTTTTTGAAAACTATCGTAACTACTACGGACCTTTTTTCAGTTCGGCGGTAATGTGAAAAACAGCATAAATAGTTGCTGTTGGAATTCACTCCCCTATTCGGGCAACCATTCAAGATATCAAACATAACTATATTATACAAACTTCTTTTAGTTTAATCATCTAATACATAAAATATAAAAAAAGAAATACCTGAGTGACATTATGCAGAAGACGTCAGATTCAGAACCTAACAAAGCAGCCAATCGATTTAAATGCGTACCGTTAATTTGAACTGTACAACGTTTTAACGTGGAGTAATGACGTCAGTTTGATGACGTAAACGTTTTCATTCATAGTTTTGTCTTCCGGAATCAAAACATGGTATGACTGTTAATCCTGAATTTCTTGGCCTTTTTTAAGGAAAACAAGGTGAGGGTATTCTAAGGCTTACTTGACGCAATCAAAAATAATATTTAGGTTCTTAAACAAATCTTTTTCATGCGACTGATGTATGTATACTGATATTATTTCCATTTCTATATTTTATTTTTGCGCGGGAGTAAATTAGAAAAGTCGGAAGGAGCTACTTCCATGTCCGAAACTCCGCCTATTTTTCCGAGTGCTTTAATCATATTAATGCACTCGAATTGACTATAGAAATATACCGTAGGCATATTAGAATTAATCTGATCTTATGATGCACCATTCGTCAATATATAAATCATGATACAAGATCGATATTTCTATCATCTCTGCTTAACCGGTTGACCTGGAACCAGTTGTTCGAAATTTCAATCGGCTGTTTGCAAACCACCGGTTCAATTTTGGTTCAAAATATCATACTAGTAGAATATTAAATTAAATATTCTACTTTGAAATTTTTGAATTAAGAAATAATCTATGGCTAGGAGTGCTTTATCGAAATTGAAGCATTCCCCGGAGGTGATGTGCCTGGCGGAATAATTCACGAGGGCGAAGCCCGAGTGTGTTATTACGCAGGCACATTACCGACGGGAAATGCTTCAATTTCGATAAAGCACTCCAAGACATAGATTATTTCGATTCTTAGAAGCCGATTTTTTTAAAACTATCGTAACTACTACGGACCTCTTTTCAGTTTGGCGGTAATGTGTAAAACAGCATAAATAGTAGCTGTTGGAATTCACTCCCCTATTCGGGCAACCATTCAAGATATCAAACATAACTATATTATACAAACTTATTTTATCTTAATCATCTAATACATAAAATATAAAAAAGAAATACCTGACTGACATTATGCAGAAGACGTCAGACTCAGAACCTAACAAAGCAGCCAATCGATTTAAATGCGTACTGTTAATTTGAACTGTACAACGTTTTAACGTGGAGTAATGACGTCAGTGTGATGACGTAAACGTTTTCATTCATACTTTTGTCTCCCGGAATCAAAACATTGTATGACTGTTAATCCTGAATTTCTTGGCCTTTTTTAAGGAAAACAAGGTGAGGGTATTCTAATGTTTACTTGACGCAATAAAAAATAATATTTAGGTTCTTAAACAAATCTTTTTCATGCGACTGATATTTTTATATTGATATTATTTCCATTTCTATTTTTTGTTTTTGCGCGGGAGTAAATTAGAAAAGTCGGAAGGAGCTACTTCCATGTCCGAAACTCCGCCTACTTTTCCGAGTGCTTTAATCATATTAATGCACTCGAATTGACTATAGAAATATACCGTAGGCATATTAGAATTTTTATTGATATGATTTTCAAGACAGTAGAAATACAATTTTTAAAATTAATCGACTGTTAGGTGAACGGCCGGTTAAATTTTGGAACAACCGTATCCAGAAGAAGATATTTGCTAAATAATTTAATATTCTAAAAGCTACCAACTGCAAGGACAGTGTCGGAAATAAACGTTACGACTGTAAACGCCGTCTATAGTCCAGGATTTACACCTGTTCTTTTTTTTAATTAGCAGCGCTTTAATACCCGAGAACATTTAACGTTTTTATTTAGAAATATTCCACGTGTAACAGTTCTTATAGCTACCAACTACGACTGAATTTGGAGATGAAAAAATGTAAACGCCGTCCATTGTTCAGGATTTACACGTGTTCCTTTACTTTTTTAACAGATGAGTTTTAATGACTTAAGAATTTAAATGTTGTGAATAGAACTAGTTTACGTTTTTGTTACATTTCCTTTGAATTCGCGCTGCAAATTACTTTCAAGTGGAAAGGCAAAACATAGATAATTGCTTGATGTATTTTAACAGTACTCATCCATACTTATGTATATCATAAAACCTAAACATTTTGTAGTTTTATTCTTCACATCGTCTCTTTTCTTCTTACGCTGTAAGTAATGCTTGATACATTTACGACACAGCCAGTGTACAGCTGTTACTAGTTGAATCTTGCCAGTAAACATCAGGTGAGTCAGTAGTGTCTTAATGTTCATTTAGGTAAGTCGAGTATAAGCACTTTGACAAAGTTTTTTTGGGACAAACTAGTTTGACGAAGATCTTAGATAGTGTAAACCGACTTATAGAAATGTCTTCGCAGTGACTGTACATTCTCGTTCTTCTATAGCCAAGCATGTTGCTATACGATCCATTCGTCTACTGTAGAGTAATTTGCATTTCATTATTTGCCAAGTTTGTTTATATGTAACAATGCAACGAGCGTAAATGGATCTATGACCGTCTGAGATAACCCAGGTATCTGGCGGGTCATTAACTAGGTACATTAGAGTCATTCCTAACCTGATATCGGGTATACTAGTATTACATGTACATGTATATTAATTAATCAAGTAAATTCAGTCTGTAAACACGACCTTCTTACTCGTTGCTGCTCTGTCTTATTTTGATTGGTTTCTTAAAAGTTTATCGTTGGTCGTTTAATTTGAAATTAGAGTGAAAGTTATTTTCTGGCATGCACACAGTGCTACTTATAATGTTAGTCAATTTCCTACTGCTTGCAACGATTTCCAGAAGATCCTTTGATTAAGTCCATCATAATCACTTCCTCTCGTTCAGCTGTTTCGATTTAGTTCGTGTCAGTTCTCTTTGCTTTCTTATCTTACTTTTCCGAACTGAGAACTTCAATACACTATAAAAACTATGCAAGCTTAAGTTTACAAATGTCATGATGCAAATCTATGAAAGTTTTTATTCTACCTCAGCGCTACAAATTTTCATTTGCTGCAATAACACTTTCTAATGAAATAGAATAGCATTATGTCTATGGTTCTCTCGAGAGATTGTAAATGTAATTGCAGAGATAGCATTTATACTAGCCGGCTAATGGAATTACTCAGTATTACTCGGAATTACATTGTCTGAAGTTTTTCACATTTTGCATGGCACCTTGACCAACTTTTGAAAATCAAAATTTACGAATAAAATGAAAAATCCGAAGAAGGATTAGGAAAAAGAAACAGCTATGTACATAATTTGGCGCCTGCCAATCTAAACAAAACGACGGATTAAATAACATAAAAGTCATGCACTCAGTTTCTACTTCAAAAACGGAGTTGAATATAATCGATTCTCTACCATTAACCTCTATTAACTAATGTGGTGCAATTAATATATATGTTGCCAAATTACCAAGCTGCATGTGATATGTACAAAGGAAATATTTAAATAAAACGGTGTATCTTGATACGAGGTCAAATCCTGCTATGATGTGGGCCGTTTTCAAAGACTTTATACGACAAATTATTCTTGTTTCAAGTATGTGATTACAGACAGATAATAATAATTATCTACCTAAATATCCTATTAATTAACTTAAACCTTTGATATCAATCTGGAGTACTTCCGTCCAAATTGAATAGGCATGTTATAGAGACATTATGTTTTATAAATTAACTTCGAGACTTCGTAGTGGTGACGACTTTACGTATTGAAACTATGACATTTAATTCTTTTCACATTTCGGCTGGTTTCCATTTGCTATTGTTCCACAATTTCGTCCAATTATACCATTGCTCCACAATAATTGTAAAGCATATACATGATTTTGTTCACTCTTTCAGATACTCAGACTTTTAACCACAAATATATAGCTCTTTCAAATTCTATTGTTTTCTCTACCATCATTTCTTCTTCGTTATATTGAGCACATGTCACTTACTTTAATTTCATTGTATCTGTATGCTAGTGATCCATTACGTATCTGACACCGATTTTAGGAATATAGAATTGTAAAATTATCTGTCTTTATATGAGCCTTATTCTAGATACTGCTATCTTACCGGGAACATTTTTAGTAATTATATCTGACGAGAGTCTATCTTTATACACATCTTTCTGTAAGAATTCTGCCATTATATAGCTTCCAAGACAATTCCCTCGATCCTGTCACCAAATTACTCTTCCGCCTGAACACGCAATAAAACTGTACATGAACGTGTCTTTTTTCTCAGTTTAGTGACTGTAAGAACTTTTGTCAGAGCTATTTAATTACTGCTTGTCATTCACAGCTTGTCTTAGCTGTGTACTTAGGCTAGTTTAAAACTAGTTTCTTGGCCAAATCCATTGAAAACATATATAAAATGTCAGAACCCGCACCCCCGAATTTCCATCACATGATGTTAAAAAGAGATGTGACTTTCATAAATTCAGATATTATTTAGCAAAGTCCACAGACAGGAAAAACGCCTGCATACAAACAAATTTCTGTGTAAAAGAGCTAGATCCGTCAGTTTGGGTTTGCAGTTTCTGTAAAAGATTCTTAAGAATATACTCAAGTATACATTTGTATGTTTTGTTCCTGTGTTCAAGGTTTTACAAAACAAGAAATACATACATTGTCATTATCATTTCTTTCATATACACAAATGTACATACGCTTTTCTTCTATTTTTTTTCTTAAATTTCTTAAAAAGGCGTTAAAGAATCTGTGTAGGTCTACATTATATTCGAAAAACCCTCAAACTCAGCTAGCCAAATTAAGGGTACATTGTAAATTAATAAAAAGTTAAGACAAATGCACATTTTATAACAATGTAAAAACATACACGTTATATACACAATCAGTATGAAAGAAATGTATATAGCACTGATAATGTGTGACACGACAACAGGATTGGCTAGATATGATAGAAGCGCTAAAATGATGAATGATCTTCTATGTTGTTGATAGTACTTTATTACTTGTAAAGACATCAAAGAATTTGTCTAAATCTGGATAAAAACAGATAGAACCTCGTACATCAAATGAAATGAATAAAAATGGAGAGAAATACACAAGAACATATCTTTTTAACATACTTTTTATAGGCGCTGTAGCAGTCATGTTGAAGTGAGGCTTTAAAAATATCTATAATTCGTACAAGAACTCTTTCAAAAATTGGTCTGAGGCAAGCTGACTTGTGCTTCCTTATTTTGTAAATAATGTCTTGCAATATTAAAAGCCTTTTTTATTTATCTATTAGTGAGTGAACATGATTTGAAGCGTTCTCTGTGTGCTTCTTTCAGATTTCCTTACGAATTTCGCGTCTCGCGTTGGGTCTTTATGAAAGTTTGGTACCATTATGATATATTTGGACTTGACATTACTTTTTGAATAATGTTATTTTTGTTTAAAATCAGCATCAATTGTTTTATATTGCGCCGGTGTACGTGAAACAAACTCTGTATACTTTAATGTATTTACAGTCAAAACTTTGTCAAGTAAGTTTACGAAGTACAAGCTATACGAATGGTTTTCCATGGACTTTTTGAACACCCACCAAATATACTTCATGGCAGTTTTTTCAGGGCTTGGATTGGTCTCATCTCACCAGACAGAAAAAGTTCCATACAATCAATTGTCATGTAGTTGTTATCCTTCAGCAGATTAAATGTACCATATAGAGATATGTAAATGCATTTATATAAATATGTAAAACTGTGTTTTCATACATACTATATTGACCTGTCTCTGTTTGAAAATTATGCAATGAATTAAATCATTTCTTTTTAATGTCACATGATCTCTTAATGTCAGCAAACAGACAATTCGATGAACAATAAATAAGCTTATATGTATCGATTTATGATAACCAAGAATCAGAGGCGGTAATTTGTCAGGACACCATTGCGTTTTTCGCTGTGAAGAAAGGTTACGAAGCTAGCAGATATGAAGCCATTAATCATGTTTGTCCATTAAAATGTTATCTTCGCTGCCCTATAAGGTAAAATAACAGACTTAGCTACTACAGATACTTGTTTATGCAGCAATTTGTCTTTCCAGGGAATAGATGAAAAATCTCCTCGGAACTTTGTGGCTTTGAATTATCTTAATAGCATCTTTTCAAATGATTTTCCATTAAAATCGATCGTTTTATTAATTTAGAGAGCTATACAAATAGAAAAGTCGATGCAACCAAAATTATCTGGTTAAAAGCATATAACACAGAAGGCCATGTCAGCACTGAACTGTTACAAATGTAAGATGTATAGTCAAATGTGAAAATAAAAAGACTAAAACGCTGGCAAAACACTATTTTAACTAACCCCAACATTCCGAACATTAAAGTTCTAATGATAAACACCATACAATGTAAGTACAAACGAAATGTTGACCTGACACGGACATCATTGCTTTATTACGCCAATACTTGACGTTTAAATCATTACCGTTGAGACAGTGAAGTTGTCTCTTAATTATTACACAAATTCTATGTAAAGGTCAGCCTGTTGTTGTTAGAAGTCTCTCTCTATCCACGTTCACTGTCTACAACAATACAGGAAACTGTCTTTTTGAGCTCCTCCTTCCTGCCATACAACTTCTTTTCCAGAGTGGTACAGTCAGGCCACACACTTTTTCTTGACCAGAGGTCATCACTAAGTTCCTTGTATGAACTCCATTTGGCTTTATTGTAGTGCCTCCAAGTTGTTCATCTGCTTCCCTTGTATCTTGACTGTGTATGTCTTCTGTATAGAAACAAAGGTCAGGATTAGGAGTGGTATGTCAGCGTCTATAGAGTAGAATGTTGGTAGATCACCAGTGTCATTGATTAGTAGTACAATGTAGTGTGTGTTTATCTTACCAGGCTTTAGCCTCTTCTCTACGTTTGTCTATATGGTCATAACCCAAACTGTGTCACATATGAAAGAAAGTTGGTGTCCTTAACATGGATATAATCCAAACACAGAGGTTTGTCATTTGGGGAGTACAGGTTGACAACATTCATCAGCATGTCGCTCAGTCTTAGGCTCCAAACCTGGTACTCGGAATCATGTTATTAGGGGTCACTGTTACGTATCAGTAAACGAAATGCAGTAATTTATTATTATACAATGTAATAAAATGAACACTTTCGGAAACGATTTCCGACAAAGAGTCTGTAACAGCGACAAAGCTCAAGAACTGACAAGATATTTATCTCCTAAATGGATAAAAGAGTATTTGTTGAGTTTTATCCCATACTAGTGTCTGTTCCGTACAATAGGTAAGTGCACTGAATATCCGTGAAGTATAATGGCTAATGGTTCGGACCAAAAACATGCAGTGCACTACAAACCAAAGAAAACGCACCGGTATCAAATAGTTCATCATCACAGATAATAATTGATACAAGGAATTCTAACTATTAACGGTACATTAAACGTTAGACATGAGTATATTTAGAACAGATTAAATGAAGACTTCAATCATCCTGTCAATTATATGGTTTGTTTTAGTAATTTGTCACAATGCTATACGAACGTATTGCTGAGTTTCAATATAAAATGCTAAAACAGATTACCCAGTGAAAGAAATAGAAGGCATTGGTCTTTAGTTTAAAGATAGGTGAATGTTTTCTTCATCTATAGGATAGATTTGTGCAGTTTCTGCAATGGGAACGGAAAATCTATGAAATATATAGGTGGACATAATATACTTTATTATATACATTTTTCCCGAATGCCATGTAGCTTTCACAAACTTAAGACCCGATATAACAAATTAACCAGTGATAGAAATAGAGCATTTTTGTCTGCAGGCATTTGTATTTCTGACTGGGTAAAACTTCCAAAGTAAATGTTTAAATTTTGTTGCATCCAGTTTTTAACCAGGTTTTCCGAAGGAAAAATCCTGGTTATTAGATTGGGGTATGTCGGCGGGCGGGCGTAAACAATTTCTTCTGTGCGCAACTCCTCCTACATTTCTCAACGGATTTCAACCAAACTTTCACAGAAGTATTGTCATGAAGTGCCCTGGCGCATATTGTCGGGGTTTTGTGATTCGGTCATTTTTGACAGAATTATGGCCCTTTGTTTTTTTTCACATGTAATTCTTCTGTGCGCAACTCCTCCTACATTTCTCAACGGATTTCAACGAAACTTTCACAGAAGTATTGTCATGAAGTGCCCTGGCGCATATATTCCGGGTTTTGTGATTTGGTCATTTTTGACAGAATTATGGCCCTTTGTTTTTTTTCACATATGTAATTCTTCTGTGCGCAACTCCTTCTACACTTCTCAAGGGATTTCAACCAAACTTTCACAGAATTATTGTCACCAAGTGCCCTGGCGCATATTGTCGGGGTTTTGGGATTTGATCATTTTTGACAGAATTATGGGCCTTTGTTTTTTTCCACATAATGTAATATATAGAGAGAAATACTCTTCTGTGTGCAACTCCTACATTTCTCAAGGGATTTCAACCAAACTTTCACAGAACTATAATTGTTAACTAAAGAATATGTATAATGTTCTGCCCCTGGTCGGTCGTCCGTCCGTCCGTCCGTTAGCAATTTTGTGTCTCCTTATTTAAGTATATATAAAAGGGAGAATACTCTGTTATTATAAAAGGGAGAATACTCTGTTATTACTGTCTATTTTTAGAATAGATTACCAGTCCTGTATACTTTGGAGTATTCTGTTACAGTAAGATGACAAAATTTCTCATGAGACCAGCGGTTCAAACCCCACACCGAGCAAGTTTTTTTTTTTTTTTTTTTTTTTTTTTTTTTTTTAAATAATTTTTGCCTGAATTATGGCCCCTTTGCTTTTTTTCCACATATGTTATATATAGAAGAATACATTTGCGCTCGGCCAGCAGACTGGAAAATGAAAACCTGGTTTTGTGACAATTTCCTGTCACTTGTCTTTTGTTATGAAACATCCAAATGAGGAAACCAAAACGGTTTTAACTTATTTGAAATCCATCAAGATTCTAAAAAATCTTGTTCTCGTTAATTCGGATCACGGATCTCCGTGGTTTAACTTCCAAAACTAATTAACGAATCGATCGATTATTCATACAGATGGCAAACATCGTCATGAAAGAAACTCGACACTGAATTCAAATGCGAGGATATTTTCTCTGCACTTTTTGGAGTGTAGCAGTATTCATGAATATTGTCTCACCAGGTTGACCTCCGAAAACATTTCGATGCCTAGTAGACTATGAGGTAGTAGGATGTTGGCTCAATGTACTTTTGGACCATGTAAACTGTGAGCTAGGAGGCAGGTTACCAGGTAACCGAAAATATTCCGAGGCCGATCAAATTGTGAGCTAGCAGGGTGGCGACTGAAAATATTCCGAGGCCGAGTAGACCGTGAGCTAGTGGGATGTTTGCCAAACATTCCGAGGCCGAGTAGACTGAGGATTAGCTGGATGTTGTTTGCCAAAATGATTCAATGCGAGTAGATTGTGAGTTAGCATGGTATTGGCCCAAAACTAAATAGACTATGAACTAGATGGGAGTCGGCCAGAAACATTCCTATGCCGCGTAGAAAATAAGCTGGCTGGAGGGTGGCTCAAAACGTTCTGAGGCCGGGTGGTCTGTGAGTTGACTGCGTGGAGTGCGATCTCGAACTTCATATGCATTTTGTTTGACTTCTAAGAAAAACAAGAAGATGTTTGTATACAACCAAGTTTATACTACATGTATAGGAAATAAAATTGCTGTAAATATCTGCTTGGGAATTAAATTCGGTGTTTTGTAATTAAACGCCATTTTCATAACTCTCTTAATAAAAAACGCGGAGCATAAAGGTGTAGTAGTATTGCAAACGTGTGAGAGTCATAGGTAAAGAACAGAAATGAGTGTTTTTGTCAAGTAACTTGGCATAGCGTCAGACATATAGTTTGACATTAAATAATTATTTTCAGTTGATATAATTCCAACATACCGTACATACACTTTGTACTCTTTGTTGAGAGGAAATAAATTAGCACAATCTGATTATAGTTGTTGGGATTCGTCAATATTCACTATTGTTTATCTTTATCTTCTATTCTCACAGGCACTTAGTATTTCTAGAAAAATGCAAGAGTTGTATGTATTTAGTACTAAGGTCAAAGTAATTATACAGCCTACATTAGTAACTTTCGGTTTCTGAAAACTGTACTTTGTTTTGACTTGGGAGCTCTTTGCTTGTGGTGAAATGAATAACTGTCTAAAGTACTACTATTTCTTTTTCAAAACAATATTTTCTAAAAGTGGAAATAAAAAGTGCATGTGACTTATTGCCCTCAAAGCAAACATTTAAACTCATTATGTCGGAAATTCACAACAATATTAGACACTTTGTCTGATTATGGCCTACTGCTGTGGTAGCTTTTAAAGCACACTGATTATTGACTTAACAATATCAGAAAGTACAGAAATAGTACTCGGAAAGTTTATGGGTTTTGTAAACTGGTGTTATGTTAACAAAAATAGATCTTAGACGTACATGTATTTCATGGAAACAAAACTGGTAGACAAGCGAACATCACGACCACTTTATATTTGTTACATTATTAACCCCGGATGATCATCTTTTAAAGGGTTATGCAAACGTTTTATTGTATAAAGGTGACAAAGCTAATACACAATCTGTTTCAGTAAGACCAAACGTAGAACAAAGCAATTAAGCCAAATTACTTCCGAACAATGCGCTCGAAGGCCTGAGAAAGATTGCGCGGTAATTGTATTGACATTCTTGGACTAAGATGTGAACCGGAAGAACATGTCAATGGGGTATAAGATGCAAGAGAAACTAGAGTTAAATTTACATCTCGAGCTGGTGCTTTGTGTATGCTGTTGGGTAATTTGACAGTCAATGGATGACGCAGAATATCATAAATTTGAAAACAGGCATACTCACAATGACAGCTTAAAATCACAATAGCCTTATGGACCTGAGAAATACATGTAAAATATCAATGTACAAATGTGAATAAATATTGCCATCGTGGTTGATGAAAGGAAAGAGAAATAAAACATATGGTTTCATTTACAAGATAATTCCAATCTTACTGGTATCCATATTAATTGATTAATTGTAAATTTAGCTAGAATGATTTTTTCTGACCTTCCACACAGGCATATGCTGGCATAAACTTGTACATTTACATGAAAGCCAAACACATGATATTCTACATTCTATACTGTATACACCCAGACTATTGTTCAGAAGCACTTGTAATTACTTACCGATATATTCATATGTCTTCCTCTGACATTGATCGCAGATGTATCCAGAGCTAGTAGAATTATTGATGTTAAACCTTGCAATGTTTCACGCAGCTAAGTAAGATATCATTTAATGGAAGGCATAATCCTCCCAGATTAGACATGTCTAAAATCATCATCACGGTAGTAGCCATTTCTTTGCTTATCCCGAAAGGCTTGTTACACAGTACAACAGGTTACATGTTGTTTTATGTCGTTTTTTGGGGGGGACAAACGCAGTCATTCTTTTTTTCTGCTTGAGGCCCTGATTGGGGTAACCCCTTTCCTTTGCCCCATAGATGGCGTGATAGGGGTCGGGGTGCATCCGCTAACAGCCTTACAAAAACAATAAAATTATTTATCAAACCCAGTCACTCTGCATAAAATAGTGGTTATGTACAGACGAAGAAATAATTTTCACTTCACGGGTCAGATACAGAGTCTGCGCACATAAGCTTCCCTACGTTGTTTCGTTCTGTTAGCAATCTCGGTCAAGTTATTCTTTGTCACTATGACTTATTTACATTTACTGTATAAACTAAATAAAAATCTTAATCGTTTGCAATTGCAACTGTTTTTCTATTTAAAACAACTCTTTAATTCTAATTAGTTTTTGTTTAATTTGAAATAAAGAGTTGCTTTAAATAGAAAAACAGTAATTCATCTAGGTTTCCTAGCATTTCCGTTCACAATGTTCATTTTTTGGTATTACGTACATATTTTTGTTCTTTTTACAAATCGAACAGGGTATTTAGACAAATTTGAAGTGCATCTATTTGTGTACCACTGTAATAAATTTAAGTGTAATTTCAGGGGCAGGTGTTTGATATTTTTCCTAGTGTCGAATGATTAGTCTGGTTCATTCGTCAAACACACATGTTAAATTCCCGTCCGCCGGAAAACAATGACTGTGTAGGAAACCCAAATGTGAAAATAGTCACAAAGGTGAAGATGGCCACAAACTTGAAATAATTTAACGCATATTTACATTTGTTTTGCACATCTTTCGAAAGCTTTTACGTATGGGTTAAAAGTAAGGGGTTGGGTTAGAGGGACAGTTTTCCCTTGTGACCATTTTCACATTAGACTACATGGCTGTGGCTGTCTAAAGCCTTTTTGATCCACCGCGCCTGTCATGTATGTTACCTGTTTGATTTATGTAGTCGGGTCCTTTCTCCGTGTGTTTTGTAAATGAAGAATGCTTGTGCTCTAAAGTGTTTGTAGACTGGCGTGGTCTATATGAGTCCAGGCCTTTTGTTCGCTAGGGCTATACATGTACAAACTAAGATGATAGAATTTAGATGAAATTTATAATTTCAGACCCAATCAGTTGTTACTACTGCTTTGGACCCGCAGATAACAGTACATGTGCTGATCCGGTAAACCCAAAGGAAGACAGAGGAAAGGCTCTTACAGTGATTGAATGTGATAGCGGAATCTGCTTAAAGTGGACTCACTTTTACGGAAGTATGTTTTATTCATTCATAAAAGGCAGTAAAAAGCGATCAAAACAATAATTGTGCAGCGAAGAGTAATAAATTATTAACACAGCTTGCAATTTCCTGTTTATTTTTTCACAAGAATGAATAGCAACTTCAAATTATTGGTTATATTTATTAATTTATTACATGCAATAACTAGGAACATCGAGACTGAAGTAGACAACGATTGAATAATTTATTAAATGACACCAAAGCAGTTGCAAACTGAAGGCAAAATGTGTAAACGAATAGCATATTACACATAAACTTTCATGAGAATATAACACAGAAATAAGACACAACCAAATGAACAAACGAGCATTTGGCCAAATTCAGTTTTGACATCTATGATTGATTCTGTAGAGCGGCGTGCATAAAACATCGTGATAGGTTTAATATTTCATCGGAAAATGACAGCTTTTACAAATGATATGTTTTGAACCGGAGAGAAACAAAATTGATAGATGATCGGACCGTTAAAAAAAGATATTACTCTTCCTGAAATAGAAATTGCAAACTTTTGTTTCGAAGATCATGTGATTTTTTATAAAGATCATGTGATTTGTTCTGAAGATCACATGATTATGACTTGTGGAAAAATTGGTTCATTTTCACTACAGCAATATATGCTGAATTTGCTTATCGAAGGTTTGTTCCTTCTTTTTAAACTGACAAACTGCTTCTATAAAATTTGTGAATCTGTTTTAGCATTTAATTTTGTTCCTTAGCATCCAGTGACCTTCGGAACTCTGTATTTGCCAGTATGTTGTTACAACTTTCAAACTCCTTAAGTGTGTTTCTCTTGTCACTAGGACCATATTTTGGAAGCTCTTGTCTGTTGTTTAACATGCATTCTTACGAGCATTCTTAGAAAGTGGTGTATCAAAGTGCTTAGAAACATATCTTTTTATTTAGAAAAGAAGTAGGGTATTCTCACAGGCAATATAACGCCTCATGTTTACCCAAATCTTTGTAAGAAATCTATTAAACTTTGGTAAGAATCGTCCAAGAACATCAAGATAGTAGATGTGTAGGTGAGTATGCCCTCTATATGTTTTAAAGACCCAATACTAAGTCCTAGACTGGCATCAGACCTTAGAGTCATTACTCATGTATTTTCTAGACATTTTACAACAACTTCACAATTTCTCCTTCCCTTGACTCTAACGTTGAGATGAGCTTTGATTGAGTTGAGACGAATTTTGATAGAGATATTTTTCTTAAAAAGAAAAATAGACTTCAAGAGTCTCAACAGACTTTTATAAGTCTAACTAAGTCCCTGGTAGGTATAACTTTTCATCAATTATTTTTATGTTGTATCTAATAATTGGCTTAAACATGTTATATAATTAAGACTTTGGCAAGAATGAAATGCAACTTTTTCAAGACTGCAAAGATATACACATTATACGTTTGACTGTTTTCAGCAAAAAAGCAAAAAATCCACTCAGGTCTTTTTAAGTTTTTATATACCTTTGTAAAATATTTTACAATGGTCTTTAGAAATTTGGGAAAACATTGCTTGCCAATTATCATGTTTTTATTACAAATTTGAAGATATGTGTTGAATTTTGAAAAATTCGACACGTCTTTTCCTTTGATTTTGTATCTTTAAGGTGCCTATTAAGGGATCATACGTGCGCATTTATGTTTAGTAAATAAGAGCAACTATGAGAATAATCTGGTTTTAATCGAACTAATATATGTCAGTAATTGGCTTGCTAGCCACATTTACCACAATGGTCAATGTTCGTCCGTATATTGGAATAGCTTTTTATTTTTGGAAACCGGAAAAAGCACTTGTACATTATACATTATATCGGACTGTCCCTGTGTACTCAAATCATTAACCTATTCTATCATTCGAGCAGCCGACCGGTTATTCACATATATGATTCACTCGAAATTTCTTTTACAGATGTGTTGTATATGCACAGAACATGTTCAGACAAACTGAATGAGTTCAAGATTATGATGATTGATGGGGTTTGTCGATCGGAACGCACCGGAAATGGTTATTTATGTATGTGTGGCAGACATTTGTGTAACAATGCAGACAACCAACGACATTTTGGTCTTGTATGCACGACAATTCTAACAACTCTGTCTATATTATTTACAATGTTTCCAGGACATTTACTTGTATAACAAAACCGATGCTTAGTGTATGAAAATGACATTTAAAAAAAGTTCAACAATCACCTGAATGCGTACATGATGTGAATGAAGCGTGCGAAACATAATTATATGAGAAGATTGTGCACAATGCTTCCATATATGAATTTGAAATCTTGCCAAATATATGCAATACCATTTGCTTGACCTAGTTATTCATTGCAATAATTAAAGAATATGCATACTATAAGTATTGAAAAAGTAACAATTTGTAGAAAAAAGAGAAGAAAATATGTTTGTTGAGGATTAAAACAAATATTGTTTTAACATTTCAATTATAATTGTCAGGGTGAAAGCCTAGGTAATGAAAACACAGTTTGAATACACCAGTCTCTTGAAATTGCGAAGAAAAATGTAACGGAAGAGTAAGTGAAAGTGTAAATGGTTGACATTTCAGTGATGTGGAAATTACGTAGTGAGATATAGAACAGCCTTGACTATAAAATATTCATGTTTGTATATCGGACGTTGGTAGTGCAACTTCATATAATTGGTGTGATACAAAAATACTCACCTATATCTGTGTTACAATCATACGTTTTTGAGCAACTATGGGCATGGTAAGATGTGCAATTGCTCGATGTCTCGATCTTATCTGCAATGATTTGTAGTATCATCACCAGTTATATAATGACGTCTCGTGCGTAAATATGGATTTGAGGCTGGAAAATGGATTACACATTATTGCAATATTAGCAAGTATTAATAGAAAGATGAATTTTAAATAGATGAACGGTATTGCATGTTTGAAGAGAGATAGAATTCTTTCCAAAGATGTATGTGTCTATTATAATTGGCATTGTATCCTAATCCACTTACTCTACCCCAGCAACAGCATTTCAACAGAAGCTTAACTCAATAGTATCGTTAGAATTAGTTTTTACTAATTAAAACAGATATGTGTTGATACTTAATGGACGCTGTATTATTTATATTGCGATTCAAAATAACCGTACAAACAAGGAAGACTTATCCAGTCAAAACTAACACTTGATGTATATTTGTTCTTTAATTGTAGCATTTACATACAATGTAAGTAGATTAGATGGTACATATACTGTGGCATTTAGATACAGTGTAAGTGGATTAGATGGTACATATACTGTGGCATTTAGATACAGTGTAAGTGGATTAGATGGTACATATACTGTGGCATTTAGATACAGTGTAAGTGGATTAGATGGTACCTTTACTACGAGACAAGCTAGTATCTAGGTAATTATCGTCAAGGTACTGTCTTTTCGCGGCAGGAAGATGGCAGAAACCCAGTTTGTTTCAAAGTGGTGCTCAGCTGTTGCATAAATCAACTTGTTATTGCTCAATGGAATTAAAAACATTGTGTCTTTAAAAAGAACTATATGACTGGAGATTCCAACGTTCTTACTGATTGTTGTAAAGCCTGTAATATTAGTTATGTAGTATCCACTGTATTTTCACGTTAGTCCAATCATCACCTTAAACTATTTGTCGATAGTTACGCGATATCCGGTCACATAGTGGACTTTACCAGTTTTAAAACTTAGCTTTTTCGTTTGACATGTTTACTTTGTCTGCTGATTTAGATTCTAATTTACTTTCAGTCAGGCTTAAACGTTGAAATTTGTTTGTTTCTTTTTTACTTATCCACTGATTAGAGGTTCAGACTACGTAAACAGCATACAACATTCAGATGTATGTGTAATCGTTTTCAAATTCAAACTCAAATTTACCAAAATAATTCTGAAATCAGCAGCATGTTTTCCGGCTTTCCAAATGTGACTCTAAGTACAGTAGTTTTATTTTTCATACCTGTTTAATTTTCATATCCGTTTAATTTTGAATGTGCGTGTCAAACATGTAACGTAAGTTAATTCAATAGTCATCATTTTTCAGTCATCGTGTTGCAGCTTAATTATTATTTGATGAGGACAGTGTTATCAAGCGCGCGTCTATCAAACATATGATAATTGACAGAAAGATCCCAACCTGTTTACACTATTGTCTTTGCTTTGCAACACACCTTGTTATGTCGTTCAAACATATATAATGACCAAAATGATGTACTGCTGATATCAATTACATGTTTCTATAAATATTAACATGCAGGCTTTTTATCATTGTTTGATCTAATCAGTCTGAATTTGTAAATACATATTTATAAAATTTCAGACAGACTTGACCCTATGGGCTTACCTTTTTGTAGTATTTAAAGCCTTTATGTTTAACCAATGGACCACTTACATTCCCGTATATGTCATATCTGCTTATTGTTAACTTTAATGTACATAATTATATTCCTTTTGTTTTTTTGTATAACGCACAGCTGATATATTTTGCATATTGATAGGTATTTTGTTTTCAGACAAAATTGTACCGACACAATTTTTTATTGTTTTTACACAAGTCTTGAGGTTTATTTGATGCAGTATTTACTTACTATTTGTATAGGGACAGAGCGCCAGACCAGCATATGTCTGATACTTCCACTGTCACACCTGTCAGCGAGAAACGTGCTTAAAACTGCCGCCGGAAAAATTCATAAAGTTAAAATAAAGAAATCCTGTGAGCTTATTACGTATAACTCAATAAAGATTCAAACATTTGAATTAAATGGAATTCGATCGAACCTATCGGCATGTATACAGTATTTTATGTGTGATATGCCTGTTTTAACCATCCATGTATTTATACATTTGATATAGACAGACTTTTGATGTAATCGTTGAGTGTGGTATCCACAGACATTTAAATGTGTTTTACAGAAAAAAAGAAAATAAACATGGAATTGAACCTGGCGTCGTAGTTCTTGTACCAGTCACGGGAAATTTACGCAATCACAGAAGGAAGGCAATTCATTACGTTTTGAGGATATATAATTACACACATTTGTGTAAGAATTGAAAACATTACCTCTGTCATTTTAACTCTTGGTTGACATCTTTTTGCTAGCTAGTTTTGTAATAATGTTAAAATAAAACGTACGTTTTGTATTTGTCGGTTTTAGCTAGGGTCACGTCTTATCTGTTAATTATCGAGTCATGTAATAAACAACCTTGTTTTTATCTGTTTTCACTAAGAGATTAGTGAGGAGAAAAGAGAATTACGACCACTCTTGTCAGAAATGAACACTCATCTCTTTCATTTTACTCCTTTTTGCAAGCTTTAATTACTGAAATTATGGACAAAACGAAACATAGGATCTTTAGAACGCCCCTTTATTTATTTGTTATTGGTATAGATCAAGGTTCCCATCTAATATGTTAGTTATCAGACCAGATTAGTTTCTAGAAAAACTTTTGTTTTCTGTTGTCTCCAAGGGAAAGGTGGGAGAGTTAAATGTTGCTAAACTGGATTATAACCCCAGTGTTGCTTGACAACAGGTAATTTCTTTGTTATATGAGTTTCATTTTGTTTCAACCACCATTTTTGTTGTTTCAATGAACTGTTTCTATTGTTTAATGTATCATATTCCTGTTAATATTCATTTAGTTGTCGTGATTTATTGTGGGCTGCCAGTATATATCAATCAAGTTAAAAGACACACATACTGTCCACATATCTCATTCACACACTCGCGTTTTAGAACAAAAATGATCATAGAGCATGAACTATGCATCCTTCAATAATAAAAATATTTAGACACATCTATACTTAGACACATTTATATTTAGACATATTTTCAGGCTTTTTCTACAACAAAAGGGTCTTTTCCAGATGGTATCATCTGTAAACACATTGTTTGTCATCATAAAACACATGACTGCTTTCAATAGTGGCAAATTTGCATTGTACTTGGGAAGATATCCAGGTGGAAATCATCGAAAAAAGTAAAGACGACAAATTGCAAATCCCTTTGAATGTGACATTATGTCAATACTTTTATTTCTCTTTTTTCTCTTCTCTTTTCAAACAAAACTGTTTATCGCTCTAAGTCTTGTGACTTAACATACGGCTGATTAAGGAAATAACTAGGAAACATAATGTGACTTCTTGTTTTACTACAAACGGTATGAACGTTTAGAAGGGGTCACTCTTTCCACTAATCTTGCATATGTATCTTTGGAGGAAAATGTTAAAAAAGATAGATAGTGGTCCTTTTGCTATTTTTGGAATATTCTATAGTTTGTATTGTTGTAGTTTTGGAATTTGCGATAATAGCAGGTTGTCAGAGTGTCGAAACGTACACATTTCAAGCTAAATAAAGTTAGTTGCGGTGAGGTAAAAGAATCCTACTTATATTGTGCTTACATTCCAGTCAGAAATTAAACATTTCATAATTGACTTTTATATAATCAGTGAATACTGATATCGTATATATGTTTATACTAAAGTGATCAATTTTATTCAAGAAAACTTTCTATGGTACATCAAAGAAAAACTATTTTGCTCGTGCTCTATCCGATTATCGAATTATCGACGCACTCATCTTCAAGTAACGTTATTAATAAGTAAAACATCAGTACTTATGGAACTTGAAGTTGTCAAGACGTCTAGTGATCTAGACCATTACAATAGTTTTTCCAAATTAGTGTTTGCCGCCAGCAAATATCAACAACTACACTATGTTTGTCACAAAGACAACACAATACAGAAATAAGTTATCAGAAATAAGCATACGTATCACTGAAGAGAAGAGAAACCTTGCGGTATTGTTTGTTCAGTTAATGATATATTCTACAGAATCTATTGTTAGGTGTAATTACTTTGCCAGTGACTCGTACAACAAAATTCCACAATGAATAACTCTTCATACAGATTCTGGACAAAGCACACATCGCTAACTAAACTCACAATACTGATTGCTAGAAACTGTACATTTCGGCTCAACGTTTGACATTTTAGAAATATAATTATATCTTCTAAATTTTAAACCATGTTTAATGGTAGACTGTTGTTAAACGAAGGCCTTCTCTTCCTTGTGAAAAGCTAGAGGAACGATAGGATTAAGATCTATGTGACTTTGAACTCATAGCTACCATGCTTAATTGTTAAAAGTTTTGCATTTAGATTTGTCAGACTCTAGTAAGTTATCATAAAAAGGGCAAGCTATAAGTATAGAAATTACTATATATAAGCCACATACACAAGTAAATTAATATTGCTACTCATATTGTAACAAGTAGAAACCTTTACGGGTAAAATTATGAAGTTAATTGCATTCCTATTTAAAGTAACAATAAACAAGAGTGTACAACCAGACTACTGATGCTACAGAAACGCTATGCTTTCTCAGTGAGCATCAAGTTAATGAGAATGGACCCCCTCGTTCGTATCTTATAAATAAGCATCGAAATATTTATTATAATTAACATTGTCGAGACAATTGTTGACAATTTTTCTATGCTTATATTTATAAGGAAATAGAATTCGTAGGTCTTTATGCTAACTGCAATCTTTGTTACTATCCCACTTTATGTCTGTGGTTGCTAGAAGTTTATCAATGTAATCAGATGCTTATCTGACGACCAACAATAGATTACGTGATGCTGATTGTTGCTCTTGCGTAAACAAAACATCCAAATTACAGTAGTATCGTGCAAAGTACAACGTTGAGATAGAAAAACAATGTAAATTGCCTCTTCAACAAAACATTGGCGTTATGATTCGTAATAAATACCGGTATTTATGTGTGTGAGCAATTTTTCCAGTACAATCATAAGTAACAATACGTCTCAGAAACACCATTAATACGTATGAACAATCTGTTATCGAGATGCTTTTTTTCACTTGTGGTAACCAAATAAATGTCAAGTTTTCAAGTATTGTTAAAATGAAGGTACACACTATGGGTAACGGACATCATCAGCAAATGAAGTCATTGAAAAAAATACAGCGCGAACTTTTCGGGCGATTTAAAAAGGCGGAATTATGAATGTTTTTTGTACTAATAAACAAAAGCAATTGATCCTTATTTGTACGAAAAACATTCCTAATAGTCCATTTAAAATCGAAACTACATGCTATATATATGTAACACAGTATTATTTTCAAGGATAAATTATTGCAAAAAATAAGAAACGCTTTTCGGCAACGCTTTTTATTAAAAAATATCGACAAAAGTATTAAATAATTGTATACGTAAACATTGCTTAAAAGTAAATAGAACCGGCCCAGTTCTATTAATATTCTATCCGTAAATTTATCATTCTACATATGAGTATTTAAAGTGAAAAAAAGGACTTTAAAGTATCGAGCCTACCCCCTGTATACATAATTCAATGCTGATTTTCACTATATTTTAATGCATTGTTGATAGTAAAGTCATAAACTTGTACTTTGAAATACGACAACAGCTTAAACAAAATTGCTAATTTCGCTTAAGACGCACATAGTTCAGACCAAAAGTAAAGCGAACGCCTTTCTCGTATCCAATTTATGTAACAATGTACAAACGATCAGGCGTCAAGCGCTCCCCAAGCCAGCGACCAGTCATGCATTCAAGATTGATATATAGTCCGTCTCTGTGCATCTAGTTAGTAGTTTCGTACTTATGTACTGCCTGTGATTTGTCCATACAATTTATTCTAAAATTGTGTGTCAGTTCACCGTAATTCAAGACGGTTTTTGTCCATACAATGACTCTAGCATTGCTATACAGTAACATTTAACGGAATTTGATCGTATATCTTTTCCAGGGCAATCAATAACGTTCATTTCAACTCGCACTCAATGAGGTTTCTCCATATATCAAATTCTAGTTATTTTCAATGGGTATGCCCTTCCTCGATTACCAAGCATTTCTAAAGTGACTTAATGTACCGTTTACAAGTGACATCCAATGTGGCTTGTCCATGCGTTTCTTATTTCGGCCACTTCCTTTGGAATTTATCCAGGCATCGATTTCCATTCGATTTAAATTCATGTACTATGTAGATATGTTGATTCACGGTTTCCGCAATTTTGTGGCGCTCATTCAAAAAACAGTTTTATGCTTTGCAATGCTAATGAAGATATTATAAAACTTCGAAAGCTTGCGTTTTAAGACGACGAGATTTAAAAGTTTTGAATTATATCTGCTATAATAACTAATGTCTAAGGGTACGGAAATGCGCTAAACATACTGCAAATCAATAGCTGTCTAAGAAATATACCGATGCATCTGTTATATTGCGATGATGAACTTTTTCAACAACAGCGCCAAGACAGAACAATTTGCCGAGAACACTAAAATAATTCATCCTGCTGATTGCAAAAAGACAATCGAATTTCAGACTGACAAAGCAAAGTTAGGGCACTAGCAAAAACAAACCTTTTTTAATAATATAAGCCAATTAAAAACCTGCATTCTATATTTACATAGCTTTCAGATAGACTATATCATAACCGTGTAGCTACTTTATTAAATAGCGCTATGTTTAACCATAAAATAAATAAAATTCTCTGACTTTTCTGTGACTTGCTTTGTATCTTAAAAAATATCTTTTGAACGATTGCCAGTATATACATATATACACATATGCAAGCTTAGAGAAAATGAATGTACGGAAACGTATATTGACCCCCTTAATATTTTCTACATTTTCTTAAGTTATCAAGATATGCGTGTATAATATATGTCATCAAATACTTGGGACTAAATATTTTGTTAAAATATATCATAAGGGAATCTAGGAGATATTTGTGCTTGTTAGTTTTTGTAGATGAAGGCCATAATGGACATGTATTGCAGTTCGGGATCGTTTTCAACAGCAAATATAATTTTATAAAAATATGCTATTAAATTAAAATGGAATTATGCAATTTTTTTCCAGTAAAAACCATCTGAAATAGGTGTGTGTAAAAAGGGTAGAGGAAATAATAGCTTTTAACCAAATACACCAAACTCTTACTGCTACCAGTACGAAATAATAATTTTCCAAATATTACTTTTCTTATTTTGACTGGGAGAGTCAATTTAAAGTGACATTATGCTCATAGTGTATTTTTGGTGACAGTTTTATAAAAGCAATTTTCGGTAGCTGTGCATTTAAATGTGTTAAACTAATGATAATGCCGCATTAATATTATAAGTTGGTGCTTTAGAAATTAAAGAAATGGACTAGTAAAATAATAATTCCTTCCTTGGCAGTGATCTCCCTTGTGTTATTAGTGTTGCTCGGCAGTGGAAGGGAAGCGACTCCGACATGCATTTGTTTATTTCTTAAATTGACTCTCCCAGTCAAAATAGGAAAAGTAATATTTGGAAAGTTATTATTTCGTACTGGTAGCAGGAAAAGTTTGTTGTATTGGGTTAAAAGTTATTATTTCCTCTACCCTTTTCACACACACCTATTTCAGCTGGAATTTTACTTTTAAAAAATGTGCATAATGTCACTTTAAGAAAGAAAAAAAACAACTGCATGCAGGAGTTGCTTCCCTTCCACTGCCGAAATCTACTAACAACTACAACAACAAAAGGGAGATCACTGCGAAGAAAGGAACTATTATTTTATTTGTCCATTTTTTTATTTCTTAAGCACCAACTTCAAATACAAATGCGGCAATATCATTAGTTTAACACATTTAAATGCACAGCAACCGAAAATTGCTTTTATAAAACTGTCACCAAAAACACACTGTGTGCAGTAAGATGCGCATAATATCACTTTAACTGGTAATAAAGATAAGAAAAATATTTGACATGTTTACTGAACTAATGAGTTACATATATCCTGCCAAAATAAAAGTGAGAGAAAAAACAAGATACATTTCAACGGTGACTTCCGGTTAAAATGGCGTCGATAGTACACGTAAAAATTACGTCGGTTGAAAAGTTGAAATATTGGGATCCGATATGGATTTTATACTGATCTTATAGTGAAAAGTTAAATACAAAATAATTCTTATGTTGGTGTTTGTGAAAACCGATAGAAATATATTTGATATGACTGGATTCTGACATTTTTATGTGAGCGCGCCAAATCTCTTTGTCTCGATCACTGACTTTGTTTCGTGTTCGATATTTTCTACGAACTGGGTTTAATTCAATTTTCAATTGGAGTTAAATATAAGTGAATATATTTATATATATTATGGATATCAAAAGCATTCATAACGCTCCAGATGTGAGTAAGAAAAGGGCAATAACTGAAACCATCAGTCCATTAGATGGACCACAGGGCGATCATGTAAACTCGCCTAACCCAACACAAAGGAAGGAGTTATCAACAAACACAACTGATGCCCTTGTAATAAACAGTCCAGATGTTGATAACAAATTTTCAATACAAGGTGAATCCTTCAATGTAGCCTAGATGGTGAAATCTGCTGTTATGAATCCCCAAGTTATGCAAGCACTTTCAGAAGCAATGGTACCCTCACTAACTTCTGTGTTTCAATCGATGCTGCAGCCAGTTAGCAATAAACTGGACGCACAAAATAAAAGTTTATCGTTTTTAAACACTAAATTCGATGATCAAAAACAATGTACAAAGGACCTTAAGAGTGACAATATCAAATTACGACATGAGCTGAGGGAGGCAAATGACCGAATGGATACACTGGAACAGTCTATTGATGACCTAAAACAATATGGCAGGAGAACGTCTCTCCGATTCCACCGTGTACCCATAAATTATCTTGAAACCTTTGTTAAAACAAGTGCACCTGATACATCCACAAATTCTGCTGCTGACCTACAAGAAGATGGTATCAGTGACCAGCCATCGAAACAACTTAAGAAGAAGCCTCTCAACACCGATGAGATCGTTGTCAACATCTGCAACAAACAGATGGACCTATCCCCTCCATTAACAGCAAGTGATATACACAGATCGCATACTATTGGTTCTGTACGAAATGGTCAAGTACAAATACTTTGTAAATTCAATAACTGGAAAACAAAGTAACGTGTGTACATGAGCAAATCTAAATTACAACTCCACAAGACTGATGACTTCATGGTTTTTGCTACGGAGGATCTAACCCGTAAGAGACAGTTCATGGTGCAGCAACTGGAACACGCCAGGAAACTGAAGAAACTCGATAGTTTTTGGACCATCGACGGTCACATATTATATACATGTAAACTGAAACCTGACGACAATGTACGTTTCGTTAGACATATGAGTGACATTGACTTAGAAGTTTTATCATTTTTTTTGCACAAACATCAGCATACAAAGTGATGTGTGCACCAGCTCAACAGAAGTTGAAAAATAACTGTTTAAACATTGAGCCCATTAAAATGGCAATTCGTTGCGAATTTCCTTGAATATTACCATAATAACTGAAACGGGTAAATTGATAGTAGAAATTAAATCTATAATTTTCGTATAAATATTTGCTGTTCAATACATAATAGATGGTTTCCATATTAATCAATTCCACCCACGCACCGCGGGTATATTACCAATCTTGCTCTGGGGATAATTATAAATGCTTTGTAACATCACTTTGTCAAATATTTTATAATGTTTCTGAGTAAAATCAGTCCGTCTAATACCAGTAACGGGATCAATAGGAATTTGCTGATTGCAAAATTAATCGTTAAATGAAATAATAAAAATGCAAACTACATTCCATTGAAATCTTAGAAGCTAGATTTTTCATCAAAACCGATACAATTTCACTGGGAGGAAATTGTAAATTCGGAGAATAAAGAAATATGCATGCATGCAATAGTTCCATTAGTGAGTAAATGTTTTAAGTGTAAACACGAGTTGCACATGAAATACAAAGTGCCGTGCGTGCCTCAACCAGTAGTGGCTTATATATTTTCTCCTACTCACTTTACACACTGGCAATAATTTCTAAACTTTTTATTTAAAGTCAAAAAGCTTCAAAGTAAGTAAAAAAGATCTTTGGTCGAGAAATCTTTTTTTTTCATTTCATTGTTTCATCCGCTTTCCTTTTTCATCCGCTTTTACCCGAATTGTCGGCTGCATAACTAATGGATAGTGTTGCAATTGATTGATCAACTTTCGTCCGACCAGGATTCTTTGGTTGTTGACACAACGTTTATTGGATTAGTCCAAAACAACAAATTAGGGAAGCCGTATTACTGAAGTCGAACCCTGAAGTCGGCAGCTGAATATGGCGGTTGGTCTTCTGCTACTGGCACGGCCAATGAGTGCATTGAAATTTTGTAACTTTTTTGCATAGTTGGCACGTTTATGACAATGCTTATCGGATAATCAAGATATATTCTATTGTGATTGTAACTGAAAAAATCTACAAATGAAATGAATAAAACAATAAATACAAATAACTTGTTGTCTGGTTTCGAACCTACAACTGTCTTGCATAGAAACGTTCAAGAGGTTACCACTACACCAAAAAATATTGCTTTATACTGAAACGTAAAACTATGCCTTTTTAATTGCGAAATGATACAATTATTTGAAAATTTGAAAAGTTTATACCAGATTACCCTATTATCAGTTGTTCCAGTTCCCGCATGACGGCCTATATAATTTTGTTTCCATGAAAGCACAGTCCCAGAAAGAACTGAATTTACACAATCGACGATAAGCAATGAAAAACTACCTACACATACATTAGAGCAGAAAAAAGTAGTAGTTCACAGAGGGCGTTTATAAGTTAAAAGACTGGTAATAAATAATTTGGGTATTGTCTTGTGTCTTGACATATTTGCAGAGGAAACAGTAGAAGCTACACCGAACACATCTTACAGTGAACATAAACACAGCATGTTGAAAGTGAACAAAGTCTGCTATGCTTCTTGTTGAGTCAGCTTGTCTCTTTATTTGACATTATTCATTACAATCGTCTGCATGTCTGAACAGTTGCTAAAATGATACTATCGATTAACCTTTACATTTTATTAGACAATCATCAAGCAGTACAAAAGAAAATGGAATATGTGATAATCAAGAGGTATTTAAATTAGATTACATTAAAATAACGTTTTATGTGATGATGTGAAAATTTAATAGGAAAAAGTGAAAATGCCCAGAGAAAGATAGGCACAACCTATGTCAGAAGAGGCTTACTTCCTTATCTGGTGTTTGATCACTGCGGATGAACGGCCACCGGATATTGGGGCGAAAGTGAGCACAGATAATTAGTTTTCGCGAGGAACGTGTTACAATTGGTGTAGGTTAAAATCCGATATTTAATCTAATACACACTATCTAGTGTTTCTTTGTGTGTTTTTGGATACTTCGATGGCTATCTTAGTCCAGTGTATACCCGAGCTGTAAATAATGTCGGTTAATATGTTAAAATATCAAAAAGAAGATCGCCTGCTCACTTGAAAAGTTCGACCGTTGGTAATGTTTATTTTGCATATGTGCTTAGCTTTGAATAACCTGAATCGAGCAATTTATTTGCGCAAGTACCAGACATAAGTGTTCATGATTTTATCAACAACCGTGCTTTCGGGGCCAAAATATTGATACATATGTAACTAAAGTTAGTGTACTGGGTATTGTTTATTTTGTTTTCTGGTGTACCGGAGTATTGATACTAACGTGTACTGAGTATTGGGCATTAAAAGTGAGTAAAAGAAATATTCTGCTGCCTTTAAAAGCGTTGTATTCGCTCACCAGAGCACGAACTACCCAAGGTTGGTAATTGTGATCGCCTGGCGTCCGTCGTATGTATGTCTGTCTATCGTATGCGTGTCGTCTGTGCACATTTAACCTTGTGTATGCTAAAGAGACTGCATTTTGCACTGGATCTTCAGGACACTTGATCAGAATGACTGCCTTTATGCAATCTATGTCGGTTCGAATATCGGTTATATTGTTCAAAAACTATGTCACGGGGTCAAATCATAGACAAAACATTTTGTATGCAACAACGGTTCCATTTTTCATTCAACCATGAATTCAGTCAGTATGGTTGCTTTGATGAAATTTAGGTCGAGTAAGAATATGAATTGTTGGATCAAAAATTAGGTCACTGGATCAAATCATAGAAAACCCTTGTGTATACAATAGATGTTGCATTTTTCATTGAACCTTCTTAACTGTTAGTCAGAATCACTATCTTGATGAATTTTATTTTGAGTGTGCATATGGATCATCTTTGGTCCAAATAAAATCATAAAAAAAACTTGTGTATGCAATATTCTATGTTAATTGGTGTATCAATTTGAATTAATTTTAAAATGTTTTGATCAAATCAATTCAAGTTTCAGTATGATATGCTGCATATCCAAAATCAATTCTGTTTCTACAAAATAATTTGAATTTACACATCCCGGAAAACTTAGTATTCACATCACGGCCACGTGTTTTAACGTGCTAAGTTTGTGCTCACTTTCGCCCAATATCCGGTGGTCGTTCATCCGCAGTGTTGATGTGGTGGCACATGTGTGCATATTTCTGCCGTAAATTGATTATCTTACGTTCGTGTTAATTATCTTGTTAACCAGTTAACTTTTGCAAATTATATCAGGTATTCAGCTTGAATATTCGCGAACACTCTCCAAGTAAGATAAAAGAATGTTTGTTAGTATATTCATGTCTTCATGACAACAAAATACCTTGAGCCAACTGCATACCTTTATTATTTAAAGCTTATATTTGCACCCGGTGACAGTCTACCAGCCTAACCGTCGGTTAATTCTACGTGTTCTTGCTTTACATAGAGGAAGCTTTGCAAAACATACGGATACCAATGTTAACATATCAGAAGAATTCAATCATATTAAAGAATACATTTTGATATGACTTCATAAAAGTAAAACATGTTTTCTCATTGAGAAAATTGCATAATAAAAAGAGATATTGCAAGTTTAGTCATACAATGGTTTACGAAAAACATTACAATACCTAATATAAAGTGAACAATACACATGACATCTTATAACAAAAGAATCACGAGTAAGAAGACTCACATAAATACGTTGGTATAATGTATCTGCTTGATTCAAAACTATATTGTCAGGAAAATGTATTCCCCGCACTCGACGTAAACTATTATTAAATTTCATTTATAATGAGACAAGTATTTAGCAACTTAGTCAAGAATACATTCACAATAAAAAGATAGCAAAATGAGATGAAACGTATATTGACCCCCTTTATATATATAAATTAAATTCCCAAAAAAGACCATGTTTACACTTTGAGCCTATAAATTTTACCTTATTTATCGGCATTTTGAAGAACGAAGATACAAAGTTCTGATTTACTGTTGTTCTTTTGTATTTACATTAAGAAATAAGCTTTTATAAGCAAATCATATCTTTTTACAAATCGTATTGTATTATATCTACATAGTGAAAATTATTATTTATTTGTGCTAAAATGTATATAAACTAAAAGGTGGAGAAAGTTAAAAGTGTTGAAGATATAATTATTATATCTTTGTTTTTTCTGTCACTTTTATTTTTACAGGATGTATTCAACTCATTAGTTTAGTACAACATGTCATATACTTTTCTTACATTTATTCCCAGTTAATTTAATAGCTTATTTTCATAAAATTGTATTTGTTGACAAAAATATCATGAACTGCAACTAATAAGAACAACCTACATCTACAAAAAACCGGCACAAATATCCCGTAGATTCCCTTATGTTATACTTCAACAAATTATTTAGTCTCAAGTATTTAATGACTTTTATTTAATACACGCATATCTTGGTAAGTTAAGCAAATGTTGAACATATTTAAAGGAGGTCAATATACGCTACCGTGCTACAAAAGCACAACCGATATTGTCATCCAAACCTAACCCAATTTCTATGCTAATAATTTTTTAGTCGCCCTAAACATGTGTTAATCCCTAATTCTGCCATAATAGGAAAATGTTCAGATTCTGAGAAAGAGGTCAATATACATGGATAAGCTGTCAAAGATAATTGTCTATATCTCCAGCAATCAGCATAAAAAAGGCGAAGTTTGTTCAAGACAAAGTTTTGCCACGATTTAGAGTAGTATTTATTTTGATTTGATGTCGTCAGTATGATCCAAAACACAAACTCTTTATTGCATCACCGATACATTCATGTAATACTTTAATAAGCAACATTTAACATGAAATGACATTCTAACTGCAAATTGCTACTTAGAATTAATCACAAACTGCTGAATTTTATTGATGTATTACTACACTTGAAATTCCAATTTATAAATTGTTTCTGGTTGAATTATATATGAAACAATTCATTACAGGCACCTCACACGGGAGCCAGGCGCCAAATGTCTGAGCAAGAATTTCTATATCATATTTTGACATTTCTGTAGTCGCACAGTCAGAATACGGCATTTATCTACCCACATTTTCATTTATATGATGTGCTTATAACTTTGAACTAAGGAAAGAAATAATTAAAAGAAAATAACAAAATAAAATTGATATAGATAAATTGTAAAAGTATTTTTTTTAAGTAGCATTAGCTTATTGAGAAAGATATATATAACTGATTTATACTATTTGAAAGAAAAACATGGCCAAATTTATAACGAGACTATATGAATCTGTGTAATTGTCTATTTCCATTGAATATAAAAAAAAATCATGTTATGTATTTTACTATCCTAGTCAAAAAATGAGAATGCACCCTTTCTGATAAGTTAATTTTTTTTATATCTCTCTATAGAGAAATAACTATGCATAACTCATCATTTGAATGTTTTCAAACCATTTACTGTCTTCTCATCATCGTCCTTGGCCATGATACGGAAATTTTCAAGAGACACTATGTAAGCCGTGTCGTGTTAATATTGTTGTTACTTGTGCACTTTTCTGTTTGAAGCCGTAGTGTTTGAATCTGAAACCTTCATTCTTGTTGTTTTAGTGGATCACTTTCATTTTGTCGCTATTTCTAACTTTTAGGTCATGCCCTACAATATATAGTTGACATAAAACATTGTTTTGTCTTAATATCGATTTACATTATATCGGTTACATAGCAAATTTGTCATAGTTTCTGACCTGTGACAAAAAGACTCTAAATATCAAACGTCATAGAGACACAACTGATTCTAGTGGATTCTGTCTTCCATTAAAAACATCTTATTTGTACAACAATGGGAAGTATTACATTAGTAATGTCATCATTACTGATATCTAAATGCATATTGGATTAATGTCTCAAATGCAGGATAAAAGAAACCCGTCCGGAGATGATGGTTTGATTTTGAATTTTCACTTAGGTGCTCATACTCTCTTTTAAATAAGGTGAACGTGCACGTCTTGTATGCGTAAACTGTCGGCAAATGTAGCTGTGTAACTTTGACTCTAGCAAAAGAGGTTCGGGGGGTAGTTAGTTTATCCTTACGAGCTCTGCCGCTAGACAACAAATAATTTGTGTCCATTCCAATTTTCCTGTAGTTGGCGGGTTTTATAATATAAGGTGGTTGTTTCTAATCAATAGCAGGGTCCGTATATACGGACCCTGTCAATATGCTGTACTAAAAATGTTTACTACTGATTTATAATAATGAGCTCATTTATGCAGGTATATCGCCATCATTAAGGTTATAATTCGCTAGCCGAAGAACTACCTCTAGGGTCGTATTCCAGTAACATCTTAAGTGATTTCTTAAGTATTTTAACTTAAATTCAATTTTTTTTATATATTATAATTCTCTCAAAAGTCAATGAGTTTGTGTAATTTCATCATCATTATAGAAAATGGTCATGGAAGATTTAATAAATGTTCAACATGCTGCAATGCACATTCACCTTTTTAAAATATGTTCTTAAGGAAATTGTTAATGTTTAGGAAAATCTTAAAATTTGACTGAAGATGCTACTGGAATATGGCCCCAGGGGTCTTTGCATATTCGAAATGTGTACAGGCACAACAGCTATATATTTGTTTGCTTATTATGTTTTTTTTCACTCTTGAACCAGACATCAAGAGACATCGTCATCAACTTAAAACATAGTTTTCGTGCCCCTCAAATGATAAGCATGGGTGATGCGATGAAGAATGCGACACGCTTTTATAACGGACTTAATGAAAAACTACAATCAAACAAAGTGCTACTTGAAAGTATATGGAATCAAACACATGTGGAAATGTTTAGAAGTCTGTTTTAACATAATTTGTGTGAAATGCAGAACTGTCATAATATATTACAGACTTTCTTTCTGAAACATCTGGACGCTTTTCTATTTTGTTAGGTGCCTGCAATGAATTGTTTCATATACACCAGCTGTTAGAATGTTATTAAATATTAGATATAAGAATTGGGTTAACGCCAATGTCAACACTTATTTCAGTGCTTAACAGGCGAAAAAATTACCTTATCATCGTTATTTATTATAATCAGTAATAGGTTTGATCCGAAGATGTCCACTTCCTCATAGAGTCAGGTCGGTAGTGGAGCTGGAATTCATGACTCTCGATCAGTTACAAGATTTGTATGAGTGGGACACATTCCTACGTTTCTAGCATAAATTCCTTCTTCTTCTTGTTTATTCTGATCATAAGAGATATGGCCAACTATCTTTGACAGCTTAAGCCTGTAAATTGTCTCCTTTCTCAGAAAAGCGTGAACAATAGGCAATGTTAACTAGCTCACATTTGATGGCACAAAATCAGATACACAAATATTTACGTCCGCTGAAACTATCAAAGTATAGATCGATATAGGTTTATATAATGCCAGTGATAAGTTTGCCTGAATTGTAGATATATTAGCCACCATTCTTGATTTATAAGTACAATTTACCCGAAGCTCGGTGAAAATATCCACATCCAATAGCTAGGATCTCCAGTTCATAAGTTACTTAATTATTGACGTGATATAACTTGCAGCATAAACGTCTCTCACAATATAGTACCGCAACAAGTACAATTGTAGACCTAATTGTACATCCGTAATCATTTGTATTCATCAGTTGTCATTGTTTTGATAAGTAAAAATAAGATGTCGTTTAATTCATAAATTGTTGCCTGTCTGAATTTGCAATTTCTGTTTCTAAGCGACTGACGTTAGAAGAAATATTAGAATACTTAATCATGATTCAATATTTTTCTGTAGTCACACATCACAAAGCATATGAAGCTGCATTTGAAGCACATTCGCCTTAGGATCAGAGGGTACCATGTAGTGGAACGTATATATCACACGAGAGAAAAAATTCGACCGCATATGTCACACGTGTGATATATTCGGTCGAAAATAGTCTTCGCGTGAAACGTATATGGCACATAATATGTATACGTTTGACTTCGAATTTTATAGGAACACGAAAACGAATATCTCACATGCAGAAAAAGGCAAATAAAAACGAAATGTAACGATGTTTGGGAGGCATCCATATAGGTATGTACATGTATATAGGTGTAATGTGGAGAGCCGATTATCCAAGAAAGTCCAAGGTAAACCTAAAAAAAAAAAAAAAAAATTTTTTCCAAGAAGAAAAACACCCAAAGGTTATTAAAAACTGTCAAAAAAATAATACCTACATTTGATGGCCTATCCTAAGGGAACAAACTAATTTCTACCTACAATTACCCTTACATTTTATTCATCAATTTCAACCTTATTCCAACCAACCGAAAATCAAAAAAAACAACTTGAAAAGACTTCCATGACGATTAATGAAAGTGTTTAAACACACACTTCCATTACATCCTGTCTTAAGTATACACTCCCGGAGTGTAAACCCGCAACCGTTAAAACATTCTTTTAATATACAAATGCCTTCTTCTAAAGAAAACTATACTTTATAAATTTTATATTTTTCTACTTGGTATTTTAAAGATTGTTGCAAAAGAATGTACATTTTACAAGTCCTTCCGGTCACCGTCATCTGGCTTATTAACTTATCAGTTAAACAAGTACACTTGTACGTTATACCTAAGGAGCTAAATTTCGATGTTGTTTCAAATATTTTCTTTTATTTACTCGGTCTGGGTATCACGTTTAAATTCTATCGAACTTTAACAGCGGTCCTTTGTAACTAATTTAGTTTTCTCCTCATTTTGAGACTTATGACCAAAAAATTAAATTTTTTCTTGTTAACAAAACCAGTTTTTAAATCGGTCAATTTGAACACACCCTTTAATAGTCTTTTTTATTTACCCTTCTATCCTTACTACTTATATATAAAAACAATTTTTTTTATTTTTTTATATATCAGTATTGTACCAGGGTTGTAGCCTCTTGCACCCCCCCCCCCTTAGGTAAACGACATGCGATCAACACTTATTGGAACTTAAACACAGAGTAAACTTGATATATCTGCATGGCCGGCTCCTGTGGATCGGTTCCGATCCTCTTCCTGGAATGACTTTAAGCAAAAGTATAATTTGAACTTTCATGCACTTTAATATCACAACCTATGAGACATATACGTTTCGGTGTAAACTGTCAAAAATGACCAAACGAATATGTCACATTAAACACGTGTTATATTTACGGTCGAATATATCACACACGATACGTTCCGGGACATATACGGTTCAACAGTGGTAGCGTTCATAGGAAGGACGCAATAATTACACTTTTCGCCCAGCTTTCTGTCCGTCAGGAGTAATTTGTTGTAGCTTGACACTTAGTTAATAACTTGTTATTACCTTGAACATGTTTCGCAACCGAGAGTTAATAAATAACTATGAATTAAAATACTCGAAACGCAAGAGCATGCATATAGTTTGATTTACGTTTGAATCGCAGAAGTAAGGTTACCAGACTCACCGATTGCAAATGCGGTCACTGAGCGCAAATATGTAAGTCAAAATAAATATAGCTTTTTTATTTAGGAGATGGAAAGAGCCATTAGCTAGAACAGAACAAAAAAATAACTAGAGATTAAAACCCGGAAATTGTACACCCTTAGATATGTAACGAGCCGAGGGCCTAAGACGCAGCAGATCCATTCAGTGAAAAGTATACTCAACCCTGAATGGGTCTCTGTGCCTTATATATACTACCCTAATTCCCCATCACATATACATGGGTTTTAAATTTGCATATTATCATCATATGCGACCGAACGTTTTCACTACGTTCACCGATCGTTACACTACTTCCCCCTCCGAGAAGACTCGTCCCGAGTCTTGGCCTGGGAACTTCGTGGGTAAGGCAACTCCTGTCTGGCAGTTGTCTTCATCCCACCGCTGCCACCATTTGTAACGTGCCGAGGGCCTAAGACGTAGCAGATCCATTCAGTGAAAAGTATACTCAACCCTGAATGGGTCTCTGTGCCTTATATTATACTACCCTAATCCCCATCACATGTACATGGGTTTTGAATTTGCATATTATGCGACCGAACGTTTTCACTACGTTCACCGATCGTTACAGATATATCGTCTATGGTTTTATCTAACAAACATTCAAGCTCAAGACTTATATAACTTATAATGTAAATATGCCTTAAACTGCCATGGTTTAATTTAATAAAAACAAAAATAATGAAATTGCAACTGATTGCAAAGATATTACTTTCAAATCATCAAATTGATGTACATTAATGTTTCATCCTAAAGACAGGTTTTGCAAAAATACCTAAATCTCGTGGGCTTTGTTGATCTGATCTTATATTTGAATCTCATCGGACTATATGCGTGTATGCGTATGGATGACTGAGGCCTGTATTTAGGTAGAATGCTACATGACTCTGAGCAATGCCATATGTAGGTGACATATACTAATCACATTCCAAAATCTGCATCGTTTTTACTCTGCTAAATAATTAAATACAGAAAGATCAATAAAAAACTGATCATGATTAGCACTTGTTGATAATTTTATAAATAATATGGTTCAACATTTTAATTGAGGTTAATCAGTAATAAAGTATGATTTTAGCAACTATTCAGAAATATGTTAATAATTGTAATAATGACGTCAAATCAGAAACTAACCAAGTGATAAATATAGGTTTTATCTTCAAACACGAAAACAAGCGTAAGTTATGTTTGGCGTATCTTTTCCCTGTCAAAACAAATGTGTGGCGAAACGAGACAATAAAATATCCTTCTATCATCTAGGATTTTAATTTTATTGTCATAGCACGGATTGCTACAATACCTTTGCAACTGTTAATTGACCTTTTAATACACTGAACTATGTGCTAAATGGATCTTGCTTTGGTTTTGCAGATAATGGCAAAAAATACAATTAGTGGTCGAGTTCTTCAAAAGTAGCTTTTCAAAACATCACGTCTCTGTCTGAACATGTCAAACGTTTCGTGAGGCTTTTATGAAAGTGTACTTCGCAAATATTACGTGAAAGACATGTCAGATTACACTGTCTGGTTTTCTTTGTGCAGCACTTAACGTGTTTATAATATTTTGTTTGCGCACAGAAAATTAAAGATATTAAATGACATAATTCTGATATGCAATATATTTTTTGTGAATATTGATTGTGACCGTTTGAAAGAGTAAAACGTCCATATATTGAAAGTTTCAGTCTTTAGCCAGTCAACATTTATAACAGGAGTATCAGTGACAAGAACAACTTCAAATATACTTTGAAGTTAAGTATCTCGAAATTAAAACCTGGAAAAGGTGTATATAAATTGCGACTGTGTCATGTTTTAACAGCCCTTTTGGTGCTATTTTTTATTAGCATGACATGATCTTTACCGGGATCACAGGGAAATGGTGTATCACTGCTTACCTTACTCCGTTTCATTTACTTGCATAATTCAAGTAGAAATAAGTATGCTGAAATAAGAACAATGTATACGAGTATCGTGTATACGGAAAGGCTTCGTCATAACTTCATGTCACTTACTACTTATTTATTCAGGTTCATGTATGGAGGGAACACGAACACAGAATACTACACAAAGCTCTGAGCTAAGTCAATGTTTGTTCCATTTATTTACATATTAGCATGAACTGTCGTTAATTTCATGCTTAGTTAATTACTAAGTTCTTACTGCTTGGTCATGTCTTTTTTTCTCACATTCGTCAGAAATTTTCACTTTTACCGTCCACGACATATGGGAAACAAAATCTGATGTATTTCTGTTTTTGTTAAATATATATATATATATATATCATATGTATATATTCTACGAAACCATGATGCACAAAGCTCGAATTATTGAGCTTCCCCTTTTGATTTTACCATATTACTAGGAAATGTGACACTATGTCCCTCTTGCTATTACTGAACGTATGTCACAGAGGAAGTGCTAAACTATTAGTATAGAATAATAAATCACTTTTCTACGGTCTGGACACTCTCATTTGACGTTCTAGAAAGCATGTCGGTGATCTATTTCTGAAGTATCGTTACTGCATGCATTTTCGTTCTTAGCTATTTCTAGAATACTGCCAAGAAATATCTCAGCCATTAACACACAAACACAAAAGTAAAATAATACCTCTTGACAAGCGGCATGTAATTAAACATTGTACTTAAAACATCTGCAGGGTGTCAAAAGAAACCAAGTACTCCAAGTGCTAACAGCAAGTGGCTCACGGATGATTTCTAAGCATACAAGTCCGGTCCAAATCGCTTTTTGGGCTACACACCCGCTTCTCTATTCACTCGTTATATTTACAAATGTACTACAAGCCAGACAGAACACCCAAAGTTGAACGGTTTAATAGCAATATGGAACTCTTGCTTCGCGTCTGAAAACACATAAACATTTCAAATTTATTTCATCAAATCTGCGAAAGGATTCATTGTCTTCTGTGACGCTACTTTTTAAAGCCAGAGCTAAGCATTTCTCTGAAAATTGAACACAATTTTTAAAAATGTAATTAATATTCAAACTTTAATGTAAGAGAATGGATTGTTTTCATATTTTTGTACTAAATATAATAAAACTCAGTACGAAACGACCTTATTACAGGGTCTGTATGTGATATACGGACTCTGAATATCAATGACAGAATATCAATTCAGAGTCATAGCACTGACTTGTACTGTCAAAAGCAGGAGCATAATGCTGAATGATCAGAAATAGAGGTTGTTGAAAGAAATACAATTTACCATTTAAAGTGGAAACATGCTGGCATCCGTATCTAAACCAATATAGAGCCTGTGCTTTCTAAGTCAGCGTAAATATTTGTATAATCAGTTCCGCCGTCAGAGAATGTACTCCAGTTTAATTTGCCTACGGTTCCTGTCGTCCTAAGACAGGCAGACAATATATAGGATACACTAGATTAAGTTGTCATTGATAAGTGTCTTTATTTCTCACACACATCACACACTAACGGAAATGTGTCCAAGAAATGTTATGCGAGAAACAAAACCATGAATTAGACACATAAGAACTGTTCGTTTATATGTTACTTTAGACATGTTAAGAGATAATAATCATAAAGTTCACATTACTATAAACTTTAAACAGTATTTGAATTTTACCAAAATCAGGTCTGTCAAATGTAAAAGACATTGTGACCGTTAGGTCAAATTCACCCATCTTCGTTTGTCATGTTAAAAGAACTTTCGAAAAATAGTAAAAATATCCGAAAATGGGTCTGTTTATGAAAAAATCTCAATGTGCTTGATTTGATAAATACGGTGTATGAGATAATGTGGTGAGCTATATAAGTAACGTTGTTTGCCTTTCATAGAAATTCACGAATTCCACGCCATTTTTCTACCATTTCCATTTTGGCTCAAGTCTACAAAAAGCTCTCAGGTGTTACATTGTTTGAAATAGCATCACGACTCAGTCTTACTTTATACTGCTACAATTTTCCTAGACGGCTGATATTGTATTTTCTAACTTGAATTTTCCTTGACTGCCTAAACCATTATTTTGTATCCTCTTTTATTTCTTAATCTAAAGACAAGGGAGAAATGTCAACAAATTGGATATAAGTACTACCGTTGAGAAATGGTGTCGAAACAGAAAACAGGCGGGCATTAACACGATACGTGATAAATGTGTCTGTATCCTGTTCATTTAGTATGTCTGAAGCAAAGTAAAGGAACCTATATGTTCTAATCTCTTAATATACATTTCGTATCTTTATTCTGCCTTGACATATTATTCTAAATGTTGCTTTTTCTGAACGTGGTATAAAAAGAGTTTTTATTGCGCAGACACACTGCACCTTTTTTCCACAACAGTACTTTTAAATGGTTGAAGCAAATTCTTATGGGATAGTTGTCAAAAACATCTGTGCACTTGATACATGTTTTCTACGGGGGGTAGTGTCAATAACTTGTATAGAAACAGATATTTCTTTAACGTTTATTAGGTTACATTCCATGTATTTCTGACCCTGAAAATTCAGAATCATACTGCATGTACAATCAAAGTTTTTTGCTTTAACACGTTATAGACAAGGCCTTGATAAGACAAACGATCGCCTAACAGCAGTCACCTCGACACCATGACACATTCCTGTTTTAAATCAATCAATACTCATCGTTCACTTGCACTAAAGGATGACACCAGGGTATATTTCAATCAAATGAAATAATTAATCAAAGTACATTTTGGTATATGAAATACCGATGGAAGAGCTGATTATTCTTGTCTCATGACATTTTAATGAGAGTTGTGCATTTTATAGCATTTTGATAATTATAACCTTCAAAAATCTGTAATGACAGTGAATATTTTGGTACCTTTTCAAACAATTAAAAAAAAAATCCCATGTTGAAAAAGCGTTGTTGCTTTGCAAACTGTACGACCACGTTGATCGAAAAGTATGAGAATATCAAGAACGTTCATAATTAGAGAGTGAAAGTCTTTTCGAAGATTGACAAAATTTACTTATCATAAATAAAAGTCATAATAAAGATATACAAATGATACCGTCATATTGTTCTTGTAATAGCAGTTCGCAGTTCGACATTTTTCTGTAATTTAAACATCTGTAGATATATTTAGCCCTAAGATATCCAGTAGCTCAGTTATTGAAGCAAATAACCATAAGAGAAAGTCTTCTCCCTAAGAGGATACTGTGTCTATTATTTATAGCATTTTTATACAGTATGTAGGTCATGTTACTGGTTACCCAAACTGTCTGCCATATATATTTGACTTGAAGGAGGTCGCAAAACTTTCAATCATGATTATTGGTCTTGTCGTATCTCGCCAAATAAAGTATTATGAAATATCGAATAAAGATGCAATCAAAAGGTAAAATCGAATGAAACTTACGTATATCGAAAAACATTTATTCCTCAACAATTTTATGTCAAAATTACCACAAATTTTCTTAATTACGAATTTACTGCAACTTAAAGTGACATAATTCGCATCTTACTGAACATAGTGTATTTTGGTGACAGTTTTATTAAAGCAGTTTTTGGTTGCTATGCAATTAAATGCGTTAAATTAATGATAATGCCACATAAATATTTGAAGTTGGTGCTTTAGAAATAAAAAAAATCAGACTAATAAAATGAAAGTTCCTTTCTTAGCAGTGATCTCCATTGTGTTGTTGTTGTTGTTGTTGTTGTTGGTAGAGATTTTGGCAGTGGAAGGGAAGCAACTCCTGCATGCACTTCTTTTTTTCTAAAAAGACTCTCCTAGTCAAAATAAGAAAAGTAATACAAAATGTATTTGGAAAGTTATTATTTCGTACTGGTAGCAGGAAGAGTTTGGTGTATTGGGTTAAAAGCTATTATTTCCTCTACCCTTTTTTAAATACACCTATTTCAGCTGGATTTTTACTTGAAAAAAATGCGTATAATTCCACTTTAAGATCAATGTATTATAACTGTTTTGTGTACCCGAATCTATTTCCTTCGTAATTTACATCAGCCTTAACATGTCATTAATCCCGTTTACAAAAGCACAAAGTAATCCATTCTTCAGGGAAACACTTCGCTTTAAAAGGCAGAATTTGTCTGATACATACCTGTTGTTACAATTTGAAAAAAGTCTTCCATAGATTACTATGTATTAACAGGTTATGAAAAGTTCGTCCCTTTTTATTTAATTCTTACTGGTCACCTAAATAACATTTTTTATAAGGCACAGTACGTTAATCGAGTTGCACACTGAGTACTAGAAAACAAAGCATTTCCAACCTTAAGCGTGTTTCAATTGCATCGTTCAAGGAAACTGATATAAAACTTTCGATGACACAGACAATGGCATCAGCTGGTCTTAACGTTACTTAAACGTTCCTAAATTTCGCAACAAAAAAAGCTTAAAATTAATTTATTTTAAATGTAATAAAATAAAATATGTCTATATATTAATACGTCACAAAAGGCACTAAAATATATAGGCAAGACCATTTATGCATCCAGTTATAGAATCCAATAAAAAAAGGCACTAAAATATATAGGCAAGACCATTTATGCATCCAGTTATAGAACCCAATAAAATACATCATAAGTAAAGAAAGCTTGCAAACTTCTGAATCTTTCTACAACATTTGTCTGTACTTGAAATTTCATTTCACGTATATCTCTCTAGCAATTCTTTCGTCAGTGGCCGTGATTGATCGAAACCTTAAAAGATAAACACAGAAAGAACTGATTGACAGATCGTTTAGTAACTAACAGCCCATTAAATTGTTTCACCAATAATAAAATGTATTGGCAGCAAATTATAGTAAAACAAACACTACGGAGCACTTCGAAGCTAATTTGTACCAAATTAAGACATCAATATAGCCAATGACATATCAGGACCTGTTGAACACTTTCAATTGTACTCACAGCACGAAGCTTAATTGATTCAAACAATAAAGATGCGTTGATGTTTCCTCATTTTCAACGTTATTGACCAAAGTGGTAAAATATCAAACAAATTTGTCTCTGATTTTCGTTCCTTCGGTAAGAAGGACATTTGTTTTAATAATGAGTAAAGATATTCGAATGAAATACAGTTGATTTTACAGAATGTGTTTAATATGTCTGTTCGATTGCTATAGATGTTTATAAGGCGATAAGTTGTGAAACTGTTATTTTCGGTCGGAATCAGCTTGTTATAGTCACGATAATGTTCGTGGAAAGTGTCATTGTTTGTTAGGAATACGCAGTAGTAAAGTAAAGCTTTGCTGATGTCACATCTAATTTTCTTCCTTGAAATTCAGTTAAGAAAGCCCATCGTCAAGGGAATATTGAATAGCAAACACAATCTGTGAATGTATTGATAATCAACGCATTTCTTTACCAGAAATAATTTCGTTGGAACATTCTGGCATGTACTAATTCAATTTATGACAAAAATTTACCATCTGTGTGACCTCAAAATACACGCTATGGGAAAGGTTTTCGTTTCATTCTGTGCCTGGAGTAAAAAAAAAGAAAAGTATAATCAAAATACAGACTGGTTCCTATTCAGAACTATTCAGAATTCTGAAATAGAAATACATATTACTCAGTATATGAAATATATTCTGGTTTCAGCAAAAATAATAAGAATTTGTGTTTTCGTATTTAAGTACTCGATTTTAGCCATAACATTCAATTAGTTGTGACTTGCGTATTCTCGTTCCTGTTTACCGAGCTATTCCAGTGATCTAAAAATGCATTCAAGACTTTAAACATACTTGTGAAGAAATCATTGTTTTCGCGTTATTGGTTTATAAAAGCATTGTTGTCTCATTAGGCGTGGTTGTGACCAAGTGAATGTCGAACACATTACCTAGGGTTAATTGACTGATACGAGTGTTTAAGTCCCTAAACCTTAGAGGGGTCTATAGGCGGAACACAACCTTTCTATCAATCTGTTTGTAAGAAAGCCATACAACATTAAAAGTATCTAGAGAGAATTATATGATGTTGCGGTATTGATGAGCTGTCGAAATGAATTAAATTGTTTTCAACAAGGAACTATCAATAGAGGTTAAAGGTTTGCATTTCAGAATGTAACATATTCTTATGTGCATATAGTAACTTGTACAGTTCACGACGCTGCAAAAACTTTTGGCATTCTAAATATATCTACTGTCTCAAATGTTCTTTGATTTTAAAATAACGTCGGGTAATTAAATAGAAAATTACAACATTACAAGCAATACTCAGCCTCTCGAAATCAAAGACTGAATAAGATATTAGAGTAAACTAGTATATTTATATTGAAATATGTGTTCCTTGTTTATACTGATGTTTGAACAATCCTAATATACTGAAAGGTTGGTGAATACGACTCATTAGATCATACTTGTATCGGTGAATTGAAACTATGCATCCTTATCAGGATTTCTTATTGATCCTATGCAAAACTCAAATGCTTATGGAGAAAACAAACAAATTTATTATCTCGAGAAAATAGGTATCATAACAATAAGAGAAAAAAGTGTAACATAAACAAATAATACTCTTGCAGATTATGTATAACCAAGCAAAACATTATCCTTCTGATATTGCGCAGATGTATTGGTCTATCGTTCATGTACCGACAAAACATTGACCGGTGTGACGAGATTCGTGCACTCAAGAAGGAGAAATTCCATATGGTTAAGGTATCAAAGAATATAACGGCAGTTAAAGAGCTGTCGATAATGGGAATGGAGTAGCAACATAATTGTCAATGGAGTAATCTTTTTAAGTCGCAATAACACTTTAAATGTTCATAATAAAGAACTTAGGGATAAAATAATGATATTTATATAACTGTGTTCTATTCTTAATCGATATTGACGAATACTTAAATCTTTCATATTTTGTCGTTTTTCACTTCTTGTAATACTGTTAAAAATCTGCGCTATATGAATATAGCACGTACTTTCGATTTTTAAAGCGACGTTAGGAATGCTTTTCGTACACATAGCAGTAAGTTAAAATAACCTCCAAAACATAAATAATAGAGTCTTTAGAAGTATTATCACTTAACCTAAAAGTTTTAGCTATGTATTCCCAGCCATTATCGATAAAATCAGCGGTTTAAAATATACTGCAGTACCGTAAACCATTCAATACTCTATGTAGAGTTGTTGTTGCACAATTATTTATCACAGAAAGCCTCTATATTAATTGATTGTGGTAAAATGAGGCATTTTTCGCTATACGTTCTTCTTTGAAATTGTATTTATATATCATATTACGTTCATTGAACACATAATCTATGTTTCGAGAATATAATCTGCTAGATATAAGGAGTGCCCCTTTAAGGCCTTTATGAACGAACCTTAAATCTCACTTAGCTTGGAATTTGAAGCAACAGGTATACACCATAAGCTTCTACATCATTTGGAATTAATTGCTGCACTTTGGAAAATGTTTGAAGTACGAAAAGACAAATTATTAACTTTTATATACTTTAAAACAAATACGATCCTTTGCAACTATGTAACGCTGTTCCTTACATTAGGGTATTTTCCAACATTGTCCCGTTACTTCTTTAGTCGGACAAATAAACTCTGTTCATTGGATTAATATATTCAGATATTTAATACACAAGAGACGCTCTTAGCGTATGCGCCAGACTAAGTATGCACCAGATAATGGTAAGCAATAATTTTCATGTGTAATGGCATCATAATTTGAAAACAACTTTCCCGATAATGAATAATACTCCCAAATTTGTCTAGACTTGACAAGTGCAAGCAGTTTTCAGACTACGACATAGCCATGTACAGTGTAAGCCAGTGAAAGACACGTATGTTTACTATAACTCTACAAGATTTACATGAATTAATGAATATTTTGAATCAATTAATGATTAAAACTGTAAAGTGCTCTTAATTACGAATAGCGGAAATTAGACGTACCTGAGCTTTTTAAAGTGTACATTGTCTGAGCCCTCCAAAATGTGGTTTGTAAGCGATTCGTAACCGCATCTGACATGTTTTCCGTATGATCATAGTACCACACTAGTTATTAGTTCCTTTTGAGTATTGGAGGTTCAATACTAAGCCGTTGATAGGTATTTTTTTCATGACGTATTTTCATGTTGTATCTAATAATTGGCCGAAACATGTTATGTAATTAAGACTTTGGTAAGAATGAAGTGCAACTCTTGCAAGATTGCAGCGATGTAAGCATTAACTTTTGGTTGTTTTCAGCAACACAGCAAAGATCACATTTCTATATACCTTTGTAGATTATTCACAATGGTCGCTAGAAATTTGAGAAAACATTGTTTGCCAATCAGCATGCTTTATGGCATATGTTAAGATATGTGTTGACTTTTGAAAAATTGGACACATTTGTTTTTTCTTTGATATTGTATCTTAAAGAAAAGAATAAACCACTGAAAAAGGACTGCGGTGTTTAGCAACAGTCTGTTCTTAAGACATAAATTGCAATACAGATTATTTGTGCTTTTTGCTAACTCTTTCATCTAAAATTTCTCGTACAAGTTTCTAGTCAATGTCTATGATTGATTCAATAACTCAAAAGTAATATTTCCGGAAGATCCATATCAATATATCAAAAACAAGTTATTGTTCTAGACAAACGGTTAGATTGTGTGTATACACTGATGTAATATTTTCATACAGTCTTCTACTACGAGTACTAGTATAGCTTCGTCATCAGGCTACATGATGATACAGTTCATTAAAAGTCCAATCAAAATACTTTTAGCCATTTTTCTAATAGGGCTAGAGCACCTATATTTTTGGCGACAAGGGAGGAAATTTGTAAGAAATAAGTTGGCAGATAATCACGAAATAGAAGTAAAAGCAAGGGCTGAACGGAAGTCTGTTAAAGCAATATAATTATCACGGTTCAGTTGGGTTCTATCGTATTTTCTCATATAAACGATTAAAGCATATTTCAGAATTAAAACAACGTCCAACAGTGAAATGTTGTGGATTGCATCACTTAACTTGACCATATAGCCCATCGAAACATTTGAACAGGTTTGTGTTTTTGTGATAATAGTAATGTTAATTATACTTGACTGTCACCGTTGTTCTCTTGATAAGCATTTGTCTATACTTATTCCTGTATTAGAAATGCAATCATACAAAACAGTCCGGCTGTGTGATAAATAAAACTGAATCAAAAGAAATCAAACGCTTTCATAAACAAATCATCATAAAACATGATAAGATGCATGGTTAAGTTATTGAATCAGAATATTGGAAAGCAATGAGGAAGAGCTTCGTTGACAAAAACAATCAAATGTCTGACTTTCCCTAAAATATAATGTCTGCAATTTGGAAACAATTAGAAAATAAACTTAAAATTGACATGAAATTAACATTAAGAATATATTCTTATATTGGTAAAAACATCAAACAGATTATACCTTGGCGTATATGTAATTACTATCTGTTTCAAAATTCAATTTATGTAAATTTGATGACCGTATCTTATCCTGACGTTAATCACGGTCCATTTATTAAAGTAAGTACGGACCCAGCATTGATTCGCATTAAATTCTGAAACCAATGTACAGGAAAGAGACCAAGTTAATTTCTCAAAATTTAGCTGAAAGGTTTGAATTGCATCAATTTGGCAAAGCAGTAAAAATATGATTCAATTTTTTTCAGTTGTATAGATAACTGCATTATAAAAAAGACAATATACACAAAACACTAATTTGACACCAGAGAAGTGTTTTAATGGGTATTTAGATCTCATGTCTTGTACCTTTTACATACATTCAAATTAATTGCTGACGCGCCATAAACGTCTTAGTGTAGTCCTTGAGTCCTCGAGAGGTTTCTACTGTACTATTCTTTTTAAACATTAAATCTGTACATCTAGAAACTTTGAACAAGTATAAACTTAAATCCTTTGTTTCCTTATCACGATAAACATTGACTCCCTATATCAAGCAATGTTTTGGCGATTATGCACTAATAGAACGTAACATTCGAAGAAAATTGGTACATGTATATAGTAACATCTTATTTTCCTCCTTGAAATTTAGATAGGATAGCTAAGGGGTTAGGAAAACGTCCAGTGTATATTGAATAGCGAGACAATTTTTGTATGTACAGATAATCGAGATATTATCCTAGAGATAATTCCGTTAGAACATTCTAGTATGTATTATTGTTGAATGCAATTACTATCTGTTGGACCTCAATTTGCACATTTTAGGTCTCGCCGAAGGATTCCATAGGCACAATAACCACTGTGTTTTACTGCCTGGAGCAAAAACAAAGGGGAATTTCCGTCGAAACAGAGAGCAAAAACTGTAACGGTACAATATAAGATTTATCTTTGGTCATTGCAAAAGCAAAATCATATACATATGTATGCATAGTTGGCTAGACTTTTTAAAATGTAAACAAATGGTCGTTACTTTTTAAATTTATACTTTGTTGGAAGATTGAAAAAATGTTTTATTTACAACTGAGAAATGACACTGTTCCATGGTCAGTATTTTGTCTGCATATGGCCGTTCTTGAATAAAAATAAGTTTGTTTATCGTTTACTGAAATAGAGGTACCTTAAACACAGCCTGTTTTCATCCGGAACCGAGTAAACTATTTATGTAATGATTTGAAAGCCTGTATTTTACAACCTTAGTGATGAATCGCTATTTACCGGCATAATAACAATTATACAAGTAATATTTACAAGTAAAACAGCAGTCAATATCAAAGTTAAACATATATATCACATACTGCTTACGAGTTATCACTTAAGTTAAGATAATAAAAGGAGATTCTGATACTACAAGGACTTAACAATATCACAGCAGGGCATGTGGCCTAAAACTTAACTAATTGTAATGTAATAAAATTCTGAAAATAAGTAACAATAATAAGTGATGCCTTTACATTAGAACCAATCATATAAGTATATGATTGTGTTGATAAGATGTAACAGTTGTGTTGTAAAAGATGTAAATCAAAAGGATATTTATCACATAATAATTATAATATAAGCTAATTAACTGAAGAAGTTAGGCTGCTACCTGAACTTTAACATACCTTCACAGTAGTTACATGTACTTCCCATTCACATAATCAAAAATTGTTTATAACATTACCGTAGAATCTTCAAAATACGAAACTACCTGACTAGGTTTAAAGTGGAATTATGCACATTTTTTCAAGTAAAAAGGGGGGGGGGGGGGAGAGGGGAAAAGAAATGATAGCTTTCTAGGGGTTTTAAAAAAGGTAGAGGAAAATATAATTTTAACCCAAAATACACCAAACTCTTCCTGTTACCAGTACGAAATAATAACTTCCAAAAACTTTCCTATTGTGACTGGGAGGTCAATTTAGGGGGGGGGGGCGAAGGGAAAAGGGGGGGGGGGGTTTTTCTCCCCCCCCCAAAAACCCTACCAAAAACAAAAACACAACGGAGACCACTGTGAAGAAAGGAACTATTATTTCATTAGTCCAATTTTTATTTTATTTCTAAAGCACCAACTTCAAATACTAAAGCAGCATTTCATTAGTTTTACACATTTAAATGCACAGCAACCTAAAATTGCTTTTATAAAACTGTCACCAAAATACACTATGTGCAGTAAGATGCGCATAATGTCACTTTAAGTCGCAAATGAATTCGTAATTAAGAAAATTTGTGGTAATTTTGACATAAAATTGTTGAGGAATAAATGTTTTTCGATATACGTAAGTTTCATTCCATTTTACCTTTTGATTGCATCATTATCACGTATAATACACCAAACTCTTCCTGTTAACAGTAACAAACAAGAATAATATTGAACGCTTTCCAAATCGCCGAAATTACTTTTCCAGTATTTCATGACTGGGAGATAAGCTCCAACTTTCAAAAAATCTCAAAGGTTAAGTCAACAATGGACAAGAATGAAAATTTTAACAGGAGTTGCTAAGTCAGGCCGGGGAAAAAAAAAAAAAAAACTCTGGGGGGATTTCCTTTTCCTCCCCCTTTTTTGGGGTCATGATGGTTTACAAGTTTTCCAACTTTGCCAAAATCTCTACCATTACAACAAAAACACAACGGAGTTACCATCTGTGCCTAAGATAAGGGTAAATGATGTAAACAGGTTCAAAGTTTCAAAGCAATATATTAGGGGGGGGGGGGGGAGGGGGGGCCCCCCCCCCAAAATCAAAAAAAAAAGGGGGAAAAACCCCAAACCGACAAGATACTCTTGTCTTTTATTAGTCATGACGTTACAATTATTTCCCCTTTCCAATTATTTCTCAAAGCAAACCAACAATGGTTTTGAAATAAAGGTGAGGTGGTACTAAAGCAGCATTTCATTAAGCTTAATACACTTTAAATGCAAAGCAAGCCATATTGATTGAGTATTTATTTTTTTTTGTGGGGGGGGGGTTGGGGGGGAAAAAAAAGGGAATTTCAAAATATCTCTAATACTTTTGAAATAAAAGTGGGGTGGTACGAAAACTTAACCAAGGTGTGACACCAACGCCGACGCCGGGGCGAGAAGAATAGCCCCTTCTTCGAAAAGTCGAGCTAAAAATGGATAAATGGCCCAAAAATTGGATGAATATATATATATTTAACCACGTATGTTTTGCAAAGCTTAAGATTTTGAAAAAAACAGCATAAATTGTTGCACGTCAAAAAAGAATTTAATTAAAATGTCGTCAAAAGAATTCGTAATTAAAAAAGCAAAAAGAAAAAAAAAAAAAACAAAAAAAAAATAAAAATATAAAAATTTTCCCCAATTTTTTTTATTACATTGTTACAGTTGTTTTGTGGTAAAAATTTTGAAAACAATAAAAAAATTTGTTGAGGAATAAATGAAAATCGAAATACGTAAGTTCCAGAAATTCCCATCTAAAACATCGAAATATGAAAATACCCAAAAATAACATTTCCACCACACATTAGTGGGAACTTTCTTTATGTTAAAAGGTAACCATTTTGATTGCAAATCATGGGGGGTTTTTTTTTTTTTTTTTTTTTTTTTTTTTTCCCCCCCAAAAAAGTTTTTTTTTTTTTTTTTTTTTTTTTAAAAAAATTTTTTTTTTTGGGGGTTTTTAAAAGGAAAAAAAAACGGAAAAAAAATTATTTTAAAAATTGGGTTTACCGGGTTCGAACTCCACTCGTATAAATTAGACGGTCATCAGCTTACCCACTACCACCACGGAGACTGACTTTGAAGCACGTGGTAAAAAATAAGCTCATATAAGGCAGTGTCTAGAGAACCGGAACCGGTTCCCTAGACGGGGGGGGGGGGGGGGGGGGAGGAACCGGAAATTTTTTCCGCATATATTACAGATTTTGTTGAAAAAAATTTTTTTTTTTTTTTTTTTAGGGGGGAAACTTTCTTTTCAAAAAGGAAAAGGGGGGATTATCAGTTTATTCGGAAGAGTCCTCCATGTGTCATTGTCAATCTACTGGAAATGGCAATGATCTACCATTTCGCGGTGAAGACATGGGACAGAGGATTAATACTCGTCGGGTTGTTGCAGAAGTTACGCAGGTGGAAGCTGGCGAAGTTTGACATAGTCTTCATACAGTCTATACAGATAAGTAAAAATAATACAGAAAAATTTTACAATCTCAGTTAGCGCCATGCCCATGATATAAGAAATGAATTCCGCAGCGTGGTGTTCAGCGACGTCGTAATCTTTCCCTTTTCTTCAACGTGGACAATTATGCAGACGTCTTAACAAGACGAACTTGTTGAAACTCCACTTGACAAAATATGGTCACATGGTCCAGAGTTAATGAACAAGACGTTATAGACAGACGTGATGGTGTGTTTAGAAGAGATGTTGACTAAGTTCACCGACAGCATCAGTCTGCCTTCCTGAACCAGAGGCTGCCTGAAAAAACGCCCTTTTAGGGCTAAACTGACTCTTAACCAGGGTCGACGGGTCATGATCAGAGCTTTTCGGGGGGGAGGCTGGGGGGGACAAAATAAAAACGAAAGCAAATGCTTAGTATATTTAGGTTTAATTATTTCTCTCTAGCATATATTACATAAAATCAAAAACATTTACAGAAAAATTGTGCTTTACCGTTTACAATGCTATTCATTATGTTAGAACTAAAGCTCTCCTTTGTCATTCTGTTATTCTAAACTGCGTTAAGTCTTTCATGTCATAATTTTAGGAAGGATCTCTAAATATTCCTTTCCGAGTTACATATTTAATGAGCACAAGAATAATCAACATAGGCCCTGTTTATATAGCAGTATCAATAAACGTGCCGATAACAACAAAAAAAAAAAAAATAAAAAAAAAAAATTTTTTTTTTTTTGGTTTTTTTTTTGGGGGGGGTTTTTTTTTTTTTTTTTATTTTTTTTTTTAAAAAAAAAAGGGGGAAATTTTTTTTTTTTTTTTTTTTTTTTCTAAATCCCTTCCCTTTTTTCTCGGGGGGGGGGGGTTTTTTTTTTTTTTTTTTTTTTCCCCCCCGGGGGGGGTTTTTTTTTTTTTTTTTTTTTTTTTTAAAGATATGAAAAGGAACATTACAATTAAACAATTACGTTTTAATCAAGTGTGTATAATCATTATTTTATGTCTTGCTATTATTTTGGCGATAAAAAAAAAAAATTTTTTTTTTTTTTTTAAAAACCCCCTTTCGAATTTTTTTCCGGAAAAAGTATTCCATAATAGGCCACCGCCGTCATCGGCGGCGCCAATAATCAATATTTTCCAGGTTAGCGCCAGGTTAGTTTCATTAGCTTTACCCATTTACAGTAAAGAACATTTGATTTTTTAGCAGAGCTCATCGAGTCAATTAGCTGAGTTTGATGAGCTAAGGAAAAAATAGGACCGAGAACAGTAAACATGCAGATAAAACATAAAATATGAAGAAAACAAAATTTGTCATATCCTGTGTTCTGCTTTTGTTTCATTTTGATTCACTGCAATCATTCACTAGTTAATAGTTCAAAAAAATGATATAGTATTTTGCACCATCGGTAGATGTAGAGTGTTCTCAAATATTAAAATTCCGTTATGCCGTTCGTCTGTGAGTGTGCATCTTCCCCATTCGAAGCCTACATTTAGTTAAATTTTCTGTCAATATTACGGGTCAGTTCGCTTTCTTGTATGACATTACTGTTTACGTGGCAAAGTACGCTTAATATCAAACACTGATTTGTGATGGAAAATACTCCCACAAGTTAGTAATCTATCAAAACTAAACATCCTCGAACAACGGATATTTTCACTCTTCGGGCCTGCAAAAGAAAATAACAAAGTATGTATAATCATAATCACAATTAAGCACAGCTTTTTTGCAACGAGGTAACTAAGTATTGCAGATTTTTCACTTTCCACAAAATGAAACATTTCCCAGAACTTTACCTTGCATACTATGCTATATCTGTAAATAAAGAATGGTATCGAGAAGTTTTCAACTGCATGTATTCTTATTCTGGCTTAATGCGAACAGTAATAGTATACAATATGCGCATAAAAATGTGACCTTAGTCAGAGTACGCCCTCACTATCTTACATGATATAATCTTTGAAAGATTTTTGTCAAAGGTACGCGATCAAATTCCAATAAGAATATACATGCTTACCAAATGTCCATAGATATTGACTCAATTTGTTTGGCGAAATTTATTTACAAACAATCATGAAATATGTATGTACATTTCGCACTCCTTCCTTTTGTTATTTAAATACCTTGACTGAAAATTAAAGACATGCATACTAATTTTCATCCTAATTCTACTTCACAAAAATATACTATAAGATAAGTTCATGACCGTAGACTTTTAACCGCAGAACTATTATGACGTTGGAGGTTAATGTCAAGGTGAGCCGAGATGAATTATAGTTAAATACTGTGACAGATATGTAGACTAAAGAACATTGTAGAGGACACAATACCAATCTCACCTTTTACCATAAAATTTTACTGCAAAGGGTCTTCCGTCTCAATACGGCAATACGATGCTCACAAACTACCGCCATTATCCATATGTACACCCACAGCAGTGGAATCATCACTCTCTGTTTACATTCTACTATTAGTAGTAGAAACTACTTGAAACGTACATTTATGAAACAAACAACACTTTTTTGAACGGCAATTTGATTTAAAATTCAGATTATGGCTCTTCAAATATGAATAAAATCACGCTTACCTGTCCCTAAGCAGCTTTCTTTGTCCCATTTCAAATTTGTTCACTACAATATAAGAACCACAAGTAATTTAAACAATCATCATGTATCATGAATGTTGTCCATCTAACTGCAATGCATACCTTTATACCATTGAATACATTCACGAGTGAAAATGATACATTTCCCGTTTTCATTTGCCTTCAAGCAAGCTTTATACAATGCAGTATCATACCTTAATTTATATCGTTAAAATATGTGTGCACATAATAACATATAATGCACTTTACTAGAAGAATTACCAAAACATTCCCAACAAGAGAAATATATCTAGTTTCGTTTATTTGTCTATTAAAGATACAATATCAAAGAAAAAGACGCATCAATTTTTTCAAACGTCAACACATGTCTTTAAATATGTTATAAAACCATAAAGATTGGCAAGCAATGTTTTCTCAAATTTCTAGCTACCGTTGTAAAATCATTTACAAAGGTATATAGAAAATTTAGAGTTTAATATTTATATCTCTGCAGTCTTGCAAAGTGGCACTTCATTCTTGCCAAAATCTTAATTATATTCTATGTTTAAGTCAATTATTAAATACAACATGAAAATACTTGATGGAAAATTATTAGTGTTTTTGGCCTTAAAACCCAACTAGCATTTTTCTTATCCTAATTTTTGTCTTAAGTCTAACAGGGCCAATGTATTCAACCATTTTGGCATCAACCGTCAAGATCAAAACAATATTTACAACAAGGATCATTTGAAAACTTTGAAGATAATTGATATTAATGCAGTATATGTTTTTCACTTTGTCAAGAAGTTCACGAAATTATTACTATTTTCATTTTTTATCATAATTTTTAAACTAATAATTTATTATTGCCTACTAACATGTTTCAAATTAAAAACAAATACTGTATTTCATAGACATGAGAAACACAGGTCCTTTGCATTTTCAGACTGAAATATTGACAAGGGGTCTTTTCTTATACGACACATGTTTTCAACTTAAAAGATTAACCTTTTGTTTGGCGAAGTTCTGCTTTGATCATATTTATATCTTGTTTCTGTGTCCGCAAAGAACGATGCAGGTTGGAATTCTCTTCCACCATGCTTACGTACGTGCTGATCACTAAAGCAAGTTGATCTGAAAAAGAAATGGTCGTATTTCTGTTTAAATGTGTGATTGTCTGGCAATTTACTGCTTGTTTATACGAGAGACTTTGTTATCTTATTAGAATCTCATTAAAAATTCTTCATCAGGCATTGAATCTAAATATGGAGGGAATCCTTAATTGTTTGACTACAAACAAGCAAGCATAAATGACCACATCGACAAATTAAAATAGTGATTGATAGGTCAAAAATGACAAAACTATTGTTTTATGATACATACCTCCTATTTCCCGACATGTACACAGCTCACTCATCACATCTTCTAACCGAGTCTGCAGAAGTATTTCCATCCTGTCTGTTATTTCATACCGACACCTGTATTCTCGATCTAAATTGAATCAAATTGTAACTCGATGAGAACCTTTATACAGCGTGCCACAGTTTTAGAAAAGCAGTAGAAAAAAATATTTACGCCAAAGATACCCAATCGAGCAATGATTCGAATTATTATTGTAACAATGACGTCACAAACAATTCTGAAATGATTAAAAAAGACTCGTCTTTGGTGCATTTATAAACGCGAAGTAAGAGACAGTTTCAATGATCTCTACAGAGGACAATGTTTTATGTACTCCACTTGTGAAACCCTTGTTGGAACTCCAAACAGAACAACTTTTATTTACACTAAGGTTTAATAACCGAATGCAGCAATCCATTCTGGAAACACTTGGTAGTCACTGTTTAAAGAAACTCTAGATACGGTCCCGTCTTACGACTTCAGAGTTCAAAACCCGGTAAGGAACACCAGTTAAGGAACTCTAAGGTGAAACAATATTTCATTAACTCAATTCAATTACAAAATAGTAACATTACATAAGCAATACGTACAGGAAAGAGTAGAAAGCGAACATAATTCTTCTTCAGGAGAGAGTTTAAAGAAACTCTTGGTGGGACGTACATAGGAACCGCAGGCATGATACTATTTAAGGACAATCAGGTATGAAACTAACATCTAAATGTGGGTGGTATTTTTTTCGAAACACAAGATACAGCACTTACAAAGACCAAAATATGTCGTAGTTTACGTAACAAAGTTTGTTTTAGGATCGTTCTGCAGATTTAGAATTTTTAACGCATATATATGTAGGTGTGCGACCTTTTTAAAAGACATCAAGGTGTAGCCCATTTTAAGGCTTCCCGAAGTATGGCACCAGGCTTTGTGAAAAAGAAATAAGGTAGTCTACGAACCATAACAGTGTTGAAGTTGCTGGATTGCTCTGCTTACATTCGATTCTGATAAAGTTTTAAGATTAGCCACTTTTACTGTTTGCCTCTTCAATGTATCTATCTCATCTTCAAATAGATTATGGCATACAGAACAGTTACAACATAAGATGCAACATATATCATTGTGTGTTATGAGGCATAATATCATTTTAGTACTGTTAAATGTATCAATACATATGAACAGCCTGCGTGGTCCAGTGGTAGAGGTCGCTGCGTTGAAATCATTTAACCTCTATCCTTTTGAAGGAAATGGGTTCGAGCCGAGATATCGAACAGACTATTTATGTGAATAAGTTGGCTGTTTCTTACGGATGATGGGTATCTAGTACGGACCTTTCTCAGTAACGATTGTTTGGTAAACTACCCATGTGTAAATAACTGAAATATTGTCAAAACAGCAATTTAAACCCACAAAATTTTTAATAAATTTAATTTGGAAGGAAAGTATATATGTTTAAGGGGAATAATGCACGCCAAATGTTGTCACATTCCACCTATTTATAGCAGAGTTATGTCCCTTTATATTTTTAAACAGACATTATGGTCCATACTAGTAGGCAATAGACCATAAATCAGGATTCAATGGATATTATTTCATGAAACTTAAAATGGGTATACAACAGCATAGTGCAATGTGGCACACTCAACTTGTGTCAGGATTGTCCTAGTAACGCCAGAGTTATTGTCCTTAAATTGTTATTGTCTTGTATATTCAACATTAAAACTTTAAAATTCTATTTCTCTGAAACTGTAACTTGACTTACTCACCAGACATTTCTGCTACTTTTCCACGTAACTCCGATATGGTACTGTCTTTTTCTGGGATAATATTTCCCCATAAATTTTGAAGCTGGGCATCCTGTTCAGAGCAAATTTGAACATAAACCTGCAGACGCTCGACCTCTGCCTGAAAACGCTGAACTTCATTCTCGTATCTGTCTAGTTCATCTGGAACAATTTCTACAAGAATCTACATTACAGTTTAACAAAAATGTATATCTCATATATACATTCTCTTTGCAGCGAAAATTGCGGATTATTATTATTATTATTATTATTATTATTATAAAACGCATTCCTATACTTCAGTCAGAGTTCTAGTGCATTGGAGAGTGAGGCTGAGAGAGATTGAGAGAGTGCCATTGCCGGAGACTGAGAGAGTGACATTGACTCATATAACAACTACTAACGTTATACAACTGTAAATTACATGTACTATAACTTGCTAAAGAGGAAGAGGACCGTAAAGAACCCCTTGTCGCTTAACAGGAAACCTCTATCCACACGCTATGTCTTTGAGATTCAAGTAGTGTATAAAGATATTGTTTTTTAATAAATTCTGCAAGGTTTGTTCATTCCTTAAAAATTTGCACTCTACCTTACCGCGATATTTTAGCGACATCATAAACATGGGTGTTCAGTAGAATACTTGTGTTGCCATCTTACACTTTATCAGAATAACCAATAACTTTTTGACAAAATCTAAGTACAAAAAAGGGCATAACTCTGTCAAATATGACCTTGACCTACAGAATTTTGCAGCGTCACGACCCTATTGTCATCAGCAATACAATTTGAAAGTTTCATGAAGAAATCTTAAAAATGGCAATGTTATAGCCAAACCCTAAGTACAAAAAGGGGCATGACACTGTCAAAATGACATTGACCTACAAAACTTAGCGGCATCACAACCCTTTTGTCATAAGCAATGCAATTTAAAAGTTTGATGAAGAAATCTTGAGAAATGGCAAAGTTGTAGTCAACGTTAAATTTTCGAGACAAAAACCAAGTACAAAAAGGGGCATAACTCTGTCAAAAATGACATTGACCTACAAAATTTGGCGGCATCACAACCCTTTTGACATAAGCAATACAATTTGAAAGTTTGAAGAAGAAATCGTAAGAAATGGCAAAGTTATAGCCAACGTTAAGGTTTTGTGACGGAAGGACGGACGGACGGACAAAGCGATCCCGATGTTTCGCCTTTTCTCCGAAAGTGCGATGCAAAAATGTTTGTTAAAACATTTGTAAATCACTCTAGTGTTTAAGGGGTAATTAACATTTAATAAATGTTTTTGTACATATATATAATATCAGCCCTGATGGTGAATTTGTAAAGTTTAGCGAAAAATCGAGGAATTAAAAAAAAATCTTCTAATGAAATTTCCTATCAAATTCAGACATGAATGACTGACACGTTTAGAAAGAGATGTAAGTAAAAGAATGCTCATTTGTATTCATTGTCAGCACTTAAGTGCAATACAATTGCACAAATTGAACAATTTCATGACCATTCAGACAATATTTCTTTGACATATGATGACACATATCTTACTGAATGGTTCAAGAGGAGATTCTGTTAACACTTTTTTCTATTCTTAGCATTTGAAGCAAAGTGGCAAAACATCCTTTTGAGGGATATTGTTTTGGCGTTGTCCGTCATTTGTTCCGTCCGTCACACTTTTTTTTCGGAGCCGTATCTTGGTATTGATTGGGAAGATTTTATTGAAATTTTGCAGGCATTTATATAAGTGTAGGGGGGAAAAACGTCAAACTCGCAATCCACATATTTATAGCAGAGTGTTGGCCCTTTGTCACTCTAAAATAGCCATTAGGTATAGGCATTTTTTCCGTCCGGAGCCATAAGTCTTGATTCAATGGATAGAATTTCATAAATCTTAGAATAAGTACATGTATTATAGTACACATAAGAAGTATACGGCATAGTGCGGCGGTGGACACGCGAAAGTGTGCCAGGATTGTCCTAGTAACTATTTAGTGTCCCTGAATTGTTTTGCTTAAATATTCAATAGAAAAATCTTAAAAATCATATGTCTCTGAAACCGGTTATAAATATTTAATTGCAATTGGCCCAAATAATGTAACGATAATTTTTTCGTATACCCACCCGCTACATCCCCTGTCCCCATCATACCCCTTCCCCTGGGTGATGGGGGCCAGCTATTTAAAATGCTTCTTTTTTCTGAAAAGGCTTGTCAGAATTTGAATACGTTTGGCACTAGTACTCAGCTTTGAAGTCTCTAACAATGGAAAATGCCTCAATTCGACAATTTGCTTGTTTGAAGAAGACTTTCCAGGAACATTTCAGTGAAAAAATGATAAATGACTTTCTTTAACTGTTTAGGCAGATTATTCATCTGGTGAACAAAATGACCACAGCGGCTCTCTACATACCATTTAGTTCCATTTAATCTCTAAAACACTTCGAAGACTCGCATATAAGAGACGAATTACATTAAGATACAGTTGAGGTGTAGACTCACCTGACGTAATCTGATATTCGAGAAGAGTGTTGCATAATTATACGGCCGCGTGCGGTAACTGTACGCATTGTCCAAGTATGCGCATGCTGTCTTTCATGCACTGGGGCATCACATTATGCTGACAAATTTTCAGCTTTCAAAACATCTTAAAAACTATTTTGAGTCTGAATATTGCAAAATCGCCTTACTGTTTAAAACTCATCCCACAGTATAATTTAGTTCGATGTGTTAAAGTGTTAAAATAAACATTCATGTACCAGAAAACTGAATGAGAATTCTCAAACTTGTATATTTTCTGTTGGTATTACTGAAACAGACAATACAAGCAAACCTTTTTCGAATATGCGCAGACTGCACAACTTTTATTTACACTCACCAGCTTTCAAACTGACAGTTTCGAGTTTTTTAAGAGAAAATGCAAAAATTTGCAACAGATCTGTTTCTGAATTTAGAAGGTAAACATCTTTGTTAAATCAAAATTGTCATTCAGATTACTAAAGTGAATATGTTAGGTGCGCACACTAACCTCACACCACTTTATATCATGGAACTCCTAATCCTACAATTCTTGGTTGGGAATCAGATAAGGTCGTTCCAATCAAATTATTTTTAAAATCTGGCGCCGGGATATTCCTGAGAAATGATAAAAAAAATAAAGCAATGGTTTTAGGGAAGATAATGTTTAAAGTTTTCTATGAAACCACATATACATAACTATTCATGTTCTCTGGTTGAAATATTTTATACGAATCGATTGATTTGAACAACCTTGGTACAGGGTAATCCAAGAAATGTGTTGTGGAGATTTGATTTCAAAACCTGTCTTAAAATTTCAGAGGAAAGACTTTTTAAAACTTTTTCTGTACAACATTCTGATGCAATCCAGACCCTGCCTATGGTGGTCATGAAAACCAATCCTGCTCCCTTGGGGTAACGTTTTTGACAAATCAAGATACATGTAGTTTGAAAAATCGTAATGGAAGAACATCCAAGAATACTTTCTGTTAAAATGATTTGAAAAACAGCAAGAGTTTCCGATTTGAAGGTTTTCCTATATAAGGCCATATCAAACTGGTGACCCTGACCCTATGACGTTTTAATATTTACTATAGTGGCTACGTTATTCAGAAAAGCGTAACTGTTTAATGCAATTTCACTAGTGTAACAACCTAGGGTCAGTTTTGTGAAATTTGGTCAAAACTGGCGGAGTGGTTTCAAAACAGTTTATATTGTTGTCATGAAGCGATCGCATATTAACTTACCATGAGCCTTTCATATTCAGGTAGGCTAATAGTAACAAATAACGTGCATCTCTGGTCAGCATAAGCTTACGAGCTTTGCTTCCTAAACGTTCTTTTCAAATTCCAAAGTGAGAACTTACAGATACCAAATCAAACATCGAAAATTGTATAGTCTATGCTTCACAAAGATTAATGTGTACATGTGCGGCGCGTTTTGTGCGGTCGCTTAAGATATGTCCGAGAGACGATCTGTCCAACTGCGCAAATACACGTGTATACTAGTATAAAGTCTTCTCAATAGCTCACCTAACTGCTTTGCTATCTGACTTTCTAGTCCACCTATTAAATCATCTTTTCCCGGAATGACATTTTCATGTAAATCAAGCAGTTCTTTGTCCTTTTCAGAGCACATTTGATTATATTTCTGTTGGTGGTCTTGAACCTCACCCTGTAATCGAACAACTTCTTTCTCCGTTTCGGTCAGTGCTTCTGAAATATAAGCAAAGAAAATTATAAGACCGAAGATTTTCTATTTTAAAGGTGTTACTTCCAGTCGGTTATGAGAATATCCATTCATGAACGAGAAGAAGATAAAAAAAACTCAAACAGGACATTTGCAGCCCATAGAAACAAGGGCATACATGTATTCGGTAGGTATAGAGTTTAAGGTGGTATAAATAGAATTTCGTATACTCAAACATTCATCGAGTTAGGTACCACATAAGATTAATAGAGATTGCAGTGTTGTAGAGAATGTACTGATAGATGACATAAAAAGCTGTTAATGTGCTTATAAATCTAGTTTGAATCTGAGATTATATCACTTAAATTCATTAAAAAAAGAACGTTAAACGAAAAAAGGGAATTACTTTTCATGTCTTGGTTTTGTTTCTCCATTTTCCGCATACCACATTGCATGTGCTTCAACTGTTTTTTTGATTTCACATCATTCTCTAGAATTATCAAATGATAAAATTGCAGTTACAGTAGAAAGGCTGCATCTTATACATATTTTACACATATAAAAAGGTATAAGCTATATAACAGCATAATATATAACTGTAAGTATAAACTACATACGGCCACTACAGTACAAAAGAGAGGCGTAAATCAGCGTTACTGACTGGCGAACTGTTCCTATGGAACAGTAGTTGTGAAGCAATTACTAGTGTTGACTAAGGTGACATTGCCATATCGGTTAAACTTTCTTATATCAAGTGTCTAAAACATATGTGTGTGATATTGTGAAAACTTTCTTTTCTGTTAGATGATCAAAACAAATGACGACATCAAAGCTGTTGTGAACCAGTTTTTAGTTGGGTGCTGTAGGATTAAAACAGTGGTACTCATAGAACATTAAGCAAAATACAAAACCTTTAATCAATGCTTATTTTGATGTAAGTGAAATTCAAGTTTAAGTTTACACCTACCTTTAAACTCCTCAATTGTCTTGTTATGCTCGCTTATGATCTCTTCTCTTTTCTCAATCTCCTTGTCTTTGATTTTAAACAAGCTGTCGATAAGTTCCGGACTGTCATTGTCGTACTCCTTAAAGTTATGTGACCGCATGGATTTGTTACACACGGTACAGATTTTATCAACGCTTTGTTGTATACAGTGTGTGCATACGCAGCGACCACAGTCGGTGACTGACGCCCTCTCTAGGTTAGCTCGATATACCGGACATTCAAATGGCGCTTTAATTTCGTCACTTCCTATGACCTTAAAATATCGCAATCATCTCAACAGTAAATACAGTGATGACCCTACGGCAGAGATCTCAGAGGGTAACTTGAACTCAGAGCCGATATTCTAGCAGCATGTTAAGGTGGTGTTGATTTGTCTTCGTTTTTTAAAATGTTGAGTTTATATCATATAACATGTAACTTATACAGGTTTTGAGAGCAATGTAAGACCTACACGCCAATCCATTTTTCGCGAAGTGTTACTGCACATACAAGCAGTTACAACGAGTGAACCGTAGGGACACCGTAAGAAATCTTAATCTCATTTGTAAATGGCTTGATAATAATTTTACCCAAAACTGTACGTAGACTTGTTGCATATTATCATAAACTCTGAACCATCCTTGACAAAACCGCGAAGTTTCAAGTTTATAAGCCTAGTATTTGCGAACATAAGAGTTTTAAGTTGTCCAATGTGATAAACAAGAACATCTTTAAAAAAGATGTTCCGCGTGATTTTGAGTATATGCACCAAAGCACCAACTTCGAATACTAATGCGGCATTATCATTAATTTAACACATTTAAATGCACAGCAACCAAAAATTGCTTTTATAAAACTGTCACAAAAAATACACTACGTGCAGTAAGATGCGCATTATGTCACTTTAATAATCTTATCTTCTGTTATATTATAAGATGCCAGTTTGAAAGTACAAAAATGTATATTATGAAAGAAACGTTATTTAATTGGCAATATAAAGTCCCCCCCTTGGATGATGAGAGTTGTTTTTAACAAGTTGTCACGGTCACGTGACCCTTGTTTTAGTAGCCAATTTTGAAAACGACTCAGCGTTTGCCCCCGACAGTTTGAACAGCCGTAGGCCTGCAAAGTAGATCGGCTTTTGCCGAGACGCGTTCGGACCGTCTTAAAAATGGGTTAAAAGTTATTAATGTTGCCTTAATATGTGTTGATGATGTAAAACACCGCTGGGAAATTCAATATATATTTATTACTACGCCATCAGACAGTCATGTACACTTAATCAATTGATTCGCCAGTGCATAAAGTTCAAGTTTACATATCAGCGACTGTGTAAACACAACTCATTCTGCAATTATAGAGCAACTAGAAATACGAACTTAAAAAAGTATGTCCCTCGTTCCAATATCAGTCAGTTATACTTTTAAAGAGACAAACGGCGTATACAAGTTTACAAAAACATCGTTCAATATGTAGTCTATCTTTAGATAGACGATCACGTGATCAAAACTTTCGTATTTCATTCACGATTAACGCGTCCATTCATAAAATTTATATGATGCAAACCGATGAAAAATGGTTAGAGACCACTAAGTATTTTGTGTAGCCTACTTAAGTTTCAAAGTATAATAGGCTCTAAGAATATAGCTTTTAAAAGGATTTATTAAAGTAAATTAAAGTGTTAGGCTAATATACTACTTACACGGATGGTTATCTCTCCTTACCAACACAAAATGTGATGAAATGAAACTGCCGATGTTGTACGGTTGTGAAAAATCAACAAAAATATGAGTTTGAATTCTGTTATTCATATATTGCTATTTAAGTAAGGTTTCTTTCATAATAGACATTTTTTTGTTCTTTCAAAGTTGCGTCTTTCTTTATAACAGAAGATGAGTTTATAAAACCTGAACGTTTTTCATAACGAAATTCTTTACACTTTCCCCCATTTTTTTCAGCCTCTGGCTTATACACGATCATCACTCAAACCCGATCATTTGTCCTTTCAAACTTTCAGATATCGGTGGCAAAGGGATCACCAAGGTCATTTTGGAACACGATACTACTACTATACTACTATACTACTGCTCTTGGCATTTTTCATGCTGTAGTATCCAATTGAAAGATGCCTTACAGAGTAAGTTGTTCAATCTAAAAATGTTTCAAATTCCAATTGTCATTTCACTGGCTGTTGAAAGGTTATCAACTTCTGGTCAAAAGTGAGCTTAATACAGCTGCACCCAAAATAAAGATACTCAAACACTTCTCGATACTTGTGGTTTAACAAGTTAGACAACAAATACGTTTGTATAACTGTATTTCTTATTTAATTTTTTTTTATGAAGACATAATTCAAAATACAAAAAAAAATCGCTGTTTACAGAGGGCGAAAATAACTATTTGAATCCATGTTTTTTCAATGTTTACGAAAGTTAAAAATTCGCATAGATCTTGTAAGGTTTCAACTGTTAACGTACCTGTCCCGTAGTTTCCATAGTTGAAGGGGTAAGCGTTCGGCTATTTATCCTCCCGGTTTTGAACCTAGCTCAGGCTAGATGAACCTGTAACTGAAATGGATGTTTTGTCTTTCATTGAAAGAACACGTGTATAAGTTGTAGTGTTTTGAGTTCTTTTAAGATATTTGATTAACACTCTCAAAGTGAACGTTTTAGTTGATTGTTTAGATGTACTTAGATGTATGTTTTTGCTTATTTGCTGTATCATATAAAATAGAGCACAAAGAGGTAGCTTATTACAAGTTTATAACTTACAATAACAATTTTTAAACAAGAGGGCCATGATGGCCCTTTATCGCTCACCTGAGTACAACTGCTTTTAACAAAGTTGCTAGAAATCATCGAAACAACCTTTCTGACATATTTCCAGGATATTTGGGCTGAAAATGTTACCTCTAGAGTGTTAACAAGGTTTTTCCATATTTGGGCTGTGTGACCTAGTTTTTGACCCCAGATGACCCATATTCGAACTTGAGCTAGAAATCATAGAAACAACCTTTCTGACATATTTCCAGGATATTTGGGCTGAAAATGTTACCTCTAGAGTATTAACAAGGCTTTTCCATATTTGGGCTGTGTGACCTAGTTTTTGACCCCAGATGACCTATATTGAAACTCGAGCTAGAAATGATCGAAACAACCTTTCCGACAAATTTCCAGGATATTTGGGCTGAAAATGTTACCTCTAGAGTGTTAACAAGGTTTTTCCATATTTGGGCTCTGTGACCTAGTTTTTGACCCCAGATGAATCATATTCGAACGTGAGCTAGAAATCATCGAAACAACCTTTCTGACAAATTTCAAGGACATCTTGGCTGAAAATGTAACATCTAGAGTGTTAACAAGGTTTTTCCATATTTGGGCTCTGTGACCTAGTTTTTGACTCCAGAAGACCCATATTCGAACTGAGGCTAGAAATCATCAAAACAACCTTCCTGACATATTTCCAGGATATTTGGGCTGAAAATGTTACCTCTAGAGTGTTAACAAGGTTTTTCCATATTCAGGCTGTGTGACCTAGTTTTTGACCCCAGATGACCCATATTCAAATATGAGCTAGAAATCATCAAAACAACCTTTCTGACAAATTTCCAGGATATTTGGGCTGAAAATGTTACCTCTAGAGTGTTAACAAGGTTTTTCCATATTTGGGCTGTGTGACCTAGTTTTTGACCCCAGGTGACCCATATTAAAACTTGAGCTAGAAATCAACCAAACAACCTTTCTGACAAATCGCCAGGATATTTGGACTGAAACAGTAGCCTCTAGAGCCTTAACAAGATTTTTCTATTTTTGGGTCATGTGACCTAGTTTTTCATCCGAGATGACCCATATTCGAACTCGTCCGAGTAATTACTGGGACAAACATCCTGACCAAGTTTCGTGACAATTGAGGCAAAAATGTGACCACTAGAGTGTTAACGAACTAAGTGTGGACAGACGAAGGACGACGGACATTCATTGATCCTTATAGCTCACCCTGAGCCAGTTCAGGTGAGCTAAAAACAATTTTGGGTGTCCGATACTTATATATAGCCATTAGCCACCGTATCTAATGAAAACAGTTGTATCATATATATATATATATATATATATATATATATATATATATATATATATTTTTTTGTTTTTAAATAAAAACTCTTAATATATTATAGCCAAAAACAATTATTATTCTTTTTAGATATGGTGGCCTGTGCTTATACATTAACAACCACGGTGGTCAAAACATTAATTCAGTGTACGACTCGTATTAATTTGAAAAGTGGCCTTTAAAATATATATTTATCAGCGGTTTAAACATTCAGTCGGTGATTCGTTTTTTACATACACCTTGCATGTTTAGATCAATATTTTGCAATTATACAGATTTGATTACACAATGTATGCAGTAAAATGGGTTTATTGAACTAACTTGTTTCTTAAAGTTTTTTAAACAGCCATGTACCTACGCGGTGCTATACGGTGATAAGATAAAAAATATATCTGATAGCGTGGATATTTACGCTGGTGGATAAATTCGCGAATTTTGCTATTTCTCGAAATCACGTCGCGAACTTAACCACTTATACAGTAGCTGACAACAAAGGAATGCTTTCGATTCTGGACAATAAAGCATTCAGACATAAAGTGAAATTCGTTACCTATATCTTTATCACAGCCACAGGACCGAAACACTGTATCTTGGTTGAAAATAGCCTAGTAACTATATGTCAATAAGAAGGTAGATAACACCGCACATGTGTTTACCATTATCTAATTCAATAATAGCTTATGAGTTTTTTGTTCTCATGTCACAATAATGCATAAGGTGTTTAATAAGATTTTTTTTTCAAATCCAAAGGTATGCATAAATTATATGTAATTCTAATTACTCAAATATCCCAATGCAAAAAAAAAGAAGAAATATTAAACAGTATCAACTTAATAGAACACAAAACTGTATTGATCTTTCCTATCCTGTGAAATTTATGCAATGTTTAATATAAAGTATAATATGCACACTTCGTAATGTAAAGGAAATACTTACAAACAAGGAAACGACTGAAAACAACTGAAAATGATAAAGTCTTCTTTGAAAAGGTAATCCTTGTTCAGTTAAAATGTGTACTATTGTTTGTTTTGTTTGCGCTTTTAAATTATTTTATGTTACTACTTCCGTGTTTTGTACCCGAATTATTAGCTATATAAGTAATCGTATTTTCAGAAAATTAAAATGAAAATACAATGTTATAAAAATAGCGTTTAAGTCTTAATGTTATATTAGCTTTTTGGACTATCCTGGTTCACCTATCATTTTCCGTTCTATCTGCAATAAGATAAATAATCAGTATAATTAATTTTTACGAACATGTTTTCAAAGCGTTCATTGTAGCATATCATATACTTAGCCATGATATTGTATGCAATATATACAGGAAACGACTGAAAACAACTGAAAATGATGAAGTCTTCTTTGAAAAGGTAATCCTTGTTCAGTTAAAATATGTACTATTGTTTGTTTTGTTTGCGCTTTTAAATTATTTTATGTTACTACTTCCGTGTTTTGTACCCGAATTATTAGCTATATAAGTAATCGTATTTTCAGAAAATTAAAATGAAAATACAATGTTATAAAAATAGCGTTTAAGTCTTAATGTTATATTAGCTTTTTGGACTATCCTGGTTCACCTATCATTTTCCGTTCTATCTGCTAATAAGATAAATAAATCAGTATAATTAATTTTTACGAACATGTTTTCAAAGCTTTCATTGTAGCATATTTTATACTTAGCCATGATATTGTATGCAATATATACAGGAACAGGCATTATCTTGGTGAACATTTGTTCAGAAGTCAGAGTGAAAATAATCGATTTGCACGGGTAGATATATACCTCATGCACCATCGGACAATGCGGTCACCTATATATTGTATGTAACATGGCTCAATTCTTCTAGAAGAAACAATACCGCTTTTTATTTTGAATCGACTTCTTCTGCACGGTCATGCCCAGCACATACCGCCACGAAATCAAAGGACTTATGGAAGCTAAACCATAAATCTGCACCGAAGCACCCGCAAGATATATGGTTTTAATAACATGATATTGCTAGGACTTTAGAACACTATTATCTCTGTGTTACAAACACTACACTATACCTCTACGACCCAGGCTGCTAACTAACATTACCTACGTCCATCTTCGGACACCGAGTACCCGCGAGATATATGGTTTCAGTAACATTAAAGTTCTAAGACCTAGCAATTTGAAGCGTTTTCCCGAGCGACTATCCTAACTGATTACATCTTATACGCTATACTACTGGAATATAGTCTCCGTGGTAATGATAGGCGGGCACTTTATGACATTATGCGCATCTTACTGCACACAGTGCATTTTGGTGACAGTTTAATTAAATCAATTTCAGGTTGCTGTACATTTAAATGTGTTAAATTAATGATAATGCCACAAATAGTATTTAAATTTGGTGCTTTAGAAATAAAAAGAATCGGACTGATAAAATGCTAGTTGATTGTGTCGTTGTTGTTGTTGGAAGAGATGTCGGCAGTGGAAGTGAAGCAACTCCTGCATGCAGTTGTTGTTCTTTTTAAAAGACTCTCCCAGTCAAAATAAGAAAAGTAATATTTGGAAAGTTATTATTTCGAACTGCTAGTGGGAAGAGTTTGGTGTATTGGGTTAAAAGCTATTATTTCCATTACCCTTTTGTACACACACCTATTTCAGCTTGATTTTTACTTGCGCATAATTCCACTATAACAATCTTTTCTGGGAAGAACCAGTACTCAAACTATCTGCTTATCTTCGACTTGTCCCACACACAAGTGACCATATTTATCAATTTATCTTCTTTTATATGACTGAAAGGATTATAGGTTGTATGGAACATCACATTCATTAGATTAATCTATTTTAACAAACTCATAAATAAATTGAGGTGTCAGGTTAATCAGATTAAACTATTACTAAATTCAATATCAGCGCTATAACTTACATGTAAATACGATTTACCCCTGCAAGTAGTTTTAAATACCAGATAACCTAAAGTGAGTGATTACTTAAAACAACATTTAAACAATTCCTGGCTTGATACTTAATTTTCTACTTTCTCTTAAAAGCAAATTGTAAATTGGAAATAAGGGGAAGTAACTCTGGAACGGAAAAGGCCAAATATACTACTATATCATTAACATATTTTCTTAACTTTTGAGTTGTTTTGTTAAAAAAAAAGAAATTACAAATGTTATAGCATTGATAGATAGTGATATTTTGTTTAGTAGAATTGATACGCAAACATAGGCAAAACTGCAAATAAGTGCATTAAACATAGTATTAGTAATAATATTGTTTCGTGTTTAGTGTATTTTTTTTTTACAAAATCCTTTCTTTTGCTTTTGTTTGAATTTTATTCACTGCATTCATTTACTGGTTAATGTATAAACTATTTCTGTTCTGTTTTTGTACTATCAGTAGATGTAAGGTTTTCTCAAATATTAAAATTCCGTTATGCAGTTGTGACGTTGTCTGTGCGTGTGCATCCCCATTCAAAACCTACATATTCCACAAACGATTAGGTTCACCATATTAATATTGGTACAATCTTGTGTGAAATTCTCTGTCAATATTACGGGTCAGTTCGCTTTCTTGTTTGGCATTACTGTTCTTTGCGTGTCAAAGTTCGCTCAATATCAAAAATGGATTTGTGATGGAAAATACTCCCAACAGTTAGTAATTTATTAAGATTCAAGCGGCAAAAACTAAACATCCTCGAAAACTGAATATTTTCATTCTTCGGGCCTGCAAAAGAGAATAACAAAGTATGCATAATTATAATTACAATCACAGCTTTTTTACAACGAGGTTACCATTTTTTTTTACAGATTTGTCACTTTCCACAAATGACATATATCCCAGAGCTTTACCTTGCATACTAAGCTATATCTGTAAATAAAGAATGGTATCGAGATTTGCAGTTTTCAACTGCATGTATTATTTTTCTGTCTTAAATGACAATAGTGAATAGTATACAATATGCGCATAAAATGTGACCTTAGTAGTAGTCAGAGTATGCCCTAATTATCTTTCATACTGTTTCCTTTGAGGCTTGCTAACCGAAATTCGAAAGACACTGACTCAATTGTTTGGCGATATAAATTTACACCACAAACAATCAGTTGTTTCTAATCATTAAGCAATTTATGAAAAATGTATGTACATTTCGTAATTTTTCGTTTTGTTATTTAAATTCTTGATTGAAAATCAAAGACATGAATACTAATGTTCATCTTAATTTCATTTAATTTAATCATAAATAAATCCATGAACATAACGGGGATTAAGTCAAGGTGAGCCAAGATGTTTTATCGTTAAATACTGTGGCTGATATGTAGAAAACACAATACCAATCTAACTATTTTTGTCATAAGATTATAGTGCACAGGCTCTTCGGTCTCAATACGGCAACACGATGCACACAAACAACATCTCATTAACCCTATGTGAAATAATCACTTTATTTACATTCAATCAGCTAACTACTTGAAACGTAGTATTTCATTTATGAAAAAAAGACTGTTTTTTGAACGGAAATTTGATTTAAAATTCAGATCATGGCACTTCAAGTATGAATATAATCACGCTTACCTGTCCCTAAGGAGGTTTCTTTGTTCCATTTCAAATTTATTCACTGCAATAAAAAAGTACAGGTTATTTACACATGAACCATGAACATCACCCATCTAATCTACATATAATTATACTACTGGATAAAATTATGAATCAAAATGATAAATTTGATGTAATATCTTAATTTGCATCGTCCAAAACGTTGCACATGTGATAATACATATGCACTTTACTCGAAAAATGATGACTAATACTATTCCAAACAAGATAAAAAAATCTAGTTTTGTTCATCTATCTATCTTAATCAACCAGAATGTTTCTCATCCTTATTTCTGTCTTAAGACTATCAGGACCAATACATTCTACCATTTTGGCATCACCGGTCAAGATCAAAACAAAATGCTTTTGGTGTCGAATTGTCATTGTCTTCTTTTTAACGAAATTCTTACTTATATCATTTATTATAATTATCAAAATAATAATTAATTATTGCTTAAATACATGTTCCAGATTTAAGAATACTGAACTGCATTTCATAACCTAAGAAATATATTGCGAAGTCCAGGGGTCCTTTGCATTTTCAGACTGAAATATTGACAAGGTGTCTTTTCTTATATGACACATATTTTCAACTAAAAAGTAATTGCACATGTTTATACAAGATTAACCTTTCGTTTGGCGAAGTTCTGCTTTGATCATATTTATATCTTGTTTATGTGTCCGCAAAGAACGATGCAGGTTGGAATTCTCTTCCACCATGCTTACGTACGTGCTGATCACTAAAGCAAGTTGATCTGAAAAAGAAATGGTCGTCTTTCTGTTTAAATGTGTGATTGTTCTTGCAATTTACTGCTTGTTTTATACGAGAGACTTTGTTATCTCATTAGAATCTCATTAAGAATTCTTAAAATTCAGTGCATCAGGTATTGAATCTTAATACGGAGGAAATCCTTAATTGTTTGACTACAAACTAACAAGGATAAATGACCACATCGACAAATAAAATAGTGCTTGATAGGTCAAAAAGTAAAAGCTATTTTTTTATGATACATACCTCCTATTTCCCGACATGTACACAGCTCACTCATCACATCTTCAAACCGAGTCTGCAGAAGTATCTCCATCCTGTCTGTTATTTCATACCGACACCTGTATTCCCGATCTAAATTGATAAAAATATGCATTACATTTATAGTCCATAAGAATCTTGATACATTTTCTGCATAACTACAGTGTTCCACAAGCCATTCTTGTTTTAGAGAAGCAGCAGATAAATATAAAGATACCCAATAGCGAAAACGATTCGAACTGTCATAACCTTAAGTAACAGAAATGTCAAAAACAAGTCTGAAATGCTTTAAAATACTCGTCTTTGGTACATTTATGAACTGGAAGTAAGAGACAATTTCAATGAACTCTAGGGATGACAATGTTTTATGTACTCTAGTTGGGAAACCCTTGCAGGAACTCAAGACAGGACAACTGTTGTGTACGCTAGGTAAGGTTTTAGAACCCAATTTATCAGTACATTCTGGAAACTCCGAAGTCGCTGTTTTACGAAACACTAGATAGGGCACTGTTTCAGGAACTCCGAGTTGAAAACCCGTTTTAAGAACTCTTGGTAGGGTACTGTTTTATGAATCAGTTAAGGATATTTTAGTTAAAACGACATTTCACTAACTCAATGCATTTACAAAATAGCAACATAACATAAGCAATACATGCAGGATAGAGCAGAAAACGAACAGTTTTTTCTCTTCAGGAGGGAGTCTTAAGCAACTCTTGGATGGACGTATATTGGAACTGCAGGCATGACACTATGTAAGGACAATCAGGTATGGAACTAACATCTAAATGTGAGTGGTACTGTTTTCGTAACACAAGATACAGCACTTACAAAGACCAAAATATGTCGTAGTTTACGTAACAAAGTTTGTTTTAGGATCGTTCTGCAGATTTAGAATTTTTTACCTTGTTAAAAGACATTAAGGTGTAGCCCATTTTAAGGCTTCTCGAAGTATGGCACCAGGCTTTGTGAAAAAGAAATTAGGTAGTCTACGAACCATAATAGTGTTGAAGTTGCTGGATTGCTCTGCAAACGTTCGTCTCTGATAAAGTTTTAAGATTAGCCACGTTTACTGTTTGCCTCTTCAATGTATCTATCTCATCTTCAAATAGATTATGAAATACAGAACAATTACAACATAAGATGCAACATATATCATGGTGTGTTATAATGCATAATAGCATTTTGGTACTGTCAAATGTATCAATACATATGAGCCACCTGCGTGGTCAAGTTGTAGAGGTTGCTGAGTTTAAATCATTTAACCTCTGTCCATTTGAAGGAAATGGGTTCCAGCCGAGCTATCGAACCGACTGTTTATGTGAAGAAGTTGGCTGTTTCTAACAAATGCTGGGTATCTAGTACGGAACTTTCTCAGAAAGGATGGTTTAGTTATCTACCCGCGTGTAAATATCTGAAATATTGTCAAAACAACAATTTAAACCCACAAAAATATAAAAAAATACAATTTGGCAGGAAAGATTATATGGATAGGGGAATAATGCACGCAAAATGTTGTCACATTCCACCTATTTATAGCAGAGTTATGTCCCTTTATATCTTTAAATAGACATTATGTTGCATACAAGTAGGCAATAAGCCATAAATCAGGATTCACTGGATAAAATTTCATGAAACTTAAAATTGGTTTACAACAGCATAGTGCGATGTGGCACACTCAACTTGTGTCAGGATCGTCCTAGTAACGCAAGAGTTATTGTCCTTAAATTGTTATTTTCTTATATATTCAACATTAAAACTTTAAAATTCTATTTCTCTGAAACTGTAACTTGACTTACTCACCAGACATTTCTGCTACTTTTCCACGTAACTCCAATATGGTACTGTCTTTTTCTGGGATAATATTTCCCCATAAATTTTGAAGCTGGGCATCCTGTTCAGAGCAAATTTGAACATAAACCTGCAGACGCTCGACCTCTGCCTGAAAACGCTGAACTTCATTCTCGTATCTGTCTAGTTCATCTAAAACAATTGCTACTAGAATCTAGATGACTGTTTTTACAAAAATGTATATCTCATAAATATATACGTTCTTTTTGGGGCGAAAATCGCGGACTTTTATTATTATGAATATTACTATTAGAAAACACATTTCTTTACTTACTTCGGGATTCTTGTGCATTGGACATACTGAGAGAGTGCCATTGACGGAGACTGAGAGAGTGACATTGACTCATACAACAACTACTAACGTTATACAACTGCAAATTACTATAACTTGCTAAAAGGCAAGAGGACCGTAAAGAACACATTGTCGCTTAACAGGAAACATCTATCCACACGGTAGGTCTTCGTTATACGAGTAGTGTATAAAGATATGATATTTAGAAAAATTCTGCCATGTTGTTTCATTCCTTAAAAAAGGCTCTCCATCTTACAGCAATATTTTAGCGACATCATCAACATTTAAAAGGTTTGTTAAAACATTTGTAAAACACTATTAAGCAAACGTTCTAGTGTTTAAGGGGGAATTAACATTTAATAATTTCTTTTTTTTTAAATATTTTTTTTAGCTCTGATGGTCATTTTGTAAAGTTAAGCGAACAATCGAGATATTTTAAAAAAGGAACTTCTAATGAAATTTCCAATCAAATTCAGACAAGAATGATTGACACGTTTAGAAAGAGATGTAAGTAAAAGAGTTGTCATTTTTTAATCAATGTCATCAATTATCAGAAGATATCGTTTGGGGTTGACGACACACGATATATACATTTATTACCAATATTATGTATACAGCGAATTGGAACTATCAATTTTTAAATCCCATGTGTCAACATTTATGTTCAGTGAAAGTGGACCAAGTAGATCGGAATGGATGTCATTCAAAGCTTTTTCTATTTTACGTTCAGCAGCAGTTCGGAACCGTTTAAGCAGTAGTAAAAGTACACTCTCCAATGTGAAACGTGGTTAAAATTGGCAAAATAGATTAGGATATGACGTTTTAATATTTTCTCTGGTGGCCAATTTGTTAAGAATTGTGTAACTGTAAAATGCAATTTCACAAGTGGTTTCAAAGGAGTTGTCGCTTAGTAACATATTGTTGTGATCCCATTACCTTACCATGAACCTTTTGTATTCAGGTGAGCTAAAAAGTAACAGAAAACATTCGTCTTAGGTCAGTGTAAGTTTACGAGCTTTGCTGCCTAAAGGAACTTTTGAAATAAAGGGAAAACTTTTGTTCTCACAAACAGGACTTACCTAATCAAACACGTGTTGATAGCAAACGTTCGAAAAATTTCATAGTCTGAGCTTCATAAAGTTCAATATGTACATGTGCGGTACAGTGTTGTGCGGACGATCTATCCGACAGTGCATATATACATATGTACTAGCATAAAGTCTCATCAATAACTCACCTAACTGCTGTGCTATCTGACTTTGAAGTCCACCTATTGTATCATCTTTTTCTGGAATGACATTTTCATGTAAATCTTGCAGTTCTTTGTCCTTTTCAGAGCACATTTGAACATATTTCTGTAAGTCTTGAACCTCATCCTGTAATCGGACAACTTCTTTCTCCGTTTCGGTTAGTGCTTCTGGAATATATTCAAAGATAATTATAAGACCGAAGTATTTCTAATTTGAAGGTGTTACTTCCAATCGGTTATGAGAATATTCATTCGTGAACGAGAAGGAGATACAAAAAAAACCTATTAACCGAAACTTGCAGCACACAGGTACAACGATTTCTCGAATGTCGACATGTTTGGAAAATTAGGTTTCATGGTAGTACGAATGAGATTCCGTATACTTAAGGTAGTTGCGGACCTGAGGACCAGAATTCAAAAAGTAGAGGGAAAAGTACGTAAAGATCCACATCTATATTTTCGAAAAATAAAATTCCTTTTTCCTATTACGTCTAAACGTTTGTGTTAAAAGCGCCATCTGTCGGCACCCGTTCTTCTAACAAAAATTGATCGTTGTCCTATCAAAAATTCAATAATAGTTTGGTGATTTCACTTTTATCAAGTGTACATTATTTTGACAACAAATTTATTTGGTAAGAGAAGTTTTAATGTGTTTGATGCATTACAAAACCATTATTTCTGCGAAAAAAAATAGTCCGAAACCAAAAACGTAGTAGATTTTTTTTCGTCAAAATTTACGGATTTTGTCGTATGCGCTGTTATCCACGCGGTTATTTTATTTTTTGATATAATGTGCATCAGGTTTTGCTCTTAAAAACTATAATCAAATAAATACGGCACGTGTTCACGTTGTTTTTTTGCTAAAAAAACACACTTTTAAAATTACAAACAAATACAATGTGTTATGACACACACTGAAATAATTAATGCGCCCTATATAATTTTTGCAGAAAATCTTGTGGGACATATATGCGTTTAAACTCTTACAACTGTATTTTTTAAAGTAAATTCATTATGAGTTTTGTATTATGCGGCGTTATTACCAGTTTATATTACTAATCCCAATTTGAAACGTGTTAACATTTCCTCTTCAGTGTGATGAACGAAGGACGGTTCTCCGGGTCCAAAACCGCACTTCGACACTTAAGATCCTTAGACAAAAAGTTATGATATGCAGCGTATTTATAGTTATTTAGTTTTTGGAAGTGTCTCGGGTCCTTGTCCGCACCCCAAGCCCCGGATCTGGAGACTAAGCTGTATAGCTGTCACTTCGAGCCCTGGACATAGCTTTGTATTTTCTATATATTACTTTCTATAAAAAGAACATAATATAATGAAAACTGTTTTGCCATTACTTGTTTCCGAAAAGAAAGAAAAAAAACGTTTACCATCTTTTAAACTTTTAAACACCCTCCTAGCTGCAACTTTGTTTTGTTATTTTCGTTGTTTGACTGAAAAGGGGTGCGTAAAACCTACATTTCATAAAGAAGGACTTGGGTTGCTGTCAATTTTTATAGCGAACGCCATGATACATCATTCTATCAAAAAGAAGATATTATAATGTACAATATAACATATTGCCTTTGTTACCATAAGTCACCGCGAAATCTGTTGGATCTCAAAGCCGCTCAGCTTGACTGAACAGACTTCACGGTACACGACTGTATGATTCACCTAATTGAATATAGTAAAACTTTATGTACGTCTGCATTTAATAGATAAAAATATCACTGCCGTCTGATATCGTCGGGTTTATATGCATTTTTTGGTGAGATAAGAAATTTTTTAACAAAATATCCAACGTGAACACGTGCCTTTTTTATTTGATCAATTAAAAGAGCAAAACCTGATGATTATAACATCAATAAATAAAAATCTTTGACCGCGCGAATAACGCGCTTTACGGCAAAATCTGTACATTTTGACTTCGAAAATTCGCTACGTTTTTGGCTTCGGACTATTTATTTTTTCAGAAATAATGGTTTTGTAATGCACCAAACATTAAAATTGCTCCTACCGAATAAAGGCTGTTATCAAAATAATGTACACTTGAAAAAAGTGAAATCGCCAAAATCTTATTGAAATTATGATAGAAAACGATCAATTTTCGTTAGAAAAACGGGTGCCGCCAGATGGTGCTTTTGAAGTAAATGTCAAAGCTAAATTGGAAAAAATAATTCTACTTTTCGAAAATATAGACATGGAACTATGCCTGGACCAAAATGCATACTTTTCTATCTACTTTTTGAATTCTGGTCCTAAGGTCCGCAGCTACCTTAAAGGGCAACGCAAGTCAGAATATTACTAAGCATTAAATTGACAGGTACACTGATAGATTTAGTTAATAGATGGTGAAAAAAAGAATTTTGGTTGCGTCATTTAAAGTGTAAATAATGATTAGCCACATTAGATTTGAAGTGGGCTTTAGATAAAAAAATCGGACTCATAAAAGAGTTTGTAGAGATTTCGGCATGGAAGGAAGCAACCCGCATGCAGTGTTCTTTTCTTAAATTGACTCTCCCAGTCAAATAAGAAAACAAATTTGGAAAGTTATTATTTCATACTGGTAGGTGAAGAGTTGGGATTTGGTTAAAAGCTATTATTTCCTCTACGCTTTTGTACACACACCATATTCAGCTGGATTTTTACTTGAAAAAAATGCGCATAATGTCACTTTAATATGCAAATAAATGCAAATCAGGCACACTATAAGACACGTGCCTTTTTCAAAACTTCATTTTGTACCCGAATTTACTCATGGTTTCATGATCGTTTTACATCTGAAATTGATAACATTGATTATGTGTCATGTAAGTAACCGTGTTGTAATACTGTTTCGAAGTTGCTGTTTTACAGTTAGCAGTATTGCCAGCACCAGTATTAAATTAGAACACCATGACATCACAAAAAAAAATGGCCGCATCAATAATCCTGCGTTTTGGAAATTTCCAATCTTCAATATTTTCATATTTAACACTCTCATTTTAGAAATTCTTTTTTTAACAATGTGTTTCTCTAGTTACAAATTCTTAAATTTAAAGTCAAAATTATATTTACTTGCCTTCCCATTTAAACAACACTGAAATGAAACTCATCGAGTTAGGTACCAGCTGAGATTGCAGTGCTGCATGTGGACAATGTACTGACGGAGATTGTATCACTCAAAGCAAGATTTTAAACATCGCAAACGAGATAACACACACGAGACTATGTCTGGTGTTACAGATATATAAATATAGCCATTAAATTCCTACGTTCAAATGACAATTTCGACATACCTATTTTTAGTCAGAAAAAGTATGTTAAACGAAAATAGGAATTACTTTTTAGCTCTTGGTTGTGTTTCTCCATTTTCAGCACGTCACCTTGCAGGTGCTTCAACTTTTCTGTCAATTCCACCTCGTTCTCTAGATTTATGAAATCAAAAAATTGCAGTTACAGTAGTCGGGATACATCTTATATATATTATACACATATAAAGTGGTAAAAGCTATGTAATAGCTTATATATTGTAAAACTGGAAGGGTAAAATACTTATAAGGCCACTACAATACAACAGATATGCGTATCTCAGCGTTACCATGGTTGCTGGCGAACTGTTTAAATGTATGTACATTGTCATATCGGTGAAAATTTCTTATACCAAGTTTGTGATATTTAGAAAACTTTCTGTAAATTATCAAAAAAGACGACGACATCAAAGCTGTTGTGAACCAGTTCTAAGCTGGGTGCAGTTGGCTTAGAGCAGTGGTACCCGTAGAACATTTAGCAAAACACAAAACCTTTTTATCAATGCTTATTTTAATATAAGTAAATTTCAAGTTTAAGTTTACATATACCTTCAAACTCCTCAATTATCTTGTTACGGTCGCTTATGATCCCTTCTCTTTTCTCAATCTCCTGATCCTTGATATTAAACAGACTGTCGTGAAGTTCCGGACTGTCATTGTCGTACTCCTTAAAGTCATGTGACCGCATTGACTTACTACACACGGTACAGATTTTATCACCGCTCTGTTGTATACAGTGTGTGCACACGCAGAGACCACAGTCGGTGACTGACGCCTTCTCTAGGTTAGCTCGATATATCGCACATTCAAATGGCGCTCTTATCTCGTCACTTCCTAGATCCTTAAAAATATTGCAATCATCTCAACAACAGTGAATACAGTGACGACCCTACGGCAGAGAACTCAGAGGGCAACATGAACTTATAGCCGATATTTTAGCAGTATGAACATGTGGTATTGGTTTGTCTTTGCTTTTAACATTTTATGAGTTTATATATACAGGCTTTGAGAGCAATGAAAAACCAACACGCCAATGATTTTTCTTAAAGTACTATTGCACCAAAAAACAGTTACCACGAGTAAACCGACGGAAAACCGTATGAAATATCAATTTCATTTGTACCAGAGTTTGAAGTTTTATGGCATCAGGAACCGTCTATAGAGTATTCCTGATGGCATGTTATCCTAAAATCTGAACCCTCCTTGACAACCCGCGAAGTTTCAAGTTCATAAGCCCAGTATTTGTGGAGAGAAGAGATTAAATTGAAGTGGCAAATGTATTTTAATTAGAAGATACCCAAAACTAATCGATACATGTTGTTTAACAAGTTATACAACAAATACATTTGCATATTTGTATTTCTTATTTATTTGTATTTCATTTCATTTTTTTTTTTTTACAAAAATTAAATCGACTTTACAGACGGCGAAAATAAGTATTTGAATCCATTACGAAAGTCAAACATTTACAAAGATCTAGTACGGTTTCAACTGTCTACGTACCTGATCCATGGCTGCCATAGTTACTGGGTAAGCGTTCGGCTATATCTCCTTCCGGTTATGTACCTAAATCAGGACTGATGAATTTGTAACTGAAATGCATATTTTGTCTTTCGTTGGAAGTCAACTGGATACTCTTTTGAGTTCTTCAACACTCTTAAAAGTGACCGTTTTAGCTGATTGCATAGATGTATGTTATTGCTTATGTGCTATCTAATATTCTAATATGCCTACGGTATATTTCTATAGTCAATTCGAGTGCATTAATATGATTAAAGCACTCGGAAAAGTAGGCGGAGTTTCGGACATGGAAGTAGCTCCTTCCGACTTTTCTAATTTACTCCCGCGCAAAAATAAAATATAGAAATGGAAATAATATCAGTATAAATACATCAGTCGCATGAAAAAGATTTGTTTAAGAACCTAAATATTATTTTTGATTGCGTCAAGTAAGCCTTAGAATACCCTCACCTTGTTTTCCTTTAAAAAGGCCAGGAAATTCATGATTAACAGTCATACAGTGTTCTGATTCCGGGAGACAAAACTATGAATGAAAACGTTTACGTCATCACACTGACGTCATTACTCCACGTTAAAACGTTGTACAGTTCAAATTAACGGTACGCATTTAAATCGATTGGCTGCATTGTTAGGTTGTAAATCTGACGTCAGTCAGGTGTTTCTTTTTATATTTTATGTATTAGATGATTAAACTAAAATAAGTTTGTATAATATAGTTATGTTTGATATCTTGAATGGTTGCCCGAATAGGGGAGTGAATTCCAACAGCTACTACTTATGCTGTTTTACACATTACCGCCGAACTGAAAAACGGTCCATAGTAGTTACGATAGTTTTTAAAACATCGGCTTCTAAGAATCGAAATAATCTATGTCTTGGAGTGTTTTATCGAAATTGAAGCATTTCCCGTCGGTAATCACTGTCGTGAACGCGCACCGGTACGGTGTTTCCGTCGACCGGTACAGTCAACCAAGATGGCGGAGGAAAACGACCAAACAAGGTATGTGTCGTTTAAGTCTCTGTAACTTCAGTCTAATCAAGCTTAGAAGTGTATCTTTGACATTTACTGGCGTGGAAAGGGTTACTATTCTTGTTGCATATATTCTTACTGGTCCAAGTGCTAAGTTTACGCTGCAAATTTCAGCTGAATGGGTCCTTTCTAGCCCGATGAAATTTGAATCGAGACTTGATGCTGTTTTTGCATGAAAACTGACACGAAAGTAAAAGAATCAGCCAAACTTTAACAGAAACCTGTTCTTAATGTATTATCCTTCAGTAAACTGGCTAAATATCAGCTTTGGTTTGGCACTGTTCGTTTTCTTCTTGTACTTTCTTTTTCAACAACATACCGGTACGGTCAGCACGCACCGGTATCACTTTTCCGTAAAAAGTCACCGGTACAGTCGCAAAACCGCAACGGTACAGTCATCGATCACAATTGTAAACGGAACGGTCACCTTTTGATGTGACGCTTTCCTTGTGGGATATAACTATTTTAATTTGGCTTGTTTGTTCAAATTATGATTAATCTGATACTATGATTTTGAAAGGAAAATATGTAAAAGTGTAGGCTTTGTGCAAATGTCAACTGTCACACTCATTAAAAAATTCATGGAAAATGGCATAGAGTGCACATTCGAAAGAAATACCTTAATTTATTAACCCCGTTACAATTTTGTGAAGTGGGTCTGTATTATAATCATGCAGTTGTCCAGTCGCATCCCATGCAACATAAGTAAAATATAAACGTTACAACTATATAATCACTTTTATTAAAGGGATGCCTTTTAGCAGACAAAAGTAACATAACCCTGCCCAACCTGTTTGTCAACCATAATTCTTTTTGTTTAATATCTCAATATTTCTGGTGATATTTGAATGAAATTAGTTGAGGTTGTTTGAAATTTTGAAAAGAGAAATATTCACAAACATAACTCAATCTTGTCTCATCCTTTGTCACGATTTTTTAGTTTCTACATCTAGAGCATTGCTTAAAAACATTGATGCCAATGTATTCAATTTTTGTATAAGTATTAAAAGGCAGCGTGCAAGAACCATAACTAGTTTGCCATAAAGGTTTAAAGAGTTTTAAGAGTCTAGCTCGGGACGAGAAAAAATAAAGGGAAACAAATAAAAACGAGGCAAACTAATTATATATGGTTCTTGCACGCTGCATGTCCCTCAACATCCGCAATGAAATGGGCGGTAACCGATAAATTCCACATCTACCTTTACGGCAATTCTCACAGATTTCAACGACAATAACCCATTAACATACATGTATGCTCTATCAACTGCAAAGATTAGTGCTACTAGTCATCATTAGGTGTTGCTCTATCACCTTACAACTTACAAGATGGGCAGAGTAAGTTACTTTTTGTCTGCAAAAGGTAACCCCTAAATATACAAGTGATTATATATAACATATATACATATTTTTACTTATGTTGGAGGAGCGACTGGACAACTACATGATTTTACAGCCCCCAACTGTAACGGGGTAAAAAAATTAAGATATTTCTTTCGAATTTGCACTATGTGCTATATATTATTGTGTTTCTAGGATTTGTTATTGAGTATGACAGTTGACATTTGCACAAAGTCTGCACTTTACATATTTTTCCTGTCAAAATCATAGTATCAGATTAATCATGATTTGAAAATTACAATAAAGTGAACAGACGCATCCGTTACACAATATTTGAAAAAGGAAGAGCAAATAATGGACAAACAAACCAAATATAAAATAGTTATATCCCACAAGGAAAGCGTCACATCAAAAGGTGACCGTACCGTTTACAATTGTGAGCGATGACTGTACCGTTGCGTTTTTGCGACTGTACCGGTGACTTTTTTCGGAAAAGTGATACCGGTGCGTGCTGACCGTACCGGTATGTTGTTGAAAGAGAAAGTACAAGAAGAAAACGAACAGTGGCAAACCAAAGCTGATATTTAGCCAGTTTACTGAAGGATAATACATTAAGAACAGGTTTCTGTTAACGTTTGGCTGATTCTTTTACTTTCGTGTCAGTTTTCATGCAACAACAGCATCAAGTCTCGATTCAAATTTCATCGGGCTAGAAAGGACCCATTCGGCTGAAATTTGCAGCGTAAACTTAGCACTTGGACCAGTAAGAATATATGCAACAAGAATAGTAACCCTTTCCACGCCAGTAAATGTCAAAGATACACTTCTAAGCTTGATTGGACTGAAGTTACAGAGACTTAAACTGACACATACCTTGTTTGGTCGTTTTCCTCCGCCATCTTGGTTGACTGTACCGGTCGACGGAAACACCGTACCGGTGCGCGTTCACGACAGTGGTAATGTGCCTGCGTAATAATTCACTCGGGCTTCGCCCTCGTGAATTATTCCGCCAGGCACATCACCTCCGGGGAATGCTTCAATTTCGATAAAGCACTCCAAGCCATAGATTATTTCTTAATTAATACAGCACAAAAGGTATTTTAAAACTATATTAACATTTTAAAACATATGTTTCTGGTGTCCGAGACTTATAACTGATAACAAAGGAAAGCATGTTTTCGATTCTTTACCATAAAGCATCACATTCGAACATAAGCTATATCTAGACTATCACAGCCAGAGGACCCAAACCTTGCATCTTGTTAGAGTAGCCTTTATGTGTATGTCAATAAGAAGGTAAACAACATCGCACATGTGTATACGATTATGTTAATGAATAACATCAAAACTTCCGCCTCCAAACGTTTTCACATCTAAATGTGTGCATAAATAATATGTAATTGGAAATACTCGAATTTTCCCACGCAAAAATAAAACTGCTCTCATGATGCTGTATTAAGTTTGCAAACACGAAGCAATTTATGCAATGTCTAATATTATATAAAAAGAATAATACGCACACTTTGTAAAGTTAAAAAAATACTTACAAACACGAAAACAACTGAAAAATAAAGTCTTCTATGAAAAAAGAAATCCTTGCACAGTGAAGATATGTACTTTAAATATTACTTGTTTTGTTAACGCTTGTAAAATAATTTATTTTAAGATTTTATCTTACTATAAAATTCTTAAGATTGTTTAGCTGGCCGTTGTATCCCTTATACATGTAAACACCTATAAATAATCCGAAATTTTCGGGAAATGAAAATGAAAGTAGATTTCTACCATGTATGTTATATTAGCTTTCCGGATTAATAAGTCTACTTTATGAGGGACGTTCATTAACTAGGTGCACTTTTGTTCAAATATTGACATAATATAAAAGTCAGAGTGAAAAATTCGATTTGCACGGGTAGATGCTTTATGTATCAAAACTGGTCACTTATACATTGTATAAATATACATGGATCAGCGTGACGTGATAGGATTTCTTCAATAAAAAACATCGCTTTTTATTTTGAATCGACTTCAAAATAGGTTGAAGGATTCGTTTTATTCTTAGAAATAGACGTGACGATGGTTGTCTAACTGCCATAGTGGCTCCACAAATGGTAAAAAATATCGAGTGTCATGTGAAAGACCGGTGTGTCACTTTGCAAGAATTAAGTTGCTAATAGAATTAAAGGATCGGTATTTACGAGCGCACGGGACAACGGCTAGTGCTAGATGGGTGCCATCGCAGTTGTTGACGCATCACAAATCGAATCGCAAGACCATTTTTAAAGACCTTCAGGCGCGTCATAAGTGAGAGGGAGATGGATTTCTGCGCCATACTGTGACAGGGGATGAAACAAGAATCCATAACTCTCAGACTGAATCCAAGGTGCAGTCCGAACAGTTGGTAAAAGATGGTTACACGCCCCCGTAATAGTTCAAACAATCACCTGCAGCTTGAAAAGGCATGTCCGTCACCTGGGATCATAAAGACATTATATTAACCCCCTTTGTTTAAACAGGTCGCATCGTTACTACAAATTACTACTCTGAGGTAGTTTTGCCGAAACTGAATGCAAATGTGCGTTAACAGAGTCCAAGGCTTCGCATGGAAAGTGTGATCATTCTCCACGGTAATGCCACGAAATCGAAGGAATTGAAGAAAATGCTTGCTGGAAACCAATATGCCAACAGAGGGGAATTGATAGGACCTTCTTTGAGTTCACTGAGGTAATCATGGAACTCCCACATCGCCGACATAAGAGTATAACGAAAGAAGAAGAGTACTTTGAGAAAGAATAAAACAGAAAATTAAAAAATAATGTTCCAGAAAAAGGCATTGAGGGTTGCCCACGTTGTTAATGACCGCCCCTCGAAAGTAGCAGAACTGAACTGTTATCATGTAAAATTAAGTATATATACCTTGTGGTTCTAAAACTAAGTTGCTGAATCATAAACATCCACCTGTCAATCAATGCTCGACTACACGTTGTATAAATATTTTTTAAGAAAGGATAATGGCTCCTGGTAATTCAATATATATTTGTAGAGGGTGAGGCGAGGCTTATATTTGTTAATCATTTACAAAATGTTATATTTGATTATTTTAAATTGTAAATCTATATCAAAGTGGAAAAAAGAGAAGGACCACCGGGTTTCGAACTTACAGTTTACACATGGAATGTCCAAACACAACTGCTGTTAAAGCATACAATTTTATTAGCCAAGTTTCTTTCCGTCAAAGCGATTTGCTCACAATACATACACCAGAGTGCTAGATTTCTTTAGAAAAAGGTTGTATTTTCGTTATAGGCATTTAGACGAATCTACCAGTGCTTATTATCTACAAACATAACGTTTTAGGCTTGTTGTTACAGACACACTCGTAGAAATACTTTTAGGCCATATTCTTTAAGCTTACTTTCACTTTCACTTTCAGTTCGTAGAATTGATGTTGTGACCTAGTTTCCGACAGATATCACTGGGGATAACGAATATGCCCTGTACATGACCTGTATACCACTATAGATAAACATTAATATACATATAATTAAAAGCTGATTTTACATGAAACCACTGGAAAATGTTTCTATTTATTGTCGATTTTTGCAAAATGGACCGAGGTAAGTGTTATCTATATCTACATATCCTAAGCGTAACATTAAATGACTAATTATTTCACAACATATTTTAGTACGGTATATGAAAAATAATTATACTCGTATAATACACAGAGTAAATACTTGTTTAGTTTCCGCTATCTTCAGTCCTATTGAACTTAGGGTTCTTGTTTAGGCACGTAAAGTGGGATTATTGGTCAGGGATTTTTAGTACGCTTCAACATGGCTGTCTTTAATTATAGTCAAGAACCGAAAGCATATAACATAGACGATGCTTTGAAAACATGTAAGAAATAAATTTTACTTTGTGATTTTTCTTGCTGATATATACGTAAAAAGGTTTATTTTCAATGTTTGACTGGGATGTTAGAAAGATTTTTTAACAGATTTCCACCATAATCACTGGAAATGAAATATGTTGGTTATTGACGTATCAATGTCTATCTTAATATAATGTTGGTCATTTTGAATTGTAACATCAAAAAAAAAATGGATAGGGGAATATACAGTGGCGTATTAGAACCTTTGTTTTATAAATTTTCGTATTGATCAAGTCATCAGTAAATCTAAGAGTCACCAGTGCTCCTCAGGTAATTGGAGTATGGTGGTAAAAATCGGACTGGAAAGTTGAATATGTACCTGGTAAGTAGTATTACATGAATATTTCCGGCAAATGATTACGCCGTTTCGGCTATCTTTTGATAATGTTGGTTCAGTTTTAATTGTCGGCTTTGAACATGACTTTAAAAGATGGCACTTTAGGCGGTTATGCATGTGCGTATTCGTCGTGCGTGCGTCCGATTTTTCCGGACCATGATCTTATTGATGCATGGATCAGGAAATTAAGATGTTACCAGTGCACAAAGTTCACCAGGTCATTGAGACAGAGTTGTCAAAATGGCAAGGACCAAGGTCTATTGGTCCTAAGGTCAAGTAGTCTTACACTTGAAGATTTCCGGTCAAATTAATAAGCCTTTGTCCGGCGCATATGTTTTTATGCATGGAGGATTTTAATTTAACTTGTCGAGCCCAAATATTCACCATCATGAGACGGAGTGTCATCACTTGGACAGGTTCAGTAGGTCTAAGGTCAAGGTCCCTTGGGTTAACGGTTAATCCAAGAATGACTTTGTCCGGAGCATATCTTTTTCATGCATGGAGGGATTTTGATGTTAACTTGGCACAAATGTTCACAATCATGAGACGGAGTGTCATGCGCAAGAACCAGGTCCCTAGGTCTAAGGTCAAGGTCACACTTGGAGGTTAAAGTTCAAAGTCAAGAATATAATATAATAATGTCCGAAGCATATCTTTTTCATGCATGGAGGGATTTTGATGTTAACTTGGCACAAATGTTCACCACCATGGGCTACCCTTGTTTTTAGAATTACTTCCCTTTGTTGTTACTATAAATAGCGTATATTGTAACTTTTTTATAACTGGCCGTAGAGAAAAATCGAGATCACTTTTCTGTGGTACAACATTCATGTTACATCCAATATTTAGGTGTATTTTGACCCATCTCTACTTGGTAAGGAGTTAGCCCTTTTGACATATGGCGGGCTCGACATGTTGCACATGGGCTTCTAGTTATTTCAAGTTCGTAGGTATATGAATAAAAAAGTTATTGAAACAAAACCCTTGATAAATCATTTGTTTACACATGATTTTCTTGCTTGTAGTGTGATTTTCTCCAACTATATGTGGTATTTTGAATAATCGTATAATATGAAATGTTAGCGAAACAGGAGTTCTTCATGTTCTTACGATTTCCCATCTATTATAGATACGTTGTGGCCCAAAAATCAACTTTAACCCCCATTTTGGTGTATAACTCTTACTTTATGCATTTTGGTGTCCTGACATTCACAAACTTGTCGCGTATATTGTCCTGAAATACCCCCACATACTTGTTGTTTTTGCCATTTTAAACTGTACAACACTTAATTTGTAAAGTTGAACCCTTTTTAACATAATACGCATTTCTAAAAGATGTACAATACCAGTGAAAGCAATAATACTTGAAAAAGGTGTTACCTTATATGGTGGTGTTGACGAACAGGACACTTTTCAAAGTTCATAAGTCATTTAAATAAACTGACAAGTCTATTTTATAAACCGAATAATAAATAACATGACAAACAGTGTTTAGCTATTCAGACATTAATGCAGCTCCTTAATTACTGACTAACCAAACTGAACCAACTAGCCCAGTAGTCCACGACCCTAACTCTTCTCTAACTCTCCTATTTTCCTTTCTAATAACAGAATAAAACGTATTTATATAGCAAACGAAAGTCATGTTTGGTGAAACAATTAACCAGAGCAAGACCACCATGTTAGGAAGAAGCTGAAACATGTGTCATGAATGATATTATAATAGCTATCCACAAGTACGAAATATTGAATTAAACTCTGCCAAAATTGCAGTTCATTTATTGGCGAGATATAAATTTCAGGTTTGTTGTAAGTTTGATCCGTTGTCATAGTATACATTATATAATCAAAGAACATGAATATGTGTCAAACCCCTGTGGTTCCACCCCCTGCCCAGGCTGATACAAATTGTAAGTCCTGTCGTATTATCATATAATTACAATGAATCATCGTTTTATGTTGTGAATAAAAAGACACGTGTAAATACATCCGTTTTTGCTTTGAAATTCAAAGAGTATTTTGTAATTTATGTTATAAAACAAACATTAACACAACATCTCAAACTAACAGATGTAACAATTATACTATTGCAGTGTAAGAAAATTACCCGAAGATGCCAAGGACGTACGTGGACAATGCCTACAACCGTAGCCACGAACGGGTCGGCCTAACCGTCGGAAGTGCCGTGATCTCAAAAAACACCATTGGTGGATTCAATACCAAAACTTACGTGGACAATGCCTACAACAGATTGGTTGTCCCATGGTAGCGCTGTAGAATCAAAATATAGCAAGGGGGGACTTACAACCTGGAATTATCTCGATACTGATAGAGATAAGACTGTATGTACTCCGAGAGTACCAGGTTCATATGAACCAAAGCAGCGGGACACCGGAGGTCACGCCTGGCAGTTGTTCAAAGATTTACAGCAGTCTGAGAGAGAAACTGAAGCTATTGTTTCTAGAAAACCTGATAGACCGCAGAACATGACAGTTTCGAACCGCCAAACTGTGGCAGATGTTAGACAGGTTAATAAAGCCGTGTTTGATACAGAGCTAGCACGGATGGATTCAGAGAGGGCAATGATGAAGCAGTTCCAAACTGAAAAACATGTAAGTGAACACCTGACATTCTACATAAAAGCATTTGTTTAAAACGTTTTTTCTGCTTTTTGTCACTTAGTGTATGAGTTATCTTTCCCGAGTTAAATAGCTCAGTACTGTACTTTGATCCAAGAAAACCATCAATATGTAATGAAAAGTGTATCTGTAAATGTGGTTTCAGTGTAGCAACGACAGTACTCCTTATTCCATATTTTTTCTTGCAGGAAGATAACTTAACCACGTGTCACATATGTTACTCAGATATGCAGGATGCATCAATAACTCCATGCGGACATCATTTCTGTACCCACTGTATACTTCAGTTGCTCGAAAGAAACCCAAGTTGCCCACGTTGCAGTTCACGTTTAAGAGAGTCAGAACTTATTCGAGATCAAGAGTTTGATGTGATTGTCAGTAGGTTACTTTTATGTTATGTTGAATTCCAATATTCTTATTCTGGACTGATATCAAACATGGGTGTCATTGTATTTATTAGTGTAACTGTGTTTGCTAAGTCATTACATTTGTTGTAATTGCTTTAATTGCCTAAACTTAAATTACTGCGCTTTGACGAATGTACAATTCCCCTTCAATCAATTGCAGCAAATTCACGATGCACATTTACCCCATTAATTTCTAAGATTTAATTTCTCGACTTGCATTTAATAGTTATAAGCTATTGACTAAATAGCTGACAGAGCATAACATGACCATCTACATTGGTCGCGATGGTTGAATTAATTGCCGGTTAAGTTTAAAATGCAAATACATTACACAAATTAAAACAAATGTGTGGATTGCACTATATACGACCGGTAAACCCGATGGAGCGGGAGCGACATACGGATTTTTTGTAAGGGTAAATATTTCCAGATTTTATTGGTATTCTATTATATCTATCTAAAAATGCGATTAACATATTAAAAGGCCATGTTTTGACCAATTGGTCTCTGTAGATTTAAATTTGGTTAAGTATGCAGAAATCGCTTGTTAAATTTAATTACTACTTCAGAAATGAGTTTAAACCAGGTTTATGACGTCAATTTCTGCGTTAGAAAAGCTATCGACTAAAATAGCATACCAAATGCTTAACCTTACCACTCCATTGGTCGCGATGGTTGCTTATTGCCGGTTAACGATTAACTATGCAAATACATTACACAAATTAAAAAAAGTGTGACATGGATTGCCTATAAAATACAAATGGAAAGAACCCGAAGGAGATCTACAAATTGTACACTACGGATAGTATTGCCAGGTAAATATCCCCCATGATGTTAGGCTGGCAATCTGATTATATTTATGGCAAAAAATTAATTTAAAAGCATAAAGGGCAGCAGAGTTTACAACCTAGTGGTCACTGTAGGATTTGACAATTCGGTAAGGCTTATTCGGCCCAGTGTAACGCTAGATCAACCTTTCATTACAATTTCGAAATGGTCTAAACCAGGTATTAAGAGTCCATTTTCTGAATTTATGATAAAATAGAATACCAAATAGGTTAAGCTTACACAAAAATACATGCTGCCAATCATTCCTAACAGAAACGGTCGGGTTAAGTCCAAAGCTATAAACGGTTACTATATTTAGCCAGAATGGTTTGACATGATTCCATTCAAAACAACATGGAACATAAACGTGTTGGAACAAATCATCAAATTTCTCTACAGATATGGTATTGTCCAGGGCTAATGGACCCCATGGTGTTAGGGGGCAACTGATTATTTTTTGGCATTTTTTGTTCTGCTCAAGCCTAGGTATGCAGAGTTTCAACTCTACTGTGTCTTATTCCTGGTTTTTACGAAACCGAAACTGCCTAGTCGGCGCAGTGACTACACAAAATAATTGTCTCATGTATAATTGAGAGGTCAAAGAACGATGTCAGGTAAAGCCTTTGAGTTTAAGAAAAATGGAAACATTCTAGGGGGTTCAAGCGAGGCTCCCCAAAATTTCGAGGGTAACATGCTGCATTTTCATGCATATCAGAAACGGTTTTTGCTACTTTTAAGATACCGATGGTTCGGAAACGGAAAATACAAATTTATGCTCAGATAAGGTTTTGTGAAGGTTCCATTCAGAATTACATAACATAAACTGTGTTGGAGCAAATCATCAATTTCAATACATGGTTTTGATCGTAAAAATTGTAAAATCGTTGATGTCAAATGCTAGTATCTTGGACATATGGAACGCCAAATCTACATAAACTCAAATATTTCAAGAGCTCTTTAAAAAATAGAGATATCTACAATTTATTTGGAGAGGTCTCCAACTGATGTGGAGATATCTCGAAATCATTTGGAGACCTCTCCAATTCAATTGGAGATATCTCCAAATCAAATTAATTGTAGAGCTCTTTAAATGAATAAGATATATCTCCAAATCAATTGTACGCCTCTCCAATTCGATTGGAGATATCTCCAAATCAGTGTGGGTAATATTAGTGCTCGCAACAATTTAATTGTAGATCTCTCATATTGATTTGAAGATATCTCCAAATCAATTGTTGCCCTCATTAAATGATTTGGAGATATCTCCAAATCATATGGAGATGTCTACAACTCAATTGATGAGAGTAACAAATGATTTGGAGATATCTGCAATTAATTAGAGACCTCTTCAAATCAATTGAAGAGCTCTGCAATTAAATTGAGGAGGTCTACTATTGAGTTGTAGAGGTCTCTACTTATTTGAAGTTATCTTCAATTGAATTGTAGACCTTTCCAATTTATTTGAGCTTAATTCAATTGAAGATATCTACAATTCATTTGTTGAGAGTAACAAACGATTTGGAGATATCAACAAATAATTAGAGACCTCGAGGTCTGCAATTGATTTGTAGAGGTCTCTAATTATTTGTAGATATCTCTAATTATTTGCAGAGCTCTTCAAATATTTGAGTTTATGTAGATTTGGCGTTCCATATGGAAACGAATTTCAAAATATAAGATGGCATTTGGAAGTTATCTACGTCTTCATTTTTGTTTACACCACTCAGATTTCCGCAATATTTCAGGCGAACTTAAAAAAACTAGAGAGAAAAACAAAACACTGGTACAGCAAATTCACATGTATGAGAGCAACTGCGAGGAACTGAGACGAGAATTATATGAATTGAAGGAAAATGTGTTAGCAGAACAACAAAGACTAATCACAGTGTTACGGCATCAGTCAGGGGAGCATGCTGGTAACCCGTATTTTATATTAATTTAGTTTTATTCTATTTTATTATTTCTCCAATGCTAAACAAGTTCGGACCCTTGCGTTTGATGCGACTAGTCTACTTTATATCTATTTAAAACATTTCTATTGTTTGATGACTGTGGCTAATAGTATCTAATAAGTTTCACTGACTTGTACGGTTGAACTGAAAGTACTCTAGACTGACCAGTCTGTGGTTTGTTTGGAGACTAATAGTGATGTTCTTAATGTAGATTATAGGATGAGAAACGCATGAACCTCCCTCTCATCCCTCTGCTTTGCGCATATTACTAGTACTGCCAAGATATTTGAACTGCTAACTTCTCCAATAAGTTTCCCATTCGATATCTGTAAAGCCAGTAAATGCTTCTCTGGATCTAGCATGTGCTGGTGACCAGTCCTGTATATTTTGCATTTTCCTGTTGGATGTGATGACATGCAGATATGCGACAAAATTGCAAAATCCGAGGTCTTCAAGCCGTTTGATTATTGGGAATGTTTCCGAGATAATCCCATACATACTTTTGCATCTCCTGCAAATACAATGAATACAGGAATAACTCATCTTTAAACTTTACATCACACTCAGTACTATTATATCACTGTTTAGGGACCTATAATAAGAATTGTCCTGGTTCTGAATTCAGATAGATAATCGAACACACTGTTTTGGATGGTTAGTAGAGTTATTTATAAGGTTTTCATCATATTTATTAGCCCCGCTTTTTTGTATGATGCTCATGGTTCATATGGCACCTTGATGAAAGAGTTCGATAAGTATATTACAAACCTTCTTAGGTCAGTTACTCAGGTCTGCCGAAGAATTGTTACTGACTGTTAGATACTACTTTTCATCCATAGTACATTAAGTTATGCTGAGCCCTCTTGTCTGATCTCTTCAGGTAAGAGCGATTGTCCATCCGCCCATCCTTTGTTATCCAATGAGGATGTATAAAAAAACATTTCGAATAAATATGCCATGTGGTTAGACGATCAGTGTCCCTCGCTCAAAGGCAAAGTCATAAGACTTGTAAATAGTATTTTAGCTGTACTTACTTTCCGAGCTGTTATCTGCGGAGTGAATTTGGAACATTTTTACCTTACCATGGTTGTACATTTTGTTATAAGTACAACACTTAGTTTCCTTGGCCATAGGTTAGGACTATAAGCGAACTAGCCATTTTGTCGAGTGGCAACAGGCATCTAGTTTCGTTATACAGCAATATACGCAGGTATACTGCTTGTTACACGTTTACACGTGTTTACGTTGGAATGTCTTTATAGTATACAGTATGCCAATACTATATACTAGGTTGTTTTTCGTCTTTACGTCGATATTTATATTCATTTTAGTTGAGTGAGTATCTAGCTACACTTTGACTTCATTGTGCCTTTGTGCTAAGTTCGTTTAATACATTTTGGACAGGTTTACCTTTGTTTTGACTGTATAACGGAATGTTTTATTTTCTTAGTCCACCAGCATTCACGTCAGTGCGTGATGACATACGGTTATATAAATGTTGATAAAAATTAAGGTGAATAATATGTTATTGTGATTTTGTTTGTAAAAGCTGAGTAATACTTGTAATAACACTATATATCATTTGCTTCTTAAAATTACATGTAAAACTATCATATCAGCTGTAGAAGAACAATATAAACAAGAGTTAATGATGTGGCGGCATCAAGGACAGCAGCTGAGGCAGTATCAGAAACTATTACATGAAAAAGATGTGTCTAGGAAAGAAGGTGGTAAGCAGTAAATATTTATCTGATAAAAATTCTAAACAAATAGATCATTTATTGATCACATTTAGGGATCCATTGCAATAGCGCTACTGTGTGTCCAGTTCAAAGCTAGTTCGTCCATTTGGTATTTAGAATTCATCTCAGCAACAATACCCATGACCTGAGAAGCATTACCAAGTTCCTTAACTCAAAAGACAAGGTCATATGCAGTACTTACGAGGTGATGTGACATACGTAGATACTATTCCACACTATTCTTCTTGCCGAACTCGGCTTGAATTTTCTCAAATAGTTTGAACTGATAGAGACTATGCTGCGAACCACACTTAGCTTGCCTGTTCTGTTGGATCGCATTTCGTCCTAATATGCTGACATGATTGAGATGTTCGAGTCTCTTGTTTCTGTTTGGTCCAAACACGCTGTTTTCTTTTTGTGTTCGTATTACTGTATGCCTTTCAAGAGATCTGTGCTTTCGGTTTCTCTCAAACAAAGACAACAGTTGTGTTAGCCATATGATACAATCTGTTATAGAGAGAAACTGAAATACTTCACAAGTTTGAAAAAATGAATTAACAATATGGTATTGTTATCTGTAATGTATGGAAAAAAAGCTAATCTACTATTATTGGCTGTACAAATATGATTACATCGAATAATGATCTATGAAATACAAATTAACATTTAATAAAAACAGCCCAAAATAGACAAGAAGTCAAGAAGAATCATGCGGAGCAGCTGATGAGGTATCAAGCACTTGTTGATGAAAAAGATGTGGAAATAGCAGCACTTAAGGAAGACGTGTCAGCAGGGAAACGTGCTATTAGGCATTTACAATACACGTCTGAAAATGACACCGGTAAGTTGTAAAAAGTTATTATCAAAATTTCTTAAACTTTTTAATAGACTGTTTAAGCTAAATTATCCGAACCATAGCATTTTAGATACTTATAAATAGTATATGTTACAGTCATATCATATAATCAGTCAATGTTGTTTTCACTAAAATTATCAATCTTTACATGCTTTAGTACGTGAAAGTTAAAATGCTCATTATTTATATTATATCTATAACGTTCAATATCCACAAACATGTAAATATCTTTAAATACTGGCTCCTGTTTAAGCGAATATACATATTTTAACAAATGCTGGCTTCTTTTTGCGAATACATTTGTATTTACAATATACATTTACTACAAGTAGTATTTTATGCATGTACACAGAAAAGATTGGTCCAAACACACTGTCAGAGAAAGAACTGAGAATAATGCAGCAACTACACAATTATTATGGTAGGTAAACAGTTGACAATAATTTCTAGAACTCAATCGAAAATGAGATCGCTGTTGATCACCAAAATGGAATCCATATTGATAAAGGTCATTCTAAAATTATGATTTACAGGTGAGATGCTGGTTTAAATGAAAACATTCCGTGCTTTGTACGCTACTGTGAAAGGTCAAGAACAACGAAAGATTAAATAGGGTTTCCATGTCTCTGGGTTATACCTGTTTTACATTTTATCGTGTTTTCCAGTAAATGGCTAAACGGAATGTTGAACTTTGCAGCTTCAATAAGGACTTTGTTCTCCTTCTTTGAATGATCGAGTCTCGCTAAATTTGATTCTTAAGACTAAGGTTTGACTCATGAACCCTGAAACGATGCGACTGGCTTTATTTTAGAATTTTATAGTAACATTTGGTTAGCTAATACTGTGGTAGTTAAGCTATGCACAAAGTGCCCTCCCCAACCTTATAGACTGTGTGGTCTTGAAATGTCCATCTTGATTGAATGCTGTAGACTGTTGTTTTTGTTGATCGTGATACAGCAATATTCAGCCCAGACGGAGTGCAACAAAATACCGGATAATATCCACGACTAAGTGATGCGATTTGTTTTCAACCTTCTCAGATAGATCATACAACACTTCATTGCTGAAAAGGCAAGGAATGGGTAGGGACTAGGGGCGGTATTGTTTTAGGGTTTAGTATATTGTGGGGCTACTGTACGTCTGCTTGATATTGATTTGGCTGATCTGTTTGAAGATTATGGCTTTACGAGTTTTAGTTTCAACATATACCCTTGCCTATATTTTCTGTCATTTTGGCTGGGCTTTCCTATGTCTAAACAACCAAACCCTTTAGCAGGTCTAGTTATGCTGCGAGACATTTGCTCTTTTAATGGGTCTTTTGTATCTTGTGACGGTTGAAATTTACGTCCGCTGTGATTGGGGCTGCCTTCTATAGTCGATAGATTGTAGTTCAAGGTACATACCGTCTGCGTTACCGCAGGCACTAATTTTTTATTTATCTAAATTTTTTTCTCAATTTTTTCTCAACAAAACTGGTAAAGATAATTGTTGGTAGCATGATACTTTTAAGAACTGCTCTTGTTATATGCAGTTCCAGTGTCCGTCCGTCTGTCAAAATCAGCAATATGCGGTTTAGCTAAACTTTTTTAAGTTAAACGTATTCAAGCAGGTATTGGAACAGTGTCTAAAATGTAGATGTTTCCTAGATTTCTTTGCAACGATTATTATATCTCGGGCACTTAAAAAAGAAGACAATACTATTATATTAGAACAAAATAATGGCTTAAAATAATTATAACATTATTTTTTCATTGCTCTAACTTCTTATATGCAGAAAGAGATTTTAAAAGACACCTTCCGATTTCCGAGGACATGGCTAGTATGCTGAATACTTACATAGTAGCCGTAATTGATGGTGTATGTTTTAGAAGCGGCATTGGAGGTAATACAACTTAAACAGTATTAATATTATATATAAGTGTCTCGATGTAAACTTTCTTTTACATCGAGTACTAACAGGTCGACGTTTCGCAATAAGAGAATAAATAGACCATCATATTCCATTTCTTTGGATAAATGCATTTTTATTGCATTTTTATTTGATACACAAACATGAATGGTTTTCTTCAGATGGCCTGGCACGTGTAGTGAGGGCATATACGGATGTGATTGAAGAAAACTCTGAACTTCATCGTAAATCGAGTAAATTTGATGATAGGGTCAGAAGCTTGAAGAAGGAGCTGCATGTCGCTAAGGGTAACATAGAATCTCTTAAATATTTCAGACAAGCTTAATTTTACCCTTGAGTGTTCTGCTGCTAGAACATATGACGATAAAAAGTTCATCCTTTGTATGTTCAACACTATGGAACGCCAAATCTACATATACTCAAATATTTGAAGAGGTCTTTAAATAATTGGAGAGCTCTCTAATTAAATTATTGATATCAAAAATTGATTTAAAGGCGCAAAAAGAATGAAGACCTCTCCAATTCAATTGAAGATATCAAAAATTAAGGTGTATTTCAGCGTTTTTAAGAGCCTGTAATTGAATTGAAGAGGTCTCTAATTGATTTGAAGACCCTGTAATTTTTATAGCGCGTACAAATTAAATTATAGAGGTCTTGAATTCAATTAGAGACCTCTCAAATCAATTTGAGCGCAGTGAAATTCAATTTTAGATGTCTTGAATTCATACCAAATTTACAAATACCAATTATTTGAAGAGGTCTTCAAATATTTGGAGAGCTCTGTAAAATATTTGGAGAGGTCTATAAATCAATTTTGATATCAAAAATTCGTTTGTAGCGCGGTTTAAATCCACTAATTTTGGAGACATCTTTAATTCAATTGAAAGAGTTCTCCATTTAAATTGAAGACCCTATAATGTTTTATAGCGCGAAGAAATGAATTAATGATATCAAAAATTGATATTGAGAGGTCTAAAATTGAATTGTACCGCGCTTCAATTGTTTTATTTGAGACCTCTCTATTACAATTATAGAGGTCTCTAATTCAATTGGAGACCTCTTCAATTGAATTATAGATGTCTCTAAATCAATGGATTTAAACCGCGCTACAAACGAATTTTTGATGTCTTTAATTAATTTGTAGACCTCTCCAAATATTTTTCAGAGCTCTCCAAATATTTAAAGACCTCTTTAAATACTTTATTATATGAAGATTTGGCATGTATTAACATCGATTTCAAGATATCTAAAATTGAATTTCACCGCGCTCAAATTGATTTAGAGAGGTCTCTAGTTGAATTCAAGACCTCTATAAATCAATTTGTAGCGCGCTATAAAACAATCACAGAGGTATTCAAATCAATTAGAGACCTCTTCAATTCAATTACAGAGCTCTTAAAAACAGTCGAAATACACCTTAATTTTTGATATCTTCAATTGAATTGGAGAGGTCTTCAATTCATTTATTGCGCGCATTAAATCAATTTTTGATATCAATAATTGAATTAGAGAGCTCTCCAATTATTTAAAGACCTCTATTACAATTTTTGCGCGCTATAATTATTTGGAGATATCTCTAATTGAAATGAGACCTCTAATATTATTTGAAGAGCTCTCCAAATATTTAAAGACCTCTTCAAATATTTGAGTATATGTAGATTTGGCGTTCCATACAACACGTCAGTTTAATACACTTGGGTGTTGCTTTCTCAAAACCAGAGTGATCTTACAGGCCGTTCAATCACTAGCTTAATTTAACGATACGAAGTTAAACGCTTTCTATGTCGGAGCAAGATTCTCGCCATCTCGAACAGTCGATTTTGCTTGACAGAAACAACCTATATTATTACGGCGTCCCTCCCATGAAAGAACTCATTGGCGTCTGTACGACGACTCTGCTTAACAATTGTAACTATAAATACAAAATGTTTTGAGTTTTTTTGCGCTTATATGGCATGAACATTCGCATGGTATAATAGAAAAAAGGGGTCTATACTTAACATTACCAATGTTGTTGGTCAAAATACTAAGTTTTCATTTACATTTCAAAATGACCACGATTTACACTATAGAATGTATTAAAGTTGCTTTCATTACTGTCATGCGCACGTTTCTGTGCTGCTTGCCTGGGAAGCACCAGTCAAACACATGCAGATCACATGGCCGTTGTGTCATTCCGAATGTCATGCTTTTACTTGTTTCCGGCTATCTTACAACACGGAAAGATAGCAATTAAGAGAAATGCGTAACGGAAAGATAGCAATTAATGAAGTGCGTAACGGATAGATAGCAATTAAGAGAAGTGTTTAAGAGAAGTGCGGAATGGATCGATAGCAATTAAGAGAAGTGCGTGACGTAAGACCAATGGGAGGAAGTGCAAATGCGAATGAATTACAACTATGATTTCAGTATTCATATCCCTTCCCTATCCCTTTCCTTTAGTCTTGTTATAGATTACATTTCTTAAATGCTTATTACTGTTGTCTTATCGTTTTCAATAAATAATTGTTTTATGTATAATAACAATAGTTTTATTGAATACCATCAGATAATTGTTTTGTTTGTAATAACACTAGTTTTATTGAATGCAATTTTCATTACTTCATAACTTGTTGTTCTTTTGCTTAAACATTTTCTTTATTCTTTTGTAGCAAAGGCCCATAAATTGGAGAGAAAACACCTGTCAGAGAGAAATTTGTAAGTGCAACATTAACAATTGTATTTGAAGGCTTTTTAACATTACAAAAATCAAATTGAAATTAACGAAAAATTACCTGATAATAGAACTAGTAGCCACAGTTTTCTCATTTTGTTCAAGTTTCAATAAGATTCATTTATCTGTTGATTTCAGAACCGAAGACTAAAGTAAGATGGCAGCTGAAGACATCAGTATTGCGAACATAAGTTCGAACATAAGTTCGAACAAAAAATAATATTACCCTTCTTGTTTTTAACATGTTTTTGAAGTTAAGTTTGCACCTGAATAGGAAAGGTTCTGATTGTGTAAAACGTTATTGATTTTTTTTGTTAAATGCTTCATAGTTTTAAGAAGTTAAGATCAGCAAGGGTTTGCTCTTTTGTAAAAAAGGACCTTTTTAGTATTTGTTTTCCAAATGGATACTTTTTAATTTATACACGTTTAATTTTTTAATCAATTTTATCTTGAGAGAATGTAATACTTAAGGTAGCGCCTTACGAAAGTTAAAATTCGCCAAAAATGTTCTAACACTTTTATTAGGTGAGCATGTAAACGTGCATTTTTTTGGAAATATCTTTTCAATCTCTAAACAAATGAAGCATAACAATTGATGGTGTTCGGGTTTACAAAAGGAAATATTACAACATTTGACCTAGGCTCACTTATAAGAGTAGAGGTAACCCCCTATGTGAAAATGTTTTATTGAATTTGATACACTCGTCTCTAGTTGAGAGAACCATGCAACAGACTTAATTCTGTCGTCAAACTATTAAAATACTCATAAATGTTTTGTGATAGAAGTTAATAACAAAACCCCAACAAAAATGATAATAAAAATGAATGAAAGGAAACTTTCAAATATCTGTGACACGGCTCCATCAAGCAGTAATATTGTACAAAGTGCAATAAATCTTTTGGGTTTAGGCGGTTATCCCTAGCTGCAAGCCGGGTTAAAAACAATTAAAGATAGGTTATAAATATTATGTATTAGTGTTCTAAATTCGGTTTGGTAATAGGAGTTTCCTCACGTGTTGTATTGTTTTGTTTCGAGATTGAAAGAAACTGAAATGTTTAACATACTTTCGAAACATGAACCTTTAAAGGTTTGAAACTTTAGCTATGGTCAAGCGCTACCATAAAGTATAAGTAATTTTTGTCGTAATTGAAAACAATTTATTTATCGACCTGTATTTTTCCAGTATTCATATATGCATTTTTCTATTGTTGTTTATAATTCTAACATAAGTTTCCACTGTTTATATTTCTTAATGATATTATCTTATGTTGATACATTTTGGCATTATTTGTTTTGTTGCAATAATTTCATAATACAAAATCAAGTGCAGTGGGAATATATCCACTAGTAACCTTGATAAATATAGCATTATAAATAAGATTAATTCAAATATACCTGTATCCAATTGTTAGTATTGGGCCTAGTCGTGTTTGATTTCAGCATGCCCAACTCTGGCCATTTCGATTTCTAAATACCTCATGAAATTCCACTTTGCACTTTCCACCCGATCTTAGATATGCTTTGTGCAGTCTCAATAATAACCATGAGTATAATATGATATCTTCATGTCGGTTCGTTATGCAGTCAGGTCTATTAAGGCACTTTGGTGTTATTGCTCCCGAATTAAAGAACTTTTGTTTTTGAAACCGAATGTGCAACCTACGTCAAAAATAGTCACTATCCCCTATCTGGTATATGTCTATTGATTGTTACAGTTGGTGCAGGCCTGTCTGATACACTACTTAAAGCAAAGTACCTACGATACTGTGAATAAAAAACACCCTTCCCGTTACCCGTTCATGATGCCCAAATGCATTGAATTCTAAGCGCCAACATTGTCAAACAATATGTTGTATTAAGTCATACAACAGATTGTTAGACAATGTTTGCGCTTAGAATGGTATCTGTCTTTTCGTGATAGCCCATCATCTATGTGTACTATGCTCCCGTTTACGTAATTCTCCACAGACCACACTACAGCACGTTTGATTATCTGATGTTCATGCGAGTTCTATGGTTGAAATTACAGCATTATGTCATTAGATCAATTATATTACTATAACATTACTATTATAATCTATCGCGTTATCTTTGGCGAAATGTTGCATAGTTTTTATGTTTGAATGTTGATTGTAAGGAAGCTTATGAATATCATTTTCTTTTCCTGTCATGGTTTACTATCGTCAGAAAAGATAATTTTCAAGTTGTTCGTTATCATCCACCCGGCGATGCAAGCACGTGAGAATGGCCATAGTCTTTCTGATAAGGAAGTTTACAAATATCATTTTCCTTCTCTGTCATGGTTTAATATCGTCAGAAAAAAAGATAATGTTCAATAAAATTGTTTGCAAAGTTTTGTTTTATCATCCACCTGGCACGTGACGAATGGCAATAGTCTTCATATTTTATTATATCATAAGAGAAAACAATCTCAAAAAACATCCTCTACACATGTGCTTATACATTTTATTAAAATCTTAATTGCCTATTTTATGGGGTTTTTTGGTTTGTCATGTACTTCAAGTTTGTGCTTTTTAAAAATATGTTTCAAATGATTTTGTATATATTGTGAAAGATACTATTATGCACCGATATTTTACATGTTACGGTTTTCTTTTCTGTATTCTTTCATTTGATAGCTGTTTTCGTTTTTCGTTTTTAATTTTAGCTTTTAATTTACATAGTGCCAATTTATAGATATATTTATGATTACTAGCTTCCATGTACCGGGGTAGTGCCTGAAATTATGTATGTACTGAGATTTGTCTTATTAACACTCCGTTCATCATAGTCTTAACTTCTTTGACAGATAATATTTTTAAATAAAATGAAGTAATCTATATGCATTTTTACGGGATAATTTGTTCATTGTTTAAGAGCACCTGTTGACACCGTAATAGTCGTCAAGCAACTGTAAAACTACTATATTTACATAAAGTTTGTATAAGAGTCTAAAGTTGAATATATACAACTCTCATCAGCGTAAACATTTTGAAATCATTTTGTTGTCAATGTGTATAATCATGTTTCAAGTATATTATACATTATTCATGTACATTATCGTTCTAGCAACGGGTACTTGTTGGGTAAAATTAATTTTATTTTCTCTGTCGAACATATCTAGCGTGAAGTCAGACACTACCAGTCTGTGTGACTGTGAAGTTTATGGCTACACGTAATTAAAGGACAGTGTATACAAAATGTATAAAAAAAAACGGAAAACTTCGGCTATTTTATTAGATTGTTTTCAAGTAGTTAGGCCAATTTTGTTTAAATGTCTTTTTTCTAAGACTATCTTTTTTAAATAGTGAAAATAAAACAAATGTAAATAATTTAGAATTAAAAATTGTGCTACACTAACTTCTTTCCACTGATTTTTAATTTTGAGAAACTGACTGTTTCAGCTGCTAGTATTTGACGACGCTCGTCTCGTCTAACATTTCACAACATTCCTCCGACTCTTAGATGAGCTTTGATAGAGATATTTTTCTTCAGACAAAATTAATAGATTTCTCAATACAAAAAAATGTCAATCTCAGCAGACGATATAAGTCTAAGTTTCAGCCAATGTCAGCTGCTCTCGTATTAGTCTAGTTCCCGACTTCCTATGCTCGTAATCACTGAAGGGGAACGAACTCCTGACTACTATCGTACCAGTTGCTTATCGGCAGCAGCGTTCGGGAGAGTTGTGTGCATTTTTTCTCAACTGTTGATTCGCTATCACTATAATATATACTTAATATTGAATGATGTTACATTTATTAGCTTTTGTTAGGGGCTTGAATAAATAAATCGCTTGTACTTGAAACATAACTTGTTGTTTTCAGTAGAAATGTAATTATCATGAAATATTAAAAATGGCCTCGTCACCAAAATACTCTTTTAGTTTAGATCAAACAGCGGAGAAATTGTGACATGTGATTTATCAAAGCTGCCATGCATAATAGTTTGACCACGCGAACAAACACTATATTTATCTAGATATACGTCACACAGGCACAAAAATATTGGTGAACAAGCTACGTATTATGATATGACATATGATGAAATTACAGAATTCCGTTAGGGCCATCGCATTTGAATGTGTTGATCTGAAACGCGATACTCGATAGTACGATGATGAAAACGCTAAATCACGAAAGAACGATAACGAAAACTCGATAATGACAACGTAATAGTACGATAACGAAAAAGCCATAGTACGATGATGACAATGCGATATACTATCGTGTTTTCACCATCGTACTGTCGCGCTTTCACCATCGTGATATCGTGATATCGCGTTTTCGTTATTGTACTGTCGTATTATTGTGTTATCATTATAGTACTGTCGCGTTTTCACCATCGTCATATCGTGATATCGCGTTTTCGTTATCGTATTATCGTACTGTCGCGTTCTCATCATCGTACTGTCGCGTTATCATTATCGTTATATCGTCTTCGGGGTGCGCATGTGCACAGTTTCAGTTGAGAAAAACTTAAAACTAATTAAACCATGGCATGTTTTCAATACAAAGGATACAATGTAACTCAATATAGCGCCAGCGCTTATTTCCATTGAGGTCCTGATAGTGTTGGTGGCATGACATAGAGAGGCAAACTCAGTTAAAGGCAATGAAAAGGAACTTTAATCATGATATAACAGTTAATTTTCATGTCACAGGTGAATCTTGAAATGTAATTATTATAGGTAATTGAATTCAATTTGTAGAGACAAAATTCTAGTGGAAAAATTAAACAAACAAACATATCACAATAAAACCGATTATGTTATACCAAGTTTTTAGGAAGGCACATCTTGCAGATCGCATTGTAAGCATGCCATGGAATTAAATGCTTAAAATTTAAATATTAGTAAAATTTTAAGACATACCTAAGCCGAAACAATCATATTTCCTTTGTCTCAAAATGAATTTGTACTAACTCGTCCATTTGTACTGTTGGTCTTGAAGATCTTCTATTTCTGAGCACGCACAAGGCGAAAGCACGATAATGAAAACACGACAGTACGACGATGATAACACGACAGTATGATGATGATAAGCAACAGTACGATAATGAAAACACGACAGTACGATGATGATGACACGACAGTACGATGATGATAAGCAACAGTACGATAATGATAATACGACAGTACGATGATGATAACGCGACAGTACGATAATGATAAAGCGACAGTGAGATGATGATAACGCGACAGTACGATAATGATAAAGCGACAGTGCGATGATGATAACGCGACAGAACGATGATGATAACGCGACATATGATAATAATAACACGACAGTACGATAATGATAACACGATAGTACGACAATACGATAGTACGATGGTGAAAACGCGACACTACGATGGTGAAAACACGATAGTATATCTCACTATCATCATCGTAGTTTCACGATTTCGCGTTTTCGTTATCGTACTAACGCGTTATCATTATCGTTTTATCGTGTTTTCGTTATCGTAGTTTCGTGATTTCTCGTTTTCATCATCGTACTATTGAGTATCGCGTTTCAGTATCACATTCAAAGACGATGGCCCTAACGGAATTCCTTATGAAATAGGTTGATTTTCGCTAGATCAGTGACATGTTGCTTTGGAAAAGCTGCTGTTATTTGGCCTTAATTTGTTAAGATTATAAATCAGTTAAAACAAATGAAATTCTCGTATAACAGCTGCTTCCGGGAAATAGACCTAAAGAGACTAGACAACACTTAATGTTAATGTCCCTTCACGGAAAATAACTCACTTTTGCCCCAGTTTTTATTATATTTCTTGATACATTTACTGAAGCGTTCACCAATAATGTTTTAAGCAGTTATTGAAACTGTATTAAGATTGAAATATGTCTGACCTCAAGAACCATAGTTCCACCTTGCACCATTTCCAATTACTTTGCTTGCCTGCAACTTAGCTGGACAAATGTAAAAGAAAAAGTCAAAATTCACATGATGATCGGGAAGAATGAGCAGAGCCTCCTTAAAAAATTTAATGATCCAACTTTTTTACGTCATTTTTTTTCCAGGACATAACTTAAAAACTTACTAGTGTTCATTCAAAGTGTATAGTACAATATGCAAGAAAGGTAACTCAACTTTGCCTTTTTTTTTATTTATCTCCGTTGTTATTTAACTTGCACAGAGCAGAAACAAAGGATATTGAATTGAACTTACTTAATTTGCAATATGAAAATATATACATCGTACACACATTACTGGAATGGTTTCCATCCGTCCGTCAAAGTGTCCTTCGGTAACATAATGTGTCGAAACCCTACAGATTTTCTTTTTTTTCTGTGATATCCCGTTGTGGTATTGTTTTACTGCATTACATGTTGTTTTAGCCATGTATATACTCCATACCAAACTAAATCTTCACTGGGACGTCGTGTGGAGTACATGTTACAACTGCAAGGTGAGTGTCTGAGATTCCGAAGTTTTGCTAACTTTCGTTTGTCGCCTGTCGACAGTTACATCAAAATGTGTGTATCAGGAATGCCGTAAGTCTTGATCGACCAGCCGTCCGTTGCAGGAATTGAACAGGGCTTTACTGTATATATTTGTATGCACCAATGTTCTTCTGATGCTTAAAGCATGTCTTCAGTTCGTTGCATCTCGTCGTGCACTTCTGAACACCACGGCAAAAGATTATCAGCCCAGCGGCAACCTTGATCATTTTGCAAGATCGGTCACTAACTCGTTTTAGGACAGGAAATAGAGTACAAGCTAATATGCAGAGATGAGAACATTGACCCTTCCACCATTCAAAGCTTTCGAGACTTTGTGTCAGTCCTTTCCGGGTTTAGATATGTATTTTTTTCTTGTCACTTGTTTCTCGTCTGGCCTTGATTTTGGCTTTTGGGAACTCAGCATTTCTTTGTTGAAGCTTGCTGCTGTTTTGCTAAGAGGAATAAGTGTCGACCTCTAGTATGGTTTATGATAAATGATCCTGGCGATCTTCTATGTCATTATTTCAATAAGACCTTCATTCTCATATCAACCTTCGAAGAATAGAATTGTACAAAATGACCCCATAGAAATATTTGGCATTTTTATTGGTGTCACCGCGGTCAAATCTCTTCTCCGCGTCTGCCTACGGTGTTATATCCCAATTTCAAGTTCATGGCTTAAAGACGGATGGAATCAAAGGATAGATGATTGCCATTCTAGGAGAACATCAGTCAGTTTGTTGGTGATTCTAAGGATCAAAACACTGTATTCGCAGCCATCCAATGTGCAGGCTTTTTGCAATATATTTCTTTCTAACTTGCGTAAGGATTCCTCCTTTTGTTCCTTTTAACCAATTGCAGTGGAAGCGCTGATACATTGAGAAACCTGGCCTTCGTAAGGTGTCTCTTGGATGAGAACCTCGGCATACCAATGCATAATGTTGAACCGGCTTTACTTTTGCCTTTTCAGTGTAATTGTGTATCCAGTATGTTTTTGGCCTGGGGACTGAAAGTCCCCTAAGCCTAAGTTAGCATACCACATTTCAAACACTGCTGACAATTTAACTGTGCTATGTGCGAATAACAATTGTAAACATGCGCTTTGGGAAAGTAGTGCATGACAGACCAGATCAATCTTTTGTTTGAATGTCTCATACGCATATTACAAATAAATAATAATAATCACCTTACTTAGTTTCTGGTGTAAGAATCTTACCTAAAAACATATAAGGGAGCTTTATGGGAATCCCAACCATACCGATCTGTATATAGCTAAGGGTCTATTCATAAGCTGATGACGCGCCTGTCGGACTAGAATTATTCAATACCACATATCTTGGGACATGTCTACAAGATAGCCGCAGTTTATACTTAGTCAGCAAGATGCCATGTTTTTGTGTGGCGCCACGAAGAGGAACTGCATAGGGCTCTGACTGAGTGGGGTTGTTTATCCTCGGTACTTGGCAGTAGCCTTATAACCGAGCGGAAGGGCTTATCCATGGCTAGGCTTTGTACTGACAGGTGAGACCTGCGCACTCTGCTCCCTTTTCGCACAAGGCTATCTAGCGGGAGAGTCTAAAGCAAGATGCACACAGCTTCGAACATAACCTGATTGACACATCATAATATTTGACGCAAAAATTCGTGCAAGCTATTTTGGAAGAAGATTCCAACTTAGATATCCAGTTGACCTTGATATAGAACATTCATCCTGAGACACACGTACAAGTACAATGAAAGCTATCATACTATGCTGTGATTTGTGTATTCCTTGCTTTTGAAGATTTTTTGTTATTAAATTAGCATACACAAAAACGTTTCTTCTGCGGATGCTGTGTATTATCGAAGTGTTGTTGGCGAACGTTATGCATGACCAATACATCTGCAAAGAACATAGATGAGGATATTCATCACAATCTTGGGGCTTTAGTAACGGATATCACTTCACATCAATGCGTGTGCACGGAATGCCATTTAAAGAAGTACTTTCTAACGATTTTGTCATCTTTCTATAGTTACAGTCGTTGCTGGTATGGACCTTGGATAATTTTTCAAAACAGTTTGTTTATTATGTGTATATATGGTGCGTCTTGGTGCTGCTTTCATATCGTGAAAGAATGGCTGGGAGCAAGCGGGAGAGGCTGAAAGCAAGAGGTGACAAGCACACATCTTTCAACATACATGTATCTTATTTGTCATATCATATACTTGACATACATATTCGTGCGAGCCATTTTGGAAGAAGATTCCAACTTTAAGAACGTTATAACATTCTGAGACAAACGTACTCTCTTTGTTTCTGTGAAGCTTTATTCTCTGCTTGAATTTGTTTAATTTAACGTGTGTTAGAGGCGTGCATGATATAATAAGGTACGTTAGAGACGCAGCATGAAGGATATGATATACAGTGATAGAGGAATTGGAGTTGCAAAAAGCGATAGCATACTTTAAGATACCAGTTCAATTAAAAACAATCGACACTTTTGATTTGGTATCATTTACTTGTTTTAAATGTTTATAAAAAGGCCGCTACTATTTAAGTATGGGTTTTTTCACATTTAAATAACTGATATATAGCTTAAGCTATCGTCACTTTAACATACGAAATTAATCTTATAATCTGAACATAACACTAACTCTGTATGTATTGTGGATTTTTCGAAATCTGGTTCAAATTTCGCAATTGAATTTTATTGCTTTTGTATAAATCCGATTTAAACTTAGGCACACTTTGAAAACTTGTGGGAGTGTGACGTCATTTTGGCGACACGACAGTTTATCAAAAGAATCACTCGAGGTATATATCAATATAATTATATTCTAAAATAAGGCTGAACTATCCTTAGCAGGTAACCAAAACTAGACAAAATATTTGATCACGTTTAAAGCAATTTTACGCAAGTATTATCTAAAGTATATACTGCTTAATGATGCGATATAGTCAGGGTTAGGGTTAAATGCCCATTCTACGTAATGCTGTCATTCGATGATGAATAAAACATAATAGACAACATAATACTTAACATTACATGAAAGTAATAAAACATGCAAACTGGACTATTTTAGCAGCTGCTTATATCCAAAGGTTAAATATTACCTTTAAGTGCTAATGGTAAATACTGGGAAGTGTTTAGTCTGCGGGCCTCTGTGGGTCTAGTGTGGGCCTATTACGGGCCTATTGAAATTTAAGAGCAAAAAGTGTGCAAATATGTGAAATTCGTAGTTTTAACGATTATGTCATTATTTTAAATATTAAGTAGATGTTCATTATTTAAACTGTTGGGCAATCTGACGCACATTCCACTGCGGGCCTCGTAATTTGGGTTCACAGGTGAAAACGCATCGAATAAGAATTTGTACAACAAACACTAATACTATAGCTATTGAATTTAGTGAGTGAAAAATCACTTCAACATCGTAATTAAGGGGGGTCACTGCCGAAAATCAAAATAACAAGAAACTTTATTGACCTTGTTTTTTTGTACAGACAAATATATTGCAAGTTAAATTCTGGAAAAATACTGATGGGTCGATGACTTAACTTTTTGTAAAAGTAATATTTATTGATGCAACATCAAAGCAAGGTGCTAAATGCAGAATTAGCTAGAATTCGGGTATCGTAAACTTTTATGTATGCAGTGGTATTTTCAGAATAGGTATCAATTTTCCATCTTTTCTAATGAAATATATCATACTTTAGGATGAAAAATAGCGGATAGTGGTATTTTCATCTTCATTGGAATAGATAGTGCGTTCCTTATCATTACCCCACCCACTTTTCTAAAATTCTACTTTTCAATTTTTGATAAATATTTTTTGCATGATAGATATTTTGCATACAATTTGATTAAGACCATTGTTTTAGAAAACAAAAATAAAAATGTGGGTCAATGTGCGTATAAGAATGAAATTCAATAAAACTGACAAAAAATGTGGTTTTTTTGTATATCAACGAGTTTTGAGATATGACGGCATAGGTCTGTAACAAAGAATTGTAACAGGAACTTTGTATCATTGTGTTTTTATGTCCTGACAATTTAATAAAGTTTGAATTAAGTAATTAAACAGTTTTTGAGAAATTACTACTTTTGTACCCCTACCCCCATTTTATGCATGTGGCAAAATCTGTCAATTATGTCACACAATTTCAGCTCAAATTTTTTTTTCTCAAAAATGTTCAATCTTTTTGCACTAAAATGTTTCTGTTGTGTCTAAGTTTATTACTGCATATTTGTTTTGTTTTCTTCAGTTAATATATATTTTTTGAAATATAACAAATGTAAATTTCTGGAGGTGCAAAAATCCAAAACCTGACCAGTGACTCCCCTTAATCGATATGAACCCTTTCCGTTTTATTAAAGTGCATGACATTATGCGCATCTTACTACACATAGTGTATATTTGGTGACAGTTTTGTAAAAGCAATTTTCGGTTGCTGTGCATTTAAATGTGTTAAACTTATGATAATGTCGCATTAGTATTTGTAGCCGGTGCTTTAGAAATAAAAAATGGACTAATAAATAATAGTTCCTCTCCCTTGTGTTGTTGTTGTTGCTCTACCGACTGAGCTATCCGGCCGCCTACACATTTTCTCCCCTTTTTCATAATTAAGTCCGTAACCGTGAAATTCTTCCCCACTATGTTGAAATTCGTCCTCGAATTTCATTGAGTACTATTAAATTAAGCAATTACAGGTGTCGGAGACAGACCTTGTAATGCCGTCACGGTCCCCCATTGGGCGCCAAATGTCACAGGGTGAGAAAAATGTGCAGCCTGACCAGGACTCAAACCCGGCGCACACAGGGCGAATGCTCTACCGACTGAGCTATCCGGCCGCCTACACATTTCCTCCCCTTTTTCATAATTAAGTCCGTAACCGTGACATATATACATAGTTTTAACTGTATATTTGAATTTTAAACTGTACAGACTTTGGAGAGGTGACTGTCTTGCACCAACCATACCGTGGACTATAACTACAATCTAGTTACTAGATTTCTGTCCTGTAACAGGAAGAAAAAGAAGAAGAAGAAAAAGTTGTACTGCGGTAAGCACTTTCAGCGCTTTGATTATAATTTTTATATTACTGTTTTTAGTACATGTTAACTAAGGCTCTCTTTATCATCGGCCGCTCGATTTTTATGCTGCGATGAGCAAATATAGTCTGGTAGTAAAATGGGTCAAACGTTGTGCTAACTACATGTCTGCTATTACTGTGAATAGCAATCGTAATCCGTACCAATTAACAGTCGCGGTTCATTTACTTGTGATCAAAGCGCGCCTAGCAACCAATCAAACTTCGCCAAACAGTTTTGTACATGTCTGAAATATGGCCGCTCCGGAATAGCGGTGAATGACAGACTGTGGATAAATTCAATATAAGTAGTTTATAATAGACGTATCTGTTTAAAGAAATTTGGATAATTGAAGAAAACAGACTCAGTTCCAAATATGTCGGAGGAAAATGTAAAAGTAGCGGTCAGAGTGCGACCATTCATATCCTTTTATTTGTAAATTGATTAAACGGGCACCGGCTTATCTAATTAACGATAACAAGATTCGATTTCTGGTAGAATTCAGTGTTAAGGTGATGTGTAGGAATTTATTATGGATCAGCAATGTTTGTTTTATAAGGAATACATCTGATTAAATGTGCCAATGTCAAAAATGATTGCATTTAAGGATTATTTTTCAAGAGGCAACGCTTGCATGATCAAGCATGTTTCACTGTTCATAATTGGGTTATTGTGTGAACTTGATACATAATATTGTTGAGTTTCCTGTAGGCGTAAGGCACTCTGGTTTGTTTTTGACATGGTTACTTAATAGTGGTTGGATTTATTTTGTAAGTACCCTTTTAATGTACAGTTGAAATTCCTTTTTTTGCCATGAGTTGAGTATAGCTCAATTTTCTATGTTACAAATACAAAGATACAGACATTTGATAAATGCATTTGTCGCTGCATTCTTTGCTGAAACGCACAAAAACAACCATCTGCACTGCATGTTCTCTGTTAAGGTATTGCAAAATCATTTATTTGGTTGAAAAAGGGTAAAGAGAAGAGCAGGGATTCCCCGGGAAACAGGTTTAGCAACCAGCAGTCAGTGCAATGAATGCCTGTGGAGTGAACCTGTTGAGCTGTAGTAGGCTTTTAAAGATATTTTGCAGACATAGATTATGTAAAGGTTGTGACCTACTGAGCCATAAAGACAGAGTCATGTTTATTGACTTTATTCTGCATAACCTAGCTGTTATATTTATTCCATGGAAGATTTGATATCTGTCAGGGATATTTTTATAATCAGACCTAAGACTGCTGAAAAAAATGTTTAGATGGCATTCATGTACCATTATTTGTCATCCAATGAAAAGCCACTTTTCGCTACGAAAATGATGTGATTTCCACAACATTCATTGTTATTAATTATGATTATAATTTTATATACATGAACATTGACCTAATTTTTATAAAGTACTTACTTTACTGGGTTTATAAGGTCTGACCCTTGGCCATATAGGGGCGTCTACGGCTGACCCAAGTGTTTCTCCCTAAATGCTGTTACTCTTATTGTCTTAAAGGAGATTTTTTGTGTATGCCTTCTGGGTCAATAAACAGGGTCTTCTCGTCAAATTAGTAACTCTCATGAATTTTGGCATCAGAAAATCTTTTTTCGGGTTCAATATGTTTTTTTAAAGCCAGACCTCAAGTAACTCACAAAGCCTGTTGTATTTTAAACTTGAGCAGTTGATTTAATCCCAGTCAGTGTTGCTTCCATAGGGTGACGTCATATACTCGGTAATTTTTTAATGAATAATTTTGATGTCTGGCATAATTGTAGGAAATCTTCTTGTGGATGTAGTTTACCAATAGGTTTTAATATAAGATGTACTACCTTGTGTTAATTAAAACTGGAATAACATGTCCTGCTGATCAGATGCCAGTATTAATTTTCCCCTTGCTAATTACATACAAAGTCATGTACCTGTAGGTTAGAACAATCTATAGTATTTATGGTGAAAAAACAACAAGGGTATTATATATTTGTTTCCATGCACATTCTCCTAGAAAACATGATATAGTAAGAGAGTATAGCCTTAGCTTTCTATGGAATAGTGATTAACAAATAGAATATACTCTCAAATATTTATTTTTGCTAAATATTATCTATAGTACCATAATAGTTATTATTACTCATTTACACGTCACCATGTTTAGCCCAGACTAGTCAAACTGTGTTAAAATAAGTGAAATCTAACTGCGATAATATTTAATTGATAGTATTTTATTTGCATTGGTTAAAGGCTCTCTATGTCATGCCACCAACACAGGGGACCACAATGGAAATAAGAGTCTCTCTTTTTTGTGTTATCCTTGGTGTTGGTGTGCATGTCATGGCTTATTTATTCTCATGTATGTTATATATTTGTACCGTACATGTTGTTTTAAATGTCCATGTATATGTATTTCATACCGAAATAAATCTATCTAATCTATCTATATAATGGAACTTTAACTATAAATTTACGTACTTGTAAGTGCCAGCAACTGCTGACATAGCCTGCATCCAATATGATCAGGTCTCTAAATGATGCAGTCAGGTGATAATAAGGCCATGTTGTGACTGATGTTGTCTGTGAGGTAATATGAGGTCATGTCTGACCAGTACAAGGTCATGTCTGAATGTATCTTGCTAACCAGTACAAGGTCATGGCAGAATTTCTGTTGTTTTCCTGAAGGAACAGCAATACATTTTAAAACTTTTATACAATCATTATTTTATAAACACTTTTCATGACTCAAGTCGCAAAAGAGTACAATAACTACATATCTGTATTTCTAAATGCTATTTAAAATAGTACATCATATGCACATAAGAAATATATAGTGATACATAAATTGGGACGAATAGAAGTGAATTGTCCTTAAATTAACAAAAGAAACCAAGGTAAATGCAGAATGTCTGATACTGTCAGGCAATAATAAGGTAAATGCAGAATGTCTGATACTGTCAGGCAATACTGAGGTAAATGCAGAATATCAAGCAATAATAAGGTAAATACAGAATGTCCAATACTGCTAGCTGGTATTGAGGTACATGCTTAGCCTGGTCACCAGGCCCTGAAATATCTCTTTTACTAATGAATATCTATCAGTTTTGTTCTAGAGCCAGTCAGTACTATCCAGTGCCGATTTCAAAACTGCCCCAGTGTGCAAAGCAAAATCATATAAAATAGACTGGAAATAGTGCATGAAATATAGTATATTGAAAAAACATAAATTTTATCAGACTAGAAACTAGACTAGTCTAGTACATGCTGAATGTCTGATACTGTTAGGGCTTAGGCAATAATTAGATGATTTCAAAATGTTTGATGCTGTAAGGATTAACAAGGTCATGACATAATTTCTCTTTCAGTTGTAAGAGCTCCAAAATCTTCTATTGATGTAAAATGAAAATGTTAAAAGAAAACTAAAAGGGACAGAAAAAGTTACAGGAACAATATGTCATTGTTAGTGAAAACAATACATGTAGAAATTGACAAATTTATTTGACTGAGCTTGGTACCAAACATCTGTAGATTCTGTTTATGAGTGCTAAATAACATTCCATGTAGCATCTGACTTTTGAACAAAGGCAGTATTTTCTTAATAAACAACATTTTTTTGGGGGTGTTCTTAATACAATCCCTTGTACAAATCTTATAGGTACAATTACTGTGTAATTAGCTAATTATTGCCATTACTTAGCTGAATTGAACCTTCTTTAATTATTCAGTATAGACGTCTGATAGCTGCTGCATCATTACTTCATAGAGCTTCAACCCTTCAGCTACACATGTCAGTTTGTCAGTCGTAAATTTTAACAGTTGAATTAGCTAAATGGGTTTTGTCATCGGTGAGGACAGAATTGTTTGTTGTTGTTGTTTTTTTAACTGTTGAAATTGTATAAAATGGAAGAGACCACATCTTGAATGCATGGACAAACATTATCCAAATTTGTCTTCACATTTTTTACTGACACAGTATTTCAGTTCTGCTTGTTAAGACTTCTTTTGAATGTATACTGCCATCAAGTTTGTTGTTTACACTGGTTAGATTTTCCGTCCTTCAAAGCTTGGTAACAATGTGGCTCCAGAACATCTCTGGAAGGTTTTTTTAAAGCTTTCATTTTCTCCTAATTTGACATTGAATGAGATGCCCAAATGAGGCTGTGTATTTCACTCAAATAAAAATGTGTGTACAATGTATACATACTAATGTAAGCTGACAAAACAGTGCCTTTAACTTACTTTTACTTATTGATTATGACACAAAGTGACTGTGGTTTATATAGTACTTTCCTTAACTGGTGCTTACAATGGCCGTGAACGAGATCGAAATGCCAAAGTTATCATTGAAATGAATGGGCAAGAAACCAGAATCACAGACCCTTCTGGAACAGATGAGCCAAAAAAGTTCAACTTTGACTTCAGTTACTGGTCACATGACGGTTGTAAAGACGATGGTACTGGATATTTTGCTCCAGATACCTCTCATGGTAATGGAAAAAAATTTGCAGATCAGGTATGTGTCAATCTATTGGTACAATTTCATGTTGTACTCTTATTATGTTTGTCAATTTATTGCCGAATAATATTATGTACTTCAGTGTCAAAATAATGTCTTGTATATTTAACGGTAACACTTTCCAAAATATTACTTTGTATTAAGAATAAGATGCAACTGTAACATACCGTACTGTCAGAAAGTTCATTATATTCCTGCGGTCCTACTTAAAATAAGACAGCACTTCTTCAGATATCCTAGGCTGTAAATATTGCAAGTTTGCAATATAGAATAAGAATGAAAATCAAGTTTTAATTGACACTACTAATTATGTTATATTACAGAAAAGAGTTTTTAATGAGCTTGGCATAGGTGTCCTGAAAAATGCATGGGAAGGTTATAACTCTACATTGTTTGCCTACGGACAGACAGGGTCAGGCAAAAGTTGGTCCATGGTTGGTTATGGGATCAATAAAGGTGAGAATACTACCATAGCAAAAATACAGCTATCTTGAGTAGATAAGGTGTTATAACACAAGGCATGCTGGGACTGCATTATTCATTTTTCATCACCATTTGGTTTAAAAGATGCCTGATTTTTACCAGATATGTATCTTTTTGCTGGTATAATAAGTAGCAAAACAAACAGTCAAATAAAAGAAAGGAAGAAAGAAAAAAACTTAGATTTGTTTTGTTAAACAAAGAGGTTTGGGCCACAAGTGGGACAGAATACACGTAGCACATATAAATGTAAATTTTCATAACTTTATTCCATACATAGATGAACTTGTTTGTTAGTTTCATTTGACATCACTAAAAGTGATTGCAAGAAAAACATTCAGATTGTTAATAAAATAGATGATCCCAATTAATACCAGTTTACATCAGTGACATTATGTTTTCAGGTATTGTGCCATTGTATTGTGATAAATTGTTCCAAGAAATTGGAGAGAAAACTACAGCTGGAGCCAAGGAACAATTTGAGGTACTTGTTATGATTACCAGTGTGATTGTATGACATTCCTTCTTGTTATGATTACCAGTTTGATTGTAGGACATTCCGTCCTGTTATGATTACCAGTGTGATTGTAAGACATTTCTTCTTGTTATGTTACCAGTGTGATTGTAGGACATTTCTTCTTGTAATGATTACCAGTGTGATTGTAGGACATTTCTTCTTGTAATGATTACCAGTACGATTGTTGGACATTCCTTCTTGATATGATTACCAGTGTGATTGTAGGACATTTCTTCTTGTTATGATTACCAGTGTGATTGTAGGACATTTCTTCTTGTTATGATACCAGTGTAATTGTAGGACAGTCATACTTGTTTTGATACCAGTGCGATTGTAAGAAAGTCATACTTGTTATGATTACCAGTGTGATTTTAGGACATTCCTTCTTGCTACGATTACCAGTGTGATTGTAGGACATTTCTAGCTTGACTATTTGGAATAGGGTACTCAGTCATGAGCGTTGCTAATTGGTTACAGTTTCCTACTTAGTACTATAGCACATACCAGTAACTGATTGAAAACTGTTCATGTCTTTAGGGGGTCATACAATCAAGTCAGATAACTGTTGTATAAATGAGTACAAAGGTGTGTGACTTTGAAATGGAAAGTTTTCCTGCTTGATACTATGATGCACAATCAGTGAGACTTGTAGGACATTGACTTAAACTTCGTTGTCTCTAAGGGTATACACAGTGAAGTCAAAAACTTTGTAGGAAATTTAGTGCAAATTTGGCCCATGTTTGACTTTGAAAATTTGGTTAAGTTTTGCCTGCTAGTACATGTTAAGGCCTGCTAGGTACTAACAGCACATTGTCCAATTATGATATTCTTGAACTTTGTTAATGCTTCGAGGGGTGCACACAGTCAAGTGAATAACACGTTTATAGGCAAATTATGGCCCTTGTTTGACTTTGAAAATTGGTTGAGTTTGTCAAGGCAAGTAGTAATGAATATATCAGATAATCACGGTGTTTCAAAAGCAATAGTGACCAGGGGACATTTTCAACAATTAATTTACAAAAATTAAAAAGTGGATTTTGTCTTTTCTTATGATTCAACTTTCCTAGTTTACTTAGAGAAGAATTTTGTTTGCCATTATAGTGATAAAAGTTTTGTTTTATTCAAACCCAAATAGTCAGGTTGCTGTCATGTGACCTTGTTATGATAATCATAGATCTATTGTACATTCCTTGTGGTATGAAAACAGTAAGTAGGACACGAGATACCGTGTAATTGTAGGACATTGATACCTTTTTTACCAGTGCAATTGTAAGAAAGTCCTACTTGTCTTGATCAAGTGTCTTAGGGATTCCCGCAGCCAGTGTGATTGTAGGACTTCAAACTTGTTTTATACCAGTATGATTGTAAGGTCCTACTTGTTATGATACCAGTGTGATGTAGGACATTCCTTCTTCTTAGATACAAGTTTAGGACAGGTCCTTCTTGTTAAAAGTACAAGTGTGACAGTAGGACATTTCTTCTTGTTAATATACAAGTGTGATTAGCTATCTGATTGTACATGTCGGTCTGCCATCAGGGCCAAACATGTCCAATTATACTAGAGAATGCTTTATTAGGCTCCTCAGACTTGGTAGTTGTTATGACACCAGTATGATTTGGGAAAATCGGGGGAAAAGGGACCATGACCTTCAACAATAAAAACTTGTCCAGTCAATAACAGGACATTTTGCCTAGTCCTCAAACTGTAGGTAGGTTGGTCATGACCAGTAGATAATCTCTATTGTTTTTGTGGTCGATCAAGGACATTGAGACCTTTAACACAAAAACTTGTCTGATCAATGTCCAGGGAATGCAATGGCCTAGTGTCTAGATGTGTAATGGAACATGACCGTTGAGGCTTCTTGTTATGATACCAGGCAATTGCTGATTGTATAGGGGACAGCATGTTTTACTCCACTTGTTTTGTTATGACACCAGTGTGATTTTAGGACATTCCTACTTGTTTTGATACCAGTTTTATTGTATGACATTCCTACTTGTTTTGATACCAGTGTGAGTGTAGAAAATTTTTTGATACCAGTGTGATTGTAAGACAGCCCTACTTGTTTTGATACCAGTGTGATTGTAAGACATTCCTACTTGTTTTGATACCAGTGTGATTGTAAGACATTCCTACTTGTTTTGATACCAGTGTGATTGTAAGACATTCCTACTTGTTATGATAACCAGTGTGATTGTAAGACATTCCTTCTTATTATGATACCAGTGTGATTGTAAGACAGTCCTACTTGTTTTGATACTAGTGTGATTGAAGGACATTCCTACTTGTTTTGATACCAGTGTGATTGTAAGACAGTCCTACTTGTTTTGATACCAGTGTGATTGTAAGACATTCCTTCTTGTTATGATACCAGTGTTATTGTAAGACAGTCCTACTTGTTTTAATACTAGTGTGATTGAAGGACATTCCATTCTTGTTTTCATACCAGTATGATTGTAGGACATTTCTATTCATATTTATGACAAAGACTGTTGGTTTAAGTACTTTCCCCATGTAAAGTTCATAACAAATCTCAAGCAGCACCCACCAGAGTTTCTACAAATCAGATTTTCCATTTGCTGAGATGAAAAATGCATTGTCTGTCTGAACTTGTCATTATGTATTGCGTTTTTGACATTTAAATGAAGTGTCTATGAAATGTTTATATTATTTTTATTTACAGAAATGGTCAAAATTTGAATTTAATATTGCAGGTAACCTTCAGTATGTTAGAAATATACAATGAAAATGTTCGAGACCTGTTGACGTCTGATGGTAGCAAAGCAGCTCTCAGGGTCAGACAGCACCCTAAAACAGGGTTTTATGGTAAGTACTAGGATTCATTATCACTTATTTACTACAGTTGATGTATTGATGGAATACACTTTGGTTTTAAGTTTTCTATTTTCAATCATTCTAAAAAATACTGAGAAAATGATAAGTTTTTGGTATGTCATGCACTTTAGCTTGTTTCTTTGTACTAAAGTATAAATGGTGATGTTTCCAAATATCGTAAAAACCTCCTTTTTGGTCTGTTTTGCTTGTTTGTGAATTGCTTACATGTGCTTGTTAGAGAATTGCTTACATGTGCTTGTTAATGATCTGATAACAAGTGCTTGTTAGTGAGCTGACAACATGTGCTTGTTAGTGGACTGACAACATGTGATAGTTAGTGAACTGACAACATGTGCTTTTTAGTGAACTGACAACATGTGATTGTTAGTGAACTGACATGTGCTTTTTAGTGAACTGACAACATGTGATTGTTAGTGAACTGACATGTGCTAGTTAGTGAGCTGACAACAAGTGATTGTTAGTGAACTGACATGTGCTTGTTAGTGAGCTGACAACAAGGATTGTTAGTGAACTGACAACATTACTTGTTAGTGAGCTGACAACAAGTGATTGTTAGTGAACTGACAACATGTGTGTTACTAAAAAGCTGTAAAGTAATAGCACTGAACCCTAAAGCACCCTAAAGCTGAACAAAAATAAATGTTTACTGCAGCTGATGGGCTGAAGGAGACACCAGTGGGTAGTTACCAGGAGATTGAACAGAGAATGGAGGAGGGAACCAGGAACAGGACAGTAGCATCAACAAAAATGAATGCCACCAGCAGGTATATCTGACTCCTGTATATTTCTGTATGTGAACATGTCTTTCCCTTCAACTGTTGTGAATTTTCGTGTTTGTTTCTTTACATGTTTGTAGACTTTTTTGCCTTTTCATGTACAGATATTCGTTATTTTAATTGTTTCAGTTTCTTACAACTCATGTGTTACCTAATCTTTGCATGTAATACTTTCACCGTACATGTGCACATAAACATTAGTTCAATACTACAAATTTAAAGTTATGTAATGTTGTTCCATATGATTGTATCACATTTCTGTCATTTCATGTGTCTGTTATTATGCATCAATTGTTATGCATTGTGCAACTCTGTTTATTATTGATGATTCTGTTATTTCATACCACTGTGCCTGCAGCATAAAATTCAGTTCTGGCTTTTTCATCTCATAAAATGCAGTTTAAAATAATTAAATTGAACAATTCAATACAAATGCTTAGGGTCAGTTCAAAATAGTCACAAATCCTTAAGGTGATATGAACTTCAATGTTCTATTAGATCTTATAAGTGAAGTTAAATTAAATGTCTGTACTGCATTTTGACTGATTTAACCAAGGACAATTAAACATGTGACTGACGTTTTATCTTGCATCATGATAAATGAACAGCAATACTTAAAATATATTGGGTGGATTTTTTTCAAACTTCTTTTGAGAATCTATCTTAATGACCCTTATTTACACTAGCCTAGTCTTTAGCAAAACTTAGACCAAAAGTTAGCTTTGAGTATTTTTCTTGATAGCAAATTTCTAAGTGATAAAAATTAGCAAAAAATCATCAAAAATGTATACTGGTAAATTTTAAGACAGCAAATTAAAGTTTCTCTTTAATTGTAAATGAAGATAAACTCTCATTATTGAACAACGTCACCATGGAAACCCTTTACAATATCAATATAAAGTACTGATAACCCTAGTAATTACAATTATTATTGAGTGGTCAAGCCGGTAAAGCCACTCACTCATGTCTGACTTTAGGAGATTCTGTGTCAGTTACCATAACTAGTGGAACAGTACTTTTCCACTTAATATTGTATTCAGGTAATTTTGAAACCTGTGCTAGATACAGGATTTGGTCAGCATTTTTTGCGTCACATTAATTTGAACTTTTTTTATGTCCATGATATTGATTTTAGGTTTCTGTTTTGTACTGTTAATTTATATCGAGTGCGATGACGTGTTAAGCAAAGATTATTCTATAATCTATACATAATGGCCCTTTTGTTTGCATTCAGCCATTATTGTACGGGTATGCACTTACTGATAAGTATCACGCAAAAATGTATTATATACCTGTTGAAAAACATATTTATAGATCATTTTGACGTGTAGCAATTTATCCATAATTTTTTAAGTCTATACTCCCATGGTGCTAGTAAATATTTTGCCAATATTGTAGATACGGTCGCTCAGACGTAAAGTCAGGGTTAAATATGATATATGAATAGGTTGAAGTGGCCTCACGAGCTTAAAAATATTACAAAATTTGGCAGCTATTCTTTTACATAAATAATTTATAATTTACAATCAGTATGCATTTAAATTTAGGATGATATAATGTTTAAGATGATTTACGGAAAATGTACTGTTTTTCTAATTGTATTTGTAAATTAAACCTGTATGTCTGTTAGTGATTTATGTCATGGTTTAAAATCAGGGAACTCTTTAGTATTCATGTGACAAACAACAAATTAAAAAAGATAAAGATAAAGAAAATTATTTTGAAATGCTTATGACAGATTAATGTCTTTCTACAATTCTCTGTTTTGGCAACGATGACCGCGTGCTTTGGCAACCGGATACCACTGGCAAAATTTGTAATGACAGTTTTTGAACTGCTTAAATATGTGGTATGTGTTAAGTACTTGTCAATTATTCACAGTTTGTACCTTCCAACCTGGCGACTTTATAATTACATATACTTTATAATAAAATATACTCCCAAACAGAACTACCTATAGCCCCTATAGCTTGCCGATAAAATGAAATATTTATCCTTTATGGGATTCTGTAGGTGAATGTTTGATTTTATACCCAGGGAGCATTGATTTATCTGTGCAGCAGTACAACACAAAACCATTTTATATCATGTGTCTCAATGCTGAACTTACTGGTCTTTTGCTCCAAATCACAACTTGCAAATGAAAAGCCTTTTTAAAAGAACTACATGATATGTTCTACAAGTAGAATGAATGCTTTGTCTAAAAGTATTGCTGCACTGTAAGGCATTTATTGATGTATCATTTTTAATGTGAACCTTTGAGAATCTGCTTGTTTGTCCTATGTGTCAATCCTGTTTATAAACGGCCGGACCACAGGTTTTCGGTGCGTGACCAAGAAAAAAAAGGAGAAAGATATAGATACCATTTTTTGGGTCTTGGTCACGCACAGAAAGACTGTGAGCTGGACTTGAGTAGGGAAGATAAAGAGAATTGTTATGCAATTTTAAAACGTAATACCACAATTCTTGCTTCTAAAATTTTATATAAATTTTAAAAATACATAATGCACATGTTTGAAAGTTTGTTTCATCAAAACACATTAAAATGTACATAAACCATACAAGTATATGCAAACTACTATACATATAATACATTAACCTCACTTATCTGATGGTCTAACAGAATTAAAGACTACAGCAGTTGAGGACTGTGCTTGTCATTATTTATGTATATGTATATTTCAAAACCTTTTAAATTTCCTTTTAAATTCCTGTATGCTTTTTGAAGCTCATTATCTATTTATATAACAGAATGCAGTGGTATCAGCACTTGTAAAGAAATTGAAAACAATCTATAGATTTCTATTATAAGCTCATTCAAAGCCTTTTGTGACCCTTTTCAGCAAGTAGGAGATTTAAACCAGTGTGAAATCAGATTAAAACAGCACATTAATACCAGACATGAGTGTATCACAATACACTTTTGTAAATCAATAAGTAATTTGATGTAATATATAAGTAAATAATAGTACAGGCAAACCTATGTTGAATGTCACTGAAGACCGCATTGCACATGGTTAAAATGATTTTAAATTCTACATCTGATAAAAATGTTTGGTACATAATTCTGTTGGTGTTTTCTTTGTCAGTTAAAGCACCATGGAGTGAGAAATCAACAAAGCTAGGAAGTAGCCAGAACTGACAAAATTCCTTTTCACTGCATAATGACCCATAAAAAATTACTGCCAAAAGTAGAAAATATGTAACCATGACAATATGTAACCATGACAATATGTAACCATGGTATATTTTATATTCCAGTCGTGCTCACACAATTGTTTGTATAAAGTTTGTCCAGAAGTCTGTCAACGATGCCGGAGAGGAAATGGCAAAAACATCCGAGGTCAACCTGGTCGATTTGGCTGGCAGGTAATATGTTCTGCCTTTTTTTGTAAACCATGGCTGTCTGCCTCTGAAAGATACTCCTAAATATGTTAAGTTGAGTAAGAATTTCATAATTATAAAGCATTGGAAGAGGATTGTGGAATTTCTTAAGGTAAGCACAGCAGATAGGACTAGTAATTGTATTTATCTATTAATTTTAAGTAGATGAAACAACTAAAACTATTTTTATCAATTTAAGCAGAGTAAAAGCCATTGAATAGTATTGTCAATAAACAAAACAAATACAGTCTAAAAACCAGTAAAATAAATATGATTTGCTTTTATATTATAGTGAGAGAGCAGAAAGTACCGGTGCCACAGGTGATCGTCTCAAGGAAGGAGCGGCCATTAACCAGTCTCTGTCGAGTCTTGGTAACTGTATCGCTGCACTTGCCGACAGAGCCGGCGGCAAAAACACCAGAGTGCCTTACAGAAACTCCGTGCTCACTAAACTACTGAAGAATGCCCTTGGTGGAAACAGCAGAACTATCATGGTGAGATTTGATCCAAATTGTTGACTAGAGTCATCCTATCTTAGGTCAAAGCATTCAGTAAGTCTCATATGTCATAATGGCTTTCAAACTCTGTTGGAAGTTATGTATCATTGTGTCGGCTTGAGAAATCTTATTCCACTTTAAAGAGGAATTTATTTTGAATAAATGATTGGTAATCAGTATGTACTTAGTCATTGAAAGCAAGCAAAATTGCCTTAACAAAAATGTTTCATTGAGTAAGATTTATTTATCTTACATATCTGATTTATTTACTTTTTAAAACTGCACTCCCACAAGGAATGCAAGTGTTTTAACTGTAGTGATAGCATTGTATAGCAAGTTAGGAAATTGCCAGTCATTTGTAGAGAGTTTATGCTTCGTGATTACATCACAAATCAGGCTCAGGTGGAGCTGCCTTGGTGCAGTGGTATCGCGCTCACCTTAGCGAGGGACATGGGTTCGATCCCTTCCAGTGTCCAAGTAGTGGTATTTTCCTTAGGCAAGACACAGATAATTCTACATTGCCTCTCTCTCACTTCAAGTTTGATTCCATCTCAGGAGTAAGTCTCCAGAGCATTTATCAAAGTTGTAAGAACTTGTTTCAAAATCGAGGGTAAATAAATTAGTATAAATAAAATTAATTAGATCCCCATGAAGCACACAGCTACTGTTACAGCACCTACAGAATGTCCAAAAACATCCGTGTACAGCACAACTCAAACATTCAATACCAATTAAAATCCACACCACTATATTTCTGTACCTAGCTTTGTTTCACATCTTCAGATTGCTGCCCTCAGTCCCGCTGATATCAACTATGACGAGACACTGTCTACACTCAGATATGGTAAGATGCCTTTAATATAGTACAATGTTTGGACACTCGGACACCACCAAAAGCATGTATAATGTAACATGAAGTCATGGTTTCTTAAGTTCGCTGCATATGCATTTCATTTCAGATAGGCATTGAATTTTTTAAGTTATAACATACTATTTTGCTAAGAGGAGTGTGTAAAGAGTGAGATTTTGGAATACTTAATTTTGAAAGAAATACAAATTTTGTTACCATTGTGAACTTTTGTTGATTGATTTTATTTTAACTTTGTAAAAGTCAATGCAGATGTTTCAACCTCTAGCAAAAGTATCAATGTCAGTGTTAAAGTGCCTTGCTAAGGTACACAGGATAAACGCTGTGCTTGAAAAGATATTTTCCATTTTCTAGGTCATTTCCAAGTAATTCTAAATTGAATAAAATTATTCTGTGTTTTAGCCGACAGAGCCAAACAGATCAAGTGTACAGCAAAGGTAAATGAGGATCCAACCGCAGCTTTGATTAGAGAGCTACAGGAAGAAAATGAAAAACTGAAAGAAATGTTGAAATCTGGGAAAGTGGACATGTCACTGATGGAAGGCGATGACACTGCGGACATGACTGAAGATGGTATTGTCTAATTTCATTCCTGCTTCTTGTTGCAACTTTTTTCTCATCTTAATCTGATTACATCTTCAAAATTATTTTGGGAACTTTGTGTTAAAAAATGTTCATTGGCACTATGAGTGATGTAAGAATTTTGCAATCTAATATTTCTTTGGATTTAATCCCTTGGCATAAAATAAATGTTCCTCTTTTCCAACTATAGCTGAAAATGAGTGTGTATAATAGTAATATACAGCTATAATAAAACAGGCACTTGTTGAGTTTACCTTGTTCAGGGAAAAAGCACTCCCATTGTGGTTAAGTTTTGAATATTGTATAACAGAGTTATTTAATACCAAGGTAGTCCTTGGGTTAAATCCCAGCCAGAACACAAAATGTGTCCTTGGGCCTAGACACTGATGCCACCTTAGACCTCAGTCCACCCAGCTGTAAATTTGTAGCGGTGATAAAAAAACTTGCTGCCTGTCTTGCGTGAGCATGATGACATCTGTAATGAATGTTTGAGAGCAATTCAAATAAGCTATGGAAGCTTTCATTGTAACCAACCTAAAATAAACTAGTATAAAATAATAAAAGAGTATCTTTAAGGGTCAAAATGTTTTATATCAAGTTATGGTCTGTTGTTCCCGGTGAGCATCCAAGTAACCCATCCTAGATCACAATAACCCTAGCATTTCCCGTGACCTGTATATTTATAGAAATTTAAAGTGAAAATAGGAGTTATCAATTTTTTCAGAGAAGTCACAACTGAAGGGTGAGTTGGAAGATGAATACAAGAGTATGCTAGAAAAGAACCAGAAAGACATGGAGAACATGGAGGCCGAGTTTCAGAAACGTCTTGCTGAGGCACAGGCTACCGTAAGTTACATCTTGATTGTCTCACTTGGTGTATTTAATTTGCAAAAAGCACTACTCTGACAATAGCAGGGAGTCTGCCTATACTGTTATTTAAGTTAAAATAAACTTGAAGTAAACAGTCGTCCTTGACTGCCTGTTTGGAAAGGATTCTAGATTATGTGCAGGTTGATATATGGTTTCAGTTTGATGCAAGTTAATGCCCAGGTTTTGCTCTAGGGTGATAAACTTATGTTGTTGAATTTTTTCTGTAATATAAAAGATACAAGTTTTCAAGTGTAGCATCTCTTGCTTGAAGTAAAGCATCTTTGTGTATAGTACTGTCTATAAACTTGAAACTGCCATTATACAATGCAAAAATGATTAAGTTTGTTCTCAAATACAAATAGTCTGAAGTAAAGTATCTACCTTTTTTTTACTGCAAATGTTGCTTTTTAATGTAAATTTGTTTCATGGTATACAACTTCTGTTCTCATTTTATACCTTACAGGGACAGGTAAAGTTTCAGTTATAGAATTTCTCCTCATTATAGCATAAAATCTTGTTACAAAATCTAATCTAATTAATGTATTAACTTTACTTGTTCTGTTTTTGTTAACTGTATTTATTTTTACTTATCTAATACATGGCGTAATCTTGAATATCATTTGATAAAGAATTAGTATGTGCTATCAATGATAGAGGTAAAAGCTACCGAGAAGTGTTTTTGTTTTTGCATGAAACATTCATGATCAAGAATCAGTTGAAAATGAAGATGTGATTATCCATTAAAGTGTAATATCAAAACAGAATGCCATTAATCTTTATCAAAATTAATTTATGTTTATTTTTAGCAGTACTTTTCAATAGAATACAAAGTAGTTTTCACTTGAACATTCAGTACTTTTCCACTATAAGCACAGTTACTGTACTTTACTATAGAACACACAACACTTTTTCATAGAAAATACAGTTATCTTCAATAGTACACTGTAGTTTTCTATAGGTGACACAATATTTGTACCCCAACAAACAAAGCTTGGTGGGGTATTAAGGAGTCAGCTTGTTGGTCGGTTGTTCAGTCGGGCAGTTCAGGTTGGTCTACCATGTTTTTTTCATCTGCTCTGTATCTCCTAAACCCTTTGATGGATTTTCATCAAACTAGGGTCAAGTGTTCTTTTTATCAAGACGACATGTAGAACCCATGTTCCAACCCTGTCATCTCAAGGTTAAGGACATATGCAAAACATAATTATGTTTTAACTATGCTAGCTTAAGGTCAAGGTAACAATTAAGGGTCAAAGGTCATGAGGGTATATCTCCAAAGGCCCTTGAAAGATATTCATTCAACCTAATTGGCTCAAATTTTTACCACATCAAGATGATGTTAATTGTGTGTATCTTAGCTATCTTGTTTCAATGTCAAGGTCACATTTAGGGATCAAGGATCATGTGACTTGGTGTTGTGTGATTTTATGTCGACATTATAACTCCTGAGCCACATGCTGTATTTCATATAAGCATGTCACAAATGTTAATCATATAGTTATTGAGGTTAGGGTAATGAGAAAAGCCATAATTTTTAGGTGACAAGGCGCATTTGTGGGGGTATTTTAATCAGGTTCAATGATAGCTCTAGATTTCTTTATAAATTAACAAGTCATAATTAATGCTTGTCTATAGAAAACACTGTATTTGTTAATGTAACAAATAGGAGACATATTGCATTTCCATTGAACACAAAATATTTCTCCATAGAATACACAGTACTTTTTCATAACAACACAAATTTTTTATAAGAATTGATACGGTACTTTTTCATTCAGAACATAGTGATGTTACAGTCTGCTTTAGGTTTTAACATATTTGTTAAATTATAAGTTTTATTGAAAATAATCACTAACCATGTTTATTAAAGTAGAAACCAGCTGATATGGGTGTGTACAAAAGCGTAGAGGAAATAATAGCTTTTAGCCCTCGCCAAACTCTTCAGCACCAGTATAAAATAAAACTTTCCAAATATGATTTTCTTATTTGACTGAGAGAGCAATTTAAGAAAAGAACAACTGCAGCAGGGTGCTTCCCTTCCACTGCCGAAATCTCTACCAACATCAACAACGACACAACAACTATCATTTATCAGCGATTTTTATATCTAAAGCACCAACTTCAAAACTAATGCGGCATAACATTATTTAACACATTTACTGAACAGCAACCAAAATGCTTTAAAAACGTCACCAAAAACACTATGTGCAGAAGTGCGAAGTCACTTTAACATACATGTATGTGTATTTTAGTTTTGAAGAAAGTATGTAGTTGCCATAGCAACCAAGGCATAAATGCTTAGTATACATACTTTAATAAAGAAATATAAATGAAAATAGTAACCAATCACAAAAAAAAATGTGATAGAATTTCTGATCCTAAATGTTTCCAGCTTTAGGGGTCATGTCTACTGAGTGTCAAAAATGACAGAATTCAGTCCCTCAAAATTCAGTTTGCTTGGACATATCAAAACATCTCTGATTTTGTCACTAAGTCTTGTGGTCCGAAACAAGCACAATCATGTCTATAATAGCAGATAATGCTAGACTGATTTTCTAGCCTCTATGATTGAGGAAGACATTTTCAATCTTGGTGAACTTTATTTATTCCATGTCTTTCTTATTTTATAAATTTTTAAAACTTTGATATTTGTTTCAGTAAAGTATTGTCATATCTTTTGCTACAGTTATGTCTTTATTCTCTTTTTCAAAATATGTTTTTTAAACTTACTTTTAAGTAAGAAATAGCTATTCTCATTCCAACTCTGATGTAAAGAAATTGTGTCAAATGTAGCTGGCACAGTTATGACAAATACAATTTTGACTTACAGACTACATTATTTAAACTGTAAAAGTGAAGATTATCTAATGACTTGATCTATCAACATTATTATAACAGTACTTCATTTCTAGGAACCGCCAATAACTGAGTCCACTTACATAGGAATACTCCCCAAACCGGACACTTTTTGCTATATCGATTTTCTTCTTATTTATTGTTTAAAAACAATAAAAAAATGGAACGTCTACACTCCGGAAACGGGATAAAAATTTGTGTTATTTGGTTCTTTTTCTATATAATTTCACCTCAGAAAGCCATGTAGATTAGCGGTAACAAAAATTAATATAATAACTTTATTTAATTATGTAATTTAATTTAATTAAGCTAATATGGTGTGTGTACAAGCAATTGAAATACTAGCCTGTTAACCCATGCGTTTCAGGCTACCAGTATGAAATAATAACTTTCCAAATATATTCTTAATGACTGGGGCCAATTTAAAAAAGAACAAGTGCATGAAAGGGGTTCCCTTCCACTGCCGAAATCTCACAAACACATTTTATGAGTCCGAATTATTTATGTCTAAGGCACCACTTCAAATACTAATTGGCATAATGATTAATTTAACACATTTAAATGAACAGAAAAAATTGCTCTTATAAAACTTAAGAAAATTTGATTATATGTCAAATTCATTTTGATTATGTAATTTAAGTTATTATTTTTGCATCAATTGATTTCATTGATACAGCGTGTACTGTGTGTTAATGACAACGTGACAAGCTTATTTACAATTTCCTAACACATGCTAAATGATGGGGCCATATTAAACATACAAGTTTGAAAATTTACCCCCAGAGTCTTATTGATGCTGATGGCACTTACTGCTGATTGACTGTTGATCTGTTGACTTAATTGGAGATTATCTTATGATTAAGATTTGATTATTGTCAAGTCATTTTGGCATAAAGAGGTAATCATAAGATTTCATTGATAAAACGGGAGTTTTAAACAACGTAATTATTGGTTATTGCAATACAACTATGATTACCATGGACAAGCATAATTATAGCGAAGTTGCAGTGGCACAAGAACCATAACTCCATGGTTGGCTCGATTACAGAGTTATTGCCCTTTGTTACATTTTCCTTGTCCGGAGCATAACTTGAAAACTACTGGTTGGAAATCAATACAACTTCATACAATGGTCAAGCACAATGAGAGGAAGTGCAGTGCACAAGAACCATAACTCCATCTTGAGTAATTACAGAGTTATTGCCCTTTGTTACTTTTCCTTGTCCGGAGCATAACTTGAAAACTACTGGTTGGAAATCAAAACAACTGCATACAATGATCAAGCCCAATAAGAGGAAGTGCAGTGCACAAGAACCATAACTCTATCTTGAGTATTTACAGAGTTATTGCCCTTTGTTACTTTTCCTTGTCCGGAGCATAACTTGAAAACTACTGGTTGGAATTCAATACAACTTCATACAATGGTCAAGTACATTGAGAGGAAGTGTAGTGCACAAGAACCATAACTGTATCTTGAGTATTTACAGAGTTATTGCCAAGAACAATATCTCTTTTTTAGTTTTTTTTTGCAAGGTATTCTGTTACTACGAACTTCCTCAGTTTATAAAGCAGTCTTTCGGGGGTACTAATCACATTTAGTGATAGCTCTAGTTTGATATTGTTCAGAAACAATGATAATCATAATGATCATCTATGTGATATACATGTATGTGATATAAAGTTATATGTGATTATTTCAGAGTGACTACCAGTCAATTGCAGACATAAATGAGAAGAAGAAGAAGCACCCTCATCTATATAACCTGAACATGGACCCTATGATGACTGGAAGGATTATACATTTCATCATTTGTGATGCTGAAACCATTATTGGTAATGGGAAAGCTGAGGGAACAGATCTCACATTAAGAGGTGGCAGGTAAGAATCAGTGTCAGTACATGCTTTATTGTAAGCCCACCAAGCGTGAACTATTGTGGTCAGCAGTGTCCGACTTGTGTTTTCTTGTGTCGTCTGTCAACAGCTTGAGACTACATCTCCTCCTAAACCATTTGACAGAAGTTCTTGAAACTTGGCAGTTATATTTCCTTGGTGGTCCTCTACCAAAGGTGTTCAAATACTCCCCGGACCGCACCCCAAAAGGGGCCCCAACTCTGGGCCGGTGAAAACAACTAAACATTAACTAAGAAACTAAATATGGAAGTTCTTCTTCTGCTTTAGTTTTGACTATACTGCCTGAGCCAGAACACTTGTGTACTGGAACAAGTTCTGTCCTTTTGTTGAGGAACACTAGCCAAAACAGAAGAATGTATATACAAGTTCCTCCCTTCTTTTTGTTTGGGCACATTAATCGTACCAAAACACCTATGTCCTGAGAAGTGACTGACTAGACCGACAGAAGCTGTGGCTAGGGGTCTACAGTGGGCAGGCTCCAATAAATCATTACTCTTGGAAAATCGAGGTCTCTGAAAAATAAAGAAAAGACAGCAGAAAACTGTTCTATAAGGGGAAGGCGGGCAGGTGCGTTTTTCGTTTAGCGCCTTTTGGCTTTTTCTCCAAGTTCCCGGATTATGTTGCACCTCCTTTGGAAAGTATTTACAGCAATGCTAAATTCTGGACCATACCGTGACGCAATGACCCACCCGCTAGATGATGTGTTAAAGAAGGATTATCAAAAACAAGATTCTAGATAGTCCCTATTGTATTATAAATCACTAAATGGTTTTACTACAGATCTTTGTTCTGTCTCTTAATTGCAGCATCAAGGATGTGCATGCCAAAATAATGGATAACAATGGCGTATTTACACTTGAGACAACCCCAAATGCACGTACATTGCGTAACGGTAAAGCTGTTACTAGTGAGACCAAAACTCTGAAGCACAATGATCGACTAGTTTTCGGAACAACCCAGTTCTTCGTATTCTGTAACCCCAATGATCCTGCTGCCAAACAGAAAACCGAGGACCCAAACTTTGAGCAGGCCCAGGCAGAGATTGCTGAAAAATCAGGAGGTTTTGACATGTCTGGAGCTAACAAAAGCAGAGGTGAGTTAAAGTGATGTTTTTAATATCATTTCTTCATGGTTGCCTAGGAATAAAATTGTCTGTAATTTATTATCATCTGATGGTCAATATGGGTGTACAGCCATAATTCTTGTTATTATCATTATTTAAATGTTTTGAAATACTTTGTAAGCACTAAAGTCTTGTGTTTTTCCTAGTACCTTACAGGATTTCTGCTAAGCCAGTATTACTGTTGTTACCTCTGTATTACATGTCTCACTTTCAACATTTTTTCAAATCTCATCAAGACATTGGCATTCCAGCATAACAAAAAAAAAATGAGCAAAAATTTGTGGTACATTAAATCTTCCAAATGCATTATGTTTGTGAGTGATATTAGTGACTATGTTTACTAGATGAGGCACTTCTCCAAAAAGACCTTCTTGAAGTTATGCCCAGTGTAGAGGAGGTAAATAGCATCTCAGAGGAGTTAGGGAAGAAGAAGCGCTTTGACCTTATCATAGTGTCCCCAGAGGCTCGGGGAGAATTGAACGGCAGGACTGAGGTAATAGGAATATCATGATTGCATGACTAACATTTGAATTACTTTACACTTTTATGGAATTTGTGACTTAAGATAGAGTTTTTATGGAATTTGTGACTAAAGGTAGAATTATTGAAAATCTTAAGCATATATCAGTTAAAAGTCCAAGGAGTACAATTATAAATAGCTCTTATTTTACCAAGACGGCTGTCTTCAGTGGAAATGACCTTTATTTGTCTCCAAAACATCCCTAACTTTGCTTTTTAAATTGATAACTACATGTACATATATTGAATTTCAAAATGGGTCTTGTCCTAAAACTTCAATGAGACATCTAAAATTGACATTACATAAGTTTGCAACTAGACAAAGCAGCTCAGACAGTTTATATTAACTTGGTTGTCATGGTTTTAGGTGATGGTGAAGATGACACAAACAGAAACAAAGCATGAATGGATATGGAGCAGGGAGAAGTTTCTGGATCGTAAATGTTTAATGTCAGAAATGTTTGACAAGTATGAGGATGGTCTAGAATGGAAGACGACTGATGTGAGTGCAAACAAACACTGTAGGAAGTTTGTCAGAAAATGCTAGCCAAATTTCAATATAATTTGGTAGAAATATTACTTTGTGCCAAAAGGCATGGTTTGTTCCCTGTATATTTACAAGGAAAATTGTAGAAATATTCTTACTCTAAAACCATTGATCAAATTTTCAGTTAACATAATATGTTATATAAGAAGTTACTTTTAGGAGACCCTACTACCAAGATTGCAGGTGTTTAAGAACTGAAAATTTGTCAGTAACCATAGCAACCAGAATGCAATGCTGATTTTAATATAGGTCTATACAGAAGACTTTTAAAACATATTTTATTCAGAAACATTTGCACATTCTTCCAACTGGTTTCTTAGGTCTTATTCCTATGATTGTTCAAGAGACCATAAATAAATTAACATCTTTAGAAACCATAATGCCTTAGGGTGTAGCTAATCTATAGGAAACTGAAAAAGCATTTTGTTACCAGAAATCATAAGTGAAATTTTGACATTTCTGTAAAGCCACTAATATAACAATATCAATTGAAGCAGTATACATCTTGTAACATTGCCATGGTTGCAATTCTAAATTGCTCATTTACTTGCACTACTGGTGCATGTTACAATTCAGTTTATAACAATAATCTCAATGTAAGATGCATTTCATGGTTCCTGACAACCAATGACTGATCAAATTTATGACTTTTTGTTATTATTTCAATGCATTTAAACAGCAAAATTTAATTTTAAAAAAAAGAAGCTAACAAAACATTTAAATCCTACATAATTATCTTCATATTACTTAATGCCTAAATAAATCAATTTTTTTTTTGCTGCCAGGATAAAGATCCGTTCTATGATGATCCAAACGCGGAGTTCCATATTGGTAGTGTGAAAATGTGGCTACAGTCAATCTCCTACATGGTAAGGTCATATCAAGTAACTTAAACATGTAAAACAGGAGCGGTGGTGTAGAGGTTAAGGTGTCAGCCGCTCATCCCGGAGGTTGCAGGTTTGAGCCCAACTGGGGTCACGACCGTACTTCTTCATATGACACCAGTACTGGTTTTTCGAGGAAGCCAACTCGAGAGTAGATAGATAGATAGATAGATTTATTTCAACATAAAATGTACAATTACATGGCAACAATAAAACATACAATAAAACAAAAACAAACATGAGAATTATAGCCAGCCAATCAACAAAGAAGGATAACACCAAAAGAGAGTGACTCGATAAGCTACAAGCTTTCTTCACAATAGAACTTTAATAAATTAGTATAAGCTAAAAAGTAAAACTGGTATGTTTGGCATACCAGGCTGTAGCCCAAGCTTTAGCAGGGTCGGCGAACTCTACGGGACAGTATTGCTGAATTCTATTCCTTTGTTAAAAACTCATAGACTGTGTATTGATTCATATATCACAATCAAGAATTTAAGATGTGATATCATACCAGTGTTCTACTGCTTTTTAGGTCAGAACAGTAACTATCGACATTGCAATTGAATGAATTTGTTTTATATGTAGAGGTTCAAATCATTTCTTAAACTAGAGAAAGTCATGTTGTTAATTATTTTATCGTAGGGTTAGAATTAAATTAGCAGTAAAGAATGACACATGCTTACTGTTTTCAGATTGAAACAAGTGAAACTCTTGACATCACAGACTTTAAGGGGGCACCAGTTGGCAAAATGAGTGTGAGTATTTCACAAAGTTCTATTATGTACAATCTTTTATGAAGTTAAACATTCCATTCTGGTACTGTTAGATTATGTTTTGATGTGGTTATGGAATGAATGCAGAATGCTGATATTCTGTGCCATGGGCAGGCAGGGCCTCTATGACCTGAAGGAAAATTGAACAAGAATAAGTCTCTTATCTTCAAATATCTATTCAGTGTAGCTGAATAAACTGGGTTTTGACCAACATTTTGGACAATCATATGTTACGAATGGAAGATATTTCTTGTTTTTTTATATATAATATGTAATTTGACTGACCACTTACATAGCTCTTACATTCCATCACCTGAATTATTGCTGCGGTTACCTACTACCTGTAAAATAATAAATGAATACAAATATACATGTCCAGATAGACAGTGTTTTTTATGTGAATTTTTGTCATATTTTGGCTGGTAAATGTTTGGATCTAGAAGTTACTTAACAGAATTATCAAATAACTTTATAAATTACTCATAAAACTTGTAACAAGAGTGAAAATAAATCACTTTCAGTGTATAAAATGAACTTTTTTTCATATTAGATTGGTGCATTTCCCTGTGATCCAAAGGGAAAAGAATTTACAGAAAAAGATAACAAATTTGTAGAGAACCCTGATTCCTTGGTCGGTAAGAATATTGACTTCAAACTGAAGATTATCAACGCCAGAGGACTTCCCAACAGATTCACGGTATGTACAGTATTCTCCGCTTCTGAATCAGTTAATGAAACATAAAAAGATAATGGCTAATGTTCAAAATCTTATTTGGGATTGTTACATTGGCCAAGTGGTGTAAGGTAGTCTTGCTGTATATTGCTAGGTAGTGTTATATATACTAATTTATTTATTCTTGATTGCTAAACAAGTTCTTGTAACTTAGATTAATCACTCTCGAGCCTCATTCCAGATGGAATCAGCCTTGAAGAGAGAAAGGCAATGTGGAATTATTTGTGTCTTGCCTAAGGACACTATTGACATGGCTATGGTAGGGATCAAACCCATGGTCCTTCGATCCTACAAGTTACATTCCTAGCTGGCATCTGCCTTGATATTAAATACAGTTTTATGTAGCAAGATAATATTTAAAGCCTGGTATGGAATTAACTTCTTATTAATAAAAATCTCTCTTGTTTTAATTAGCAGTTAAAATTTTAGAATGTTTACAGTTTTTTGTAACAATTTGATCCTGTCCTTAGCTTCAATCCTTAGATTGCAACAAAGCTGGCCAACATGAGCAAGTGTAAGTTAAGACAGCTTTACATATCTGAAAACTGCCTGATTCTTTGAAGTGATGACTACCCTGACCAGCACTTAACCATTGTAACCACACACAGGCTTATATGGAAGCCCATCTCCTTCCCCAAATCTCTTCCCTTCGTTAAAAGGTCTGATGACATTAAGATGTGACCATATATATATTTTAGGATGTGTACTGTAAATACAAAGTGTACCTGGAGGAAAAATTCACACAGACTAAAAGCATGAAGGACACCACTAACCCAGACTACAATCATGAAAGAGTTATCTCCCTTCCAGGAACTGAAGAGGTACAATGCACATTTCTATGTATATTACAAACGACACTTAAAATTGATGACTGGAATTCATGCTTACGTGTTGAGGAAGTTTTGATAAATAACGTTGAATTGCTATATAATATTTTATGATTGATTTCAGAATGTAGATTTTGCCAATTGCTAAATTTTAAATATAAGTTGTTACTACATAACTTTGATGTCAAAAATTGAGCTGAAGAAAGAGGTAAAAGTGCTTGTAATGATGCAAACTGTCAAAATCTAAGCCAATTATTTTGATTTTAAGTAATTTATTGCTATTTTTATAGATTTATTAATGTCACTTTTAAATCGGGTGACTGTCGTTCTACCGCCATTGCTCGTCGCTCAAAGTGTGGAGTGCCCAATTAGAATGAAACTGGGAGATATGAGAATTGGACTTAGAAGATAGAAAAGTCCGTTCTGTAAGCAGTGAATCAGAACCCAGTTGGTTAGAAGTTCTTTATATAACGACATTAGAAATAATGTTTAGAAAGCAATATTCAAAGCCCGCAGTTTGAAAAATGTCAGAGTCTGAAAAACTGTATTCCTATTCACTAATACATTACTTGTAAGAACTGTGCCAAAACCTGTTTTCTTATTCTTAGTAGACGTAAATCTTACCTTTGAAATAATGCTTAATAGTGTTTTTTACCAATCATTGAAACCTTTATTGTCCTCTAAGAATAGTGCTAATCAGTTCATCTTCGATCTGATCGGGGATATTTGATCTTTTAATCCATTTCATAATTTTGCGCATTAGTGCAATATAGCTTCAGGCTTTATTCCAATTTCCTTTTAGCTTAATTTTATTACAGGATTAGCAACTACTACTTAGTTTTATAATGAACATACCATTAGTCTTTCTTGTGTAAATATTGTGCAAATATGAGATAGATATGTTTAATATATATGTGATATAGTCTCAGGTAATTCTTTCTTAGAATGGTCACATACATGGTGTTTTATTGTGTACTTTTATGTCTATATGTATGTATGTATGTGAATGAGACTGAAATAAAGATGAAATATTCAATAATTTGTAACTAATTTCATTATTTCAGAGTGTGAACTTTTTGAAAAATGAGGGAATTATGGTACAAGTCTGGGGTAAGCAGAAGGACCACAAACCAAAAGGTGGAGCCAAGATAAAGTCAGTGATGGGGGGAGGAGGTCCAGGGATCCATGCAGTCAACACCAATCAGCAGGTTAGTATACTCTTTGTTATGTCATTACTTGCCTCTCACTACATCATGGTCAAGTTCAAGCAGATCTCTTATGTTTTTGCTACTTCTGTACAGTGTTTGCTTCATATTTACAAAAAAATGATATTTTTAGCCAGTACCAAATGCTTAATCAATGTAACATTTTTGGTTTAACAAAGGTGTAATAACACTTTGTTGTTATATCATTTTAGACAACTTGAAAAAAATCAGAAGTCACTGTGATAATTTGTCCTCTACTTTTATCTATAAAGTGTAAAGATTTATACATGTGTCTAAAAATTGAAAAGAAAACAAATCAGCTGTTCTATGGATAGTGACTATGCAAAAACAGTCCCATTGCTTAGTACCAATAATATTTAAAACATCAAGTACATGTTTTATTGTCTTCTTTGATTCAGAGATTTGACCCTGAGAAGGTGAGGTACATGATGGAAGTTGGGGCATTGAAGAAGAGGCAGGAAAGAATGGAGCTGAAACTGGTAAGGACATCTTAATTTGGAAATTCAACTTATGTAATTACTACATAACATGAAATGTTTAAATATTCAATGACCAAAAAAGTTAATAATTGTACATGCACTGTATACATGTATACAATGTAGTTAACATGTTAATATGTACATCCACTTTGAGTAAGGTAACAATTAACTGATACAGCTATTTTAATCATGCTTCAAACAGTCACTGTTACATGCACCAGTATTAGGCACCTACCTTTTCTTACTGGCCACTTTCCTAGTACAGTCAGGATAACTTCTTCTGTATTTAATTGATATTTTTAAATCTATTTTATAATAGACCCACATGAGACAAATGATAGAAGTTGCAGAAGAGCATAAAAAGCGTAAAGTATCTACAAAAATAATCAAGGACATCTACCAGGCTCCTACCAATGATGAGGCACAGAAGTGTATCGCCCTCATACCCTTGGAGAAAGGTAGGAAACAGTGGTAGGTGTCACACCAGCCCATTCAGGCTACTAGACTAGGATTTCAGTGAATTTTGTCAAGTTTTGAGTTTGTTAATGGAACTTTCAGAATATATATAAATCTGAAGTTTTCATTGTTATTTAATAGAGAAATAGTTATGTTTTAGGTAGAGTATTTTCTAAGTTTTCCATTTTTTGTTTATTTTTCTGAAAATAAATAAAGATTTAGCTTAAGATGACCCAGTAACTGCAGTTTTCAAACACGCAAACAAAGAAAGTCAAAGTTTTTAGTAGAAAGACAGACCTCATCTAAAGTTAAATTTGCAAAACTTTGTAAGTCAAAATTCAGATTACATGCAGGTAACAAATACTATCTAAACTTTATGGAAATTTTTTGGATAAATTCTAGTCTGGTACCCTGAAAATATATTCATGTACGCTCTGGTGAGTTTCGTGCATGTAAAGATATTTCACTAGTTTATATTTATTGAAGTCATAGACCTACTGCAATTTTGAACTTATTTGCATCATATAGTTTTTATCAGGTTTTTGACAAATACAAAACTATTTTTACCTTCCAAATTTAGCATTCATGTAACTGTGACCATGATTTTAAGTGATTGATAAAGCCAGTTCTCATTGAAGTGGATGGAAGGAGAATGTACACTTCAATTCTACATCCATTTTATTGCATTAGTAAATTTAGTAGATTTCAATTGAATCACAGAGCTGAAGTGCTGAATTAGTCAAGTTTTGTGAAATTAAAAATCTCGACTAAAAGTGTGTTTTGTAATGCCTTCCTTTTGCAAAATTAATTTTATTTCCCATTTCAGATTCTGATGATGAGGATGGTGGGGGAGATGGAGCTGTGGTAGTTGTAGTCGCTCCTCCCGGTAAACAAGACACAAAAGGAACTGGTGGCAATGGCAGTCAGAAAGATAAATCAGGTGGCGGTGGTGGTAAAGATGGTGGACAATCTGGAATACTTATTATCGCAGGTGGTGGCGGTAAAGATGATGATGGAAAATCTGGAACTAAAGTCACAGGTGGTGGCGGTAAAGATGATGATGGAAAATCTGGAACTAAGGTCACAGGTGGTGGTGGTAAAGATGATGGTGGAAAATCTGGAACTAAAGTCGCAGGTGGTGGCGGTAAAGATGATGGTGGAAAATCTAGAAAACGTGGTACTGGAGGCAAAAGGAAATCAAAGAGATCTGGATCAAGGTCATCAAGATCTTCAGATTCTTCGAGCTCGAGCTCAAGCTCAAGCTCAGACTCAGATGGCGAGAAAAAGAAAGGAAAGGCAAAAACGAATAACAAGAGAGCAAAAAGTCCCAAGAAAGCAAAGTCAAGTGCTTGCGTCCTCCTTTAAACTGTTGTTTTCTTTTCGTGTCCTGCAGAACTATAATATAGCAACTTAAATACAATGTTTTGAATAGATTTATCAAATTGTAATACTTTGTTAAAATTGAGCAGACAGACTATATACGGTAGAGTGCACACCTGTATAACTGAAATAACAAAAAAGCCAAAATCAGTGTCCATCAGGAAGACATTTTCTTATATATCTCATATTTGCTGCTGGAACATTGCTGATTCTTGAACTGAAGGTTAACGGGTAATTAAAACCTTCCTATTTTGGACAGAATTACGTTTTTAAGCACAACTGTGCGATGAATTTAGGAGACACACAACAAGTTTTTGTTTTCTAACTAAATGTTATATTAACAATAATTTGGGCACCACTTGTTTTACCCCGGCAGAATATTCTGAAAACAATGACCATCAATGCCTCAATCCAGCCCCCTCAGACAGACTGTACCACCCACCCATCAACCTACCCACCCACCAACCAACCTGCTACTGCTACTGATGAGACGTTTATTTTTCTATGCCACATACATTATAGTTCTTACTGGGTCTTGTTATACCTTGTTTATTATATATCTCATGTTTTGTATTATAAATATTATGTATATATTTCTGATATATACTCTGTAAATTTGAATCTTGCTGTGCATGTGAAAATGGTTACAGTGACTAAAAACTGTATGTGCTTATTGTATGCCCAGTACAGGCAAGCTATGATTTTTCAGCTGTTTTCAGGACCAATTCAAATATTTAACCACATTGTGTGGAGCTTTTTAAGGAATTTTTTTTCAGGATGAAGTTTTTTAGTTTCATGTCATACCAGTATTTTGTGAACATTTTTATCAAAAGTGATACTATTTACTGTTTGACAGAAAGCCAGTCAGTAAAAGATTAAAAATAGTTGCCTTCACAACAGTACTTGCATCTTACTGTAAGAAGCATTAAAGAAAAACACCCAAACGTTAACATTGTAAATGCACTCTTACAGTTTTTTTTTGCAAAATTTAACCTCTGGAAAGTGTCTGCTATAGCTGGAATTAAACCTTGTTGTGTATTGCATGCCTGAGCATTTGCTGTTTTTGTTGTATAGTAGTTTTTGAGAGTTGTGTTGCATAAAGACAGAAAAGTATAGGCGAAAGCATTCCGTCCACATTTGTATGATGTCAGTATTTTGTTGTTGATTCTATTGATGATTATTTTCTTGTTGAACTATAGTAATTTATAGCTTAAGTTTGTACCGTAAGTTATCTGTATTTGCACGAAATGTATAAATATAAACCCCTCTACTTTAATTGAACAATTGACGAGTTATACAACAATATTTGTAAATCGTAACTTATGTCAAAATGTGAATAATAGAATAATGAATTGTGTTTTAATTTGCATCACTTTTGATACAGTGCTCGTTTCTTTATTTTTTAAAGTTATTTTTTCTTACATTTCTGTTTCGAGGATCATCAGAACTACTCCAGTAATTGCTCAACTAATTGGTTACTAATACCTATAATTACCAATCAAATGTTTATTATGTATTGTAAATTACGTCTGCTAATTTATATCTCTATATAGAAACAGTTCACTAGTCTTGGATATGTGTCTGTGAGGTAAGAATGAATAATCTATAGAGTTAACATAATTATCATCATCAAGTCTTTAGTACTTGATAGCTCATCTATTTTCATAGCATACCTAACCTTAATGTACACACCACCTTGTGGGCAGTGTGAAAAAAAACTTGCAATAAAGTTATGATCTTCACTTATTTACACATATTTATAAGTGTATTTTTTCTCTGTTTTGCTCAAAACTTTTGTATCAGTAAGAAGTATTAGTAGCTGTAAAAATAAACATCAAAGATTATTAAGATATGATGTCTCATGTCTGCAGACACATTGATACATATATATTACGTGTATGATATTGTTCAGATTGAACTGTTAACTTTGTTACTGTAAAGGAAGAGAAAAAGCGTGTGTGCCCTACTTTGTTTTTTCTTCTAGAATTAAAAATACTTGATTCTGTCAATGAGTGATAAGAATTAATGCATTAATTATCGTTTCTTTTAATGAAATATGTTTTTTCAAGATTATAAGCAGATCATAAATGTCAGACATGAACTGTAAGAAGTGTTTCTATTTAGGTTTAACCTACAGGAAATGACCTTGACCATTAGCTAGTCCAGAAAGATGCCACAGTAATAGCTTCAGTAGTCAGTCACAGACTGAAGTAGTCAGTGATAGTCTGAAGTAGTCACATGATTTACTGAAATAGTCACATGATTCACTGAAGTAGTCACATGATTCACTGAAGTAGTCACATGATTCACTTAAATAGTCACATGACTAGCTAAATTTGGGGAAGTCACATGACCAGTTAGGGTAATCACATGATTATCTGTGCTACATGATTCTCGATGGTTTGCACTAAATCACATTCATTGATAATGATACTGTAACTAGCAACATTAAAATTATGTAATTAATTAATTAGGACTTTGTGTTTCAAATAGTATAATTATATAAACATAGTTTTTGTTTTTTTAGAAATCTGCCATTTTAATATAAACGGTATGTTTCAACCTCATGAAGCAAATTCTGTGATATTTGAAAATATATTAATTTTCAATTCTTTCTTTCAAATGTAATCACAATTAACTAATTCTAATTAATTAGTTCTCCTTTTCAAAAAAATACTTTTAATCAATTTTCTGTATGCTTAAAAGCCAATACTGTGATATTTAGACAAAATACACTAATTATTGTAAGCGAAAAAGTCTTGCAGTTTAGTGTGCGTATAATAGATAGTTGTAATTTGAGTTGAAACATATAGCCTATAGGTTTTTGAAAATTGCCAGCGTGTGTTGGTGTTTTCAAGCTCGGGAGCAATTCTGTGATACAGATCCGTATATTAATTAACATGTATAACTTTCCTTTTTACTAAGCACTAGTTATTTCTTACGTATTTCCCTAGAGAAGTGTCGTGTAATCCAGATGTAGTCAGTTTTTGAAAGCTTTTAACTTCAGTTGACGTTTTCAAGCTCGTGAGCCGAATCTGTGATAGAAAGGTTCTGTGATATTTTGTAGCAGTTATTTTTTTGAAAGGGCTGAAGCAACATTTGAAGCAATCCAGTCAAGAAAATGGTGCTACAGAGACAAGTTGTTTGAGTTGTATGTCCTGGCATTATGTGCTACCTAGTTCAGGAAGTGCTTGCAGAGTGCGAGGGTCCAGAGGAAGGGCCAGAGAGAGGAACTGGATTTATTTGATTTTTGTTTTGTTTCGTTATATTCATGTCTGCCTGCTCCGCCTCCCTCTCCGCCCTTAAATTATTGTAAATATTTGTGTTTATTAAATATTAGTTTCATTTTCCGAGAGTTTACACCCATTGAATAGAATCACTTTTGTTGTAAGAGTTGATATTTCCAGCTCATACTTTTTTCGTAACTTAAATGCATGTAAATAGTGTGCTTTTTTAACACAGATATAGCTTGCAGTGTTTTTTTTCTTTAACCTAAAAAACAGTATAGTGCTATTTTACCCAATCAGTTGCTACTATTTTATCCATGATGGCTTAAATCTTTTCTTTGATGAGTTATACTAAGTTGTTTATAAGATAAGCATTATAAGTATTGCAGGATCTTTAACATAGGACTGTCTTGTAAAATGTACAGGCCTGAAAAATACATGTAATTACAAAATTATATTAAAATGAAAATAACGAACAAAAAAACTTAAAACATTTTAAATAAATATTTAAAAGAATGGTTAATATTTAAAAGAAGGAATTTTATAAATTAAATGAAAATTGGGCATGATTCCTGTGTTTTAATAAATATAATAATGGTTAAAATAGTGTGACAAGAAATGTAATTTTGTAGTGGAATGTTATAACTTGTAGAGGACTGTTCTTAATTTACAACCTTTTAAAAGTGTTAAAACCATCATTGACAACAAACTTTAACATTTCTGAGAAATAAGTATTTTCTTTAGAATATTCCAATGAAAATGAGTTTACTGTCAAAATTTTAAATGAACTTGATGTCAAAGTACCATCCTGTATTTCTATTTTGATATGAATGAAATATGTCAAAATTTCGAAATTTTATTGAAATGATAAAAATAAAGGAGTTTATAAACTTAACTTAAAGCATCAAGGTTGTAAATTAAGACTGCTAGACTTGGGTAGGGAATTGTTTGGAACACTGCCAAAATTTAAATATGAAATTTACCCAGAATAATGGGTAAAAAGCTTATCAAAGCAAACCTGTGATATTTGTATATAAATGAATTGACTTTCATACCATCTATAGGATGTTGACAAGACTGGTTGCATTGCCACTGAATAAGTACTCTCTTTTAGCATGAGCTGGACAAGAGTTAGCTCCCCTAGCAAAACACCTTTTTAAGACAATTTGATGAAATACATACTAAGTTTTGTTGATTCTTCTTTAAATCAAAAAGAAATGAAAATTTCTATCTACTGGTTGAGCAAAATTCTGTTGTCTTTGTGTTTGTTGCTCAACATCATAAATAAAAACTAAACTTCAAGTAAACAAAAAAAGAAAGAAACAAAATAACAGTAAACTTCAAGTACACAAAACATTTTAGAAACAAACTTAATGTGCTTATAGTGGAATAATGCAGTATGATAGTGTCTGTCACATCTTCAAAGTTCATGGTCATTTTGTTCGCCCAATTTTCATTCATATCATTTCCATAAAGAAAAAAAAAATCGAAAAAAAAATAAGGTAAAAAGATGAACTTTTTTCCTAACATTAATTTGTGCAATAAAATGTAGACAATTGTTAAAGAAATGCACTTAATAGTACATGTTTGTTTATTATTACATGATAGTTTAAAATAACTTTTACGTTAGAGAATTTTGTTGTAAATTGGTATTAGTTTCTATGAGAAAACTTAAAGTGAGAACAATTTAAATTCAGTGAATTTTAGGTAACAGTAGGCTTAATATAAATAATTAAACAGAAGTTGTGAGATTAGTGCAAACCATCCTGTATCAGAGGCCTCTTGTAAGTAAAGTTGAAACCTAACCTGGACACGGCTTGTCGTTACTATGGAAATGGCCTTGAACCCCAATAAAAAAGGTTTGGTGAGGTTAATGCTGTTCACTCCTTTGTTTTATATGCAGAAACAACAATCTTGATGTGACATGTCATAAGGTTCAAAATTTGAACTGCTTCTTGTTAAAATATATGTATGTATGAAATACGTGACACACGTACCTTACACAAAACATATGTCTGTTTATGTATGAAATTTGTGACACAAAGTGTATGTATATACAGCAATAAAAGGGGATAATTCTTGCATTAATTCTTTACTACTCTCTTATAGATTATAAGAAATACAGTAATTCAGAATGTAAAATCTACAAAATCTTACCACTTTTTTGCATACATTAGAATGTTGTACAATTACATTTATGTGTAGAAACTGATGTCATATTGAAATGAACTGTATGCACATTCCATGCACATTCCATCACCTTTTTGACATAGTGATGATTTCTCCAATGTGGGGCCAATTTTTATTTGACTTTACTTTGACAATAATCATTGCAGGCAATGATTTTAATTTGCTAACTTTGATTTACTGTTGTTTTGACCAACTCTATTTATTCCAGTATTTGTGAAAAAGAAAAATGTGAAATCTAAAGATATAAAAAGTTTTAAAAGAGGCCAGACCTTTTTTAATTGTGATGTTTTCTTTTTCAACTTTTTAAGTAACTTTCTAAAACAAGAAAAATCTGCTTCAAACTTTAAAGTCTTGTTTACGCGTTAAAAAGCTTGATATTTATTTGCTTTATAGAATAGCTGATTTTATTTATTGAATATAGTTCTTATCAGTAATAACAATCCGTCCATTTATATACATTGTATATATTTTTTTCTTTTACTCAGTTTTATTTTTTTTAACTGATAACTGTTACCATTGAACTCGAATTACTGTTTTTCAGGCAACAAATATCTAACTGCAGAAAATGGGAACTTTATAGGAATGTGCACACCTTACATGTTAAAACCTGAATACACAAAGTACAAAAGCATCTACTGCAGTAACATTCTACTCCATATGCCTGTGAGGCTGTGACTACAAGTCCTGTTTGCATGTGTCTCATCTGATTGAATAAGGATGTCTTGATTCATTTGATTGGCTGATTAAATTACTATTAAGATTTCATCCAGTCTGATTGGGTAATCAAGGGTAACATGCCGAAACCAAACATTTATTTCCTTACTTAGCATATTTAAATATTTATTATTGACATTTTCTAGAGGTGAATTCTTTTGGAATGGAAAAGAACAATGCAATAATTGCAGATTGTTGCATTCTACAGAAATAGATGACATATTGTTACCTCAGTGACAAAGTCCTGATTTCACAGATCAGAAATAGAGTGTTTGTTTTTTATCTTTTATGACTACCATACTTTTCCTCGAAAGGTTGACGACACATTAAGTATGTACATGTCATTGTTTCAGCACAAGTTAATGTGCATCACCATTCTAGGTACAGTATGGTAGCTGGAATATATTTATTTAAGCTTATTTATGAAGTCTTGAGATACTCATATTTTTTTTGGTTTCATATACAGTTTGTAAATTTATTAAGTGAATCATTTTTTGTGTAGTTCAGATATCAGCACTTATATTTTCAAGGGCACGATGAAAAGTCAAGGTTGGAGGGCGTTAACTTACCAATTAACAATGTATACTATGGAAGACCACTTGAATCGAGTCGTTGAAGTATTTCCTGCACTTCATTTGCTTATTTTTCAGTTATACCTCGTTTGTTAATTTGACTAATTGCAAGATAATAAAGCACATTTGTAATGACATGGTATTTTGCACTTTTATATAGTTGTAAGTACATACAGACTTTTTAATTTGATCTGTTTTGGAGAAAAGGGTATTTCAGTATTATAGACATGTATAATTATATTATTTTTTGTGTAAGAGGATTCCATGATTTTTAGGATTGTCTTATACATTTAAAAGAACATGTATAATGAAACCTTGCTACAAAAAGCAAGTCTATTCAATGATGTTTTCATGGAGTAATTTTGTGCATTGTATACTTGATGTTAAGAAAAGTGGTATCAACGGAACTACTAATGTGATGTGTATACATTTGATGAAAAGTGGCAATATATCAATCCTTGAAATGCCTGAAAAAGATATGTTACATACATGTCTTGTAACCATGGAAAGACTAAGATGGTATTATTGAAAGCTCAAAATCTGTAGAGCATTACATCTGGAATAAACGTTTCTTTGTAATAATTGTCTTATTTTTTGATACACCCATCCCTTGAATCACTGGATCACCCCGTCAGACAAGTGGCGTCTACCTATGTATTCTGCTCTCCAAACTTGAATAGTTTTGTATTCCTGGTCACAATGCTTTAAGGCATATTATCTTGACCAGGTGTGATAACCAGCCAGATAATCAGAAGCACTCTCGAGTAGTTGTTCTTGACAATTTCCAAAACTTAAACAAAAAGTGAATTGAGTATTGCATGCAATATAAAATCCCAACTTAATATGATGGGATAAGAAGAACATCTGACTGAAGTTTCATGGAAATTCTTTAAGGCGTTTTGAAGACATAATCACATGACTTTTGACCCTTTGAGTGACCTTGACCTTCATCAAGTGTTTAATGTTTGACAAGTTTGATGAAAATCCTTCAAATGTTAAGGATATGATAGTCTGGTGACCTATGACCTTTAAGCGCGACCTTTTGAATGATTTTCTTGAAACTTTGGGTAAATGTTAATCTCATGTAGAGAAAGTGAACTAAGGTCAGCGGGTCACATTAACTTTTGCCAATGGGTTTCAACAAATTATTTAAAAAGTTTGAGAAATATGAAGATATAAAAACAAGACTTTTGACTTTAAATGTGACCTTGACCTTGAGCAGGCTTGTTTATGGAGAAAAGCCTTAAGTTTAAGAAAATTCTTCCAGGAGTTGAGGAGATATATTCTTATTACCTTTGACCCTTATTTGTGACACTGACCTCGAGCAAGCAAAGGATGAGCAACAACTGCGAGAAGTTGTTTCAAAATTAGTCTATGCTAAGACACAAAATAACATTACTCTTAATTACAAGTTTTCTGACCCTTAGTGTGACCATGACCTTCAATGACGTTGATGTGCATTACACACCCTCGTGGTATAGACAACTGTGTAAAATCAGTCAATGAATCTTGGTTACAAACCAGAAACATTTTTATTCCTAAGTGAGACCTTGATACTAAAAACCTATGGAAGGCCTGCTTGCTGGTGACGTCTACCAAGTGGTGGGCACTATGGCTTCTTGGTGCTTAATAAGTCCTTCTAACAGTATTTATGCTGAGGCAGAAACAAGAGCTCTTTTCCAAATTAAAGCGACTGCATTCCAAATTTTAATTTTTTGGTAAAATCAATATATATTCAATTTGTCAGCATCAAGATTATTTTCTTTGTGTAAGAGCTAAAAATAAAGGTAGAAAAAAAATATTTACCCGAGCCAGGTTTTGAACTCGGATCTTTGCGCTTACAAAAAATTTACAGCGGCTTAACCTACTACACTACGGAGTCAGCTGATTTGATGCGAGTTAAAAATATTGGTATACCAAAGAGCCCACCCCGTTAGTCACGGGGTGATATTTTCTACAATAAAAGTAAGCAAAACAACACATTTTAATTGTTTCTTTTGTTAGAAAACTTGTCACGTTATCATAATACAATGCCCCTGATACAGTAATGACAATTGTTTTCTTGAAATTGAAAATTTTCTTTTTTTAGCGTAACTTGTTCATCTGGAGTGCAGTTGTTTTAATGGTTCATGCAAAAGGAAAGTCGTTTTACTCTTATCATTTATGCGGTTATTTTTTTTTCCGTTTAGTTAACTTTTTGCAAGCAAGTACTGTTGGCATCAAAGACGAGTTGCGGCAGTGTGTGCTCTAGGAAGCCAACTGGAGCATCTCCTAGCAGAAACTCATTTTCAGTACCGACAGGATCACTGGCGTATACTCGCTGGAAAATGCAGCCAGGTAAATTTCTTCCTTTTGGTTTCGAAAATCTGTTTTAAAAGCATGATTGGAGAGACATGGCAGGTCTTGGAAAATTCACCTTGGAAGAAATCCCATGGTTGGCCGAGACAATAAAGTTACTGACAGAACCAGGCAAATCTAGTCACCCACCAATTTTTTATCAGTAGGGGACTAGTAAGGACTGTTAATAGTTATTACTAATATCCAATACTCACCAAATCTACTCAGAATGTTCATGTGCAATAGATGTTTGCCAAGATCTATAACTTTTTATTGAAATCCAGCAAGATGGTTTCCGATATGATCATTCAAGTTTCTCTTTAAAAGTTTATGCTTAACAAGTGGGCCCCTAGTGACCCTAGGGGCAAATTTTGAACAAGGCTGTTCGAGAACTACTAGATGATGCTACTCATCAAATAACTAAGCTTTAGGCCTTGCAGTTATTGACTAGAAGTTTTTCCTATGTCTATATAAAATAGGTGACCATTCTTTTAACCGTAGGTGCCTGATCAGTAGCAAACAACTAAACAAAGCTTCACACCAAAGCTCTGAGCCTAATGGTTTCGGACAAAAAAACAACAACAATTAATTGCTTTTAAAATTATTTAATCAATATAAAATGCATTGGGATGCAGCAATTAATTTTGCCAAGATTTTGTAATAACTATCAATAATCACTGTACAAACATTTACATGAATATACAATGTATTTAGTATAACTATATACTAGAGATGGCCATTTAACAAAGTCATAAACACAATGCATAACATGCACCAATTCATTACATAACACAACTATGTAAATAGTGAAAATGATGTTTCAGAGTGAAATCAGTGATGCTGTTACTACAACAAGAGGGCCAATATAACCCTGCCACGCTTACTTGTATCAACATCAACTGTCTATTTAATCTGTTGTTACTTTCTAACCCCTCTAGACCCAGTTTAACTTAATCAAGACAGTTTCATAAAATAATTAGGTATATACATGTAAGGTAAGGCCTGTGTTGTGATCACATGGTTTCTCTGATTTGACCTGGTGAACTATGATTTTGGCCCCACATGACCCACTTTCAAACTCAACCTAGAGTTCATAACAAAAAACATTCTAAACAACTTTTATTATAACTACTAACACGGACCTATAAACACATGGATTGGCAACTCTCGTATCTTCGTATACAAAGTCAACTTTTTTATCGCGTATGACGATATTTTATACGAGACTTTAGAATCGATGGACAGTATCCGAGGTTTGCCGAAATCGAAAACTCCCAGCGTCCACCTGTCCTCCATATTGGAATGAAACTGGGAAAAACGTGTGTATATAGGTCCGTGCTACTAATGGAATAAGGGTTGTAGTGTGTCCATGATGTAGATATACTTCATCAAGTACAAAACCTAGGTAAAGATCGTCGATTAAGCTAACAGTTGGTAAATTTTAAGGAATACACATGTATTTCTACAGTTAAAAGCTGCTCACTCTCAGTTAGTTGAAAAAACTATTTTTCACAAAAATTGAAATTCTTATTCATAAATATAAAACTAAAGGCTAGAATAAAAAATAAGCAAAAATCTAGGTAGGAATTTGCAGAAATCGATTGAAAAGGTTGGTTACACACACTGCTACACTATATGTTTATAATTTGGTAGCGTATTTTTTATAATTTAAGAGATATACGCGACATGAATTAATACTGGAGCCTTTTTATATGACCATATATTCTAAAGTACGTTATTTACATTCAGTTTGAAGAACTTTATTTTTTTAAGAAAATCTGAGAGCGAGCAGCTTTAAAAGACTTAAAAACAAATTTGTGCATTCAAGAGAATGCCCCCTAAAATCGTTTCACAGAAAATGAAAATATTCCACCAGTGTTGCCCCCCAAGAATCATTATTTTCAGTCAAAAGTTGGTCGATGGTTGGCTTAACAGCCGGTTAAAGTTTCTAACAACTGGGTCCATGAAAGCTGCCAGGTACCAAAAAAAAAATCTCTTTGTTATTTATAAAGTCACTCATATATTACTGAAAAAGTTTAGTTCAGCTGAAATCTATAATTGACTGTGCCTTAACAGAATGGTGATATATATATGATTATTGGTTTAAAATGGTTCTGAAAAACTTGAGACAAGATTTATAGTGAACACAATCCTGTATTTAAATATGGCTTTACAAAACAAAATTGTTCTCGAAAAGCAAGTGTTATATAATATGTCTAAAACTGACATTTACAAACAAAATAATGCAAAAATATACCAATCGATAAGATTTAAGCGTGAGTGGAAACCACAGCGTTTAGCATAAAATGATTATATAACAACAAAGTAAAACAATAAACTTTAATACATGTAGCAAGTCCTAGTCACTGCAAGTAATGAGGGTAAGCATGAGTGACATCAGTGAGTTCATTAGCCTCATTTAATGAAGTGTATATTTTAAAAGTATAATTAAGATAAGCATGAGTGAGATAATCACAAGTGAGATAAGTATGGGTGAGATGAGGTAAGCATGAATGTATGGACATGAGTGAAGTGTGTTATGAGTAGGAGTGTATAAACATAAAATAAGTGTGTTTTGAGTTTTTGTAATTGGGCATGGATGACAGTTATGAGTTAATGAGCATGTGTGGCATGAGTACATTAATGAACTGGTGAAAACAGTATGAGCATGATTTTTTTAATATGAGCGAAATATGGTTGTTTATGAGCATAACTGAAATAAATATGTTTATTAATTGTCCCCATGCTTCGTTAAAATTTGTCAGCATTTTAGGACAAATTGTCAAAAATCACCTCATTGTCTTGGAGTGTTAAGCTTTGAAGCTGCTGTTAGCAGTAATACTTGCATGAATATCTACGTTACTGCACTATGACATCACAGATCAAAATGACCACCTCCATAAACCTTAATTTTTTAGATTTTCAATCTGCAATATCTTCACATTTAATACTCTGAATTTTAAAATTCTTTCAACATTGTGTTCCTCTTATCAAGTGCTTCAATTTGAAGTCAATTATTTTCTGACTTGCCTATATAATTCTCTTTAAGTATTTTGTCCCCAACTGAGAAATTGTCACCAAGTGTATATTTTCACTGCAACTAGCACATTGGTGAATGACAGAGCATACTTAACCAGCATAAGTGTGTTTACGAGTATAAGTGAAATACGTTTGTTAACCGGCATATGTGAGTTAATTAACAAAACTTTGATCTAGATCTAAACTGTGCATCTTTCCATATAAACATAAAAGCTGTGGAAAAATACAACTATAAACTTCTTTCATAACAATGATACAGGATGGCATATTTCTGTATACCAGTATTACATGAGATTCTACACGACATGTCTGAATAAAAACTACTGCAATAATTTGTGCAATCTGTTCAGTGCTATTTCAGAGTACTACACTCGTACAACAAGCATCTTCGAAATCTGTAGGAAACACTAATTTTGAGATTTGTAAATCATCCTTTACCAAAACCAACTGATAAAGCAATACCTGAAAATGGACCTAATCCAGATAAGAAATATTTCAATAGATCACACAGTGTAAATATATTCTGCCCTGGGCATCATTTCATCAGTTTGAGATCTTTTATTGAGAGCAGCATTTTCTATACTATCATTACATATAATAATACATGTAGAATACAAATATTCTAAAACTGAGATTTGATTTGCTTGAGTCTTGAGATCCTCCACTGAGATATTCCACAGTACGTCTGGACAGTAAAGTAAACTTACAGATCAACATTACATGAAATATTTCTCCCCTCGTATAAAACCCCTAGATATCTGGTGATAAAGAGGAGATGAAATACTTGCATAGAAGACTTCCCTTAATGAAAACTGTGAAACATGTGGTTATCACAAGGACTGTTATTCAAAATGTGGCATTTTTGTCAGATGAATTGAGTAGTTTAAGGTCTACTACAACAACTGGTCAATTAAAGTTTCTAGATATATGTAATGAACATCAAGTGTATGCGCACGTGTGTGTGTGTGTGTGATTTTATAATGCACCATGATCACTAGACAAAGATGAAAAAAATCTGTTTACATTTTGCTAAATTGAGACAATGAACATTCATTCAAGTGAAATTTCTAAAAATTCTCTAAAAATCAAGTTAATTAGAAACCAATGTTTAGATTTAATCTACAACAATCACATGCATATTACAAAAAGAAAATTGAAACATTTCAATGTCAGGTTATATACAATATCAGAGTTTTGCATAGAAAAATTATCACTGCATACAGAAAAAGATCTATATCACAAATCATTGACAAAAATTATTCTATGGTATTGTTCTGCCTGTTGGTACTACAAACACGTTGTCATACCCAAACCTAACACTAAATCATATACAATAATGAAGAAACATTCTCATTTCATTTAGAAAAATAACTATTGTAAAAAACAAGAATGCTCTGCCTTATTTGGTCATCACAATCCACTGTCAACAATATCAACAAGCAGCCGTATTTTGTCACTATCTAGTTTAGTCCAATGAAACATTCTGTTTTATTAAAAATAAGTTCTCTTCCCGGTGTCTCTAGCCTGTTTAGAAAATTTGGTGTACTTTACTCGACTTTTAACATAAACACGCTGCTAAACCCTTACCCAGCTAAATTTCTAAAATGGACTTTTCCATCTTTCAATTTTGGACAGTGCCATTATTCAAAGGGGTGCACATTAAAAAATTTACTTACTGAATAGTGGATAGTGCAGATCAATTTCAGATTACACTAATGTGCAGGGTGATCATGATCTGCACTGGTCGCAGATGCATAAACATCATGAACATTTGCCATCGGCAGGGTACCGATTCATAACACAGAAAAGAGCAAAGGCTAATTATCATCTTTACAGGTTACCAAGAGCAACTGCCATTTTTTATCTGATTTATCCGTCTGCTTCAACTGTACAACATAAGAAAATTCAAAACTGAAATCCAAAAATTTTCTTAAGTATCAAAACGCAAACTGATAATACCTCATCTAATATATTTTGATGGGTATTTTGCAGTAATCATGGTAATTGCAAGTGTAATTTGAAAATTCAAAAACATCATGCTGTTTGTCATTCCTTGGTTCAAATCTAAGCATAATTTTATACAGTAAAGTTCCGCTATTAAAACCACGTTATATTAAGACCAACATCGATATCAATACCAAACATTTCAGAACCAAATGGCCCATTTTATAGTAAAAAAAGTCTCAATAGATAGACCATTTCGATATCAAGACCACTTTATGCCAGTCTGAAGGGTGGTCTAATTGAAGGAATTTTACTGTAATGTGAAAAGAACGTTTTTGCTTACTACTCAAAATCTATGACTTATCACAGAAGTTGTGTATTTAAAATTGTTAAGTATATTACATCATATTATTCCTACATAAACATGACATAAGCCCTAAAATATCCAAAATTTACAAAGCATGCTATGAGGTAATCAGGTAACATGACAACCTAAACAACTACCAGTTTACCCACCCTCAACACTATACATACAGATACAGTCCATTTGGGGTAATATGTCAGTGTTGTAAATAAACATACAGATGCAATGTAGCAGTATGGATGGAGTATCCTGAATTTTACCAAGTTTCTACATTCCCTGAAACACTCACAGCTAACCTTTAAGCAGTCTAAAACATCAAACTTTTAATTCAAAGTTCAAAAATGGTATCTACTGTACTTAAAGTGACATTATGCGCATCTTACTGCACATAGTGTATTTTTGGTGACAGTTTTATAAAAGCAATTTTCGGTAGCTGTGCATTTAAATGTGTTAAACTAATGATAATGCCGCATTAATATTTGAAGTTGGTGCTTTAGAAATTAAAGAAATGGACTAATAAAATAATAATTCCTTCCTTGGCAGTGATCTCCCTTGTGTTATTAGTGTTGCTCGGCAGTGGAAGGGAAGCAACTCCACCATGCATTTGTTTATTTCTTAAATTGACTCTCCCAGTCAAAATAGGAAAAGTAATATTTGGAAAGTTATTACTTCGTACTGGTACAGGAAAAGTTTGTTGTATTGGGTTAAAAGCTATTATTTCCTCTACCCTTTTCACACACACCTATTTCAGCTGGAATTTTACTTTAAAAAAATGTGCATAATGTCACTTTAATCATATATCAGTTTTCTGTAAGCATTATTGTGTCATTATTTTACCTTACATACATGTAAGGTAGCTTATCACAAATTGTTTGGTCCCTGAGCATAACTGCCCTTACAAAAACAAAACAGGTCTAATCCCATGCTGTTAAATCTAGTCAATACAATCTGGTCAATACAATCTTGTCATTACAAAATATCACAGCGTTCGAATCTAAAAATACGTTTTCAAACTAATACAAGTGAGTCAGAAAGGCAAATGTGATAGAAACAAGAGCTGTCAGTAGGACAGCACGCTCGGCTCTTTTAATGCTTGAGTCAAGAGTTATCAAATTTAAATGTTTGATATCCCTGAATACTACAAAAAAGTTGCAGATTAATACTTCAAGTGGTGTCATGATGGTTCATAAGTACTCCATCTTTCAAAGTAATATCTCAAATGGTTAAGTCAATAAGTGGACAAGAATGAAAATTTTAAATGAGTTTCTAAGTCGAAAAGGGCCATAATTCATATAAAATCCTTGACAGAGTTACCTTCTCCTGTCTATGTTTGGGTAATCATAATGGTAAACAAATATTCCAACTTTTAACTGATATCTCAAACAGTTCAGTCAAAAAGTGGACTGGTACGAAAAACTTAACCGAGATTCTAAGTTGATAAAGGGCCTTAATTTTTAAAAATCCTTGACAAGAGTTACCTTCTCTTGCCTACAGATGAGGGTAATGATGCAAGCAAGTACTCCAACTTTTCTTCGAAAAAACAAGCTAAAAGTGCTTTGAATGGACACAATCTGCATGGCCAGATCTTGGTAACGACTATCTTTCACTTCACTGACTCACTTCAGGACACAACAGTCTCTTTACTGATCCTTACTGGGCCCCAACAGTTATTCCTGAAGTGAGGAGTACTCACTATTAACCCCATCATCATTGCCACCAAACAAACACTATTAACCCATGTTTCATTGCCACCAGACTAACGTATTGTCCCATTGAAGCAAGTCCCCCTTTCAAGCAACTTATCAAAGAGCTTTGTCTAAAAGTAAGGATTTCTTTATTTGTGTTATTTCAGACTGCAATTGGATTTTGACATGGTGCCTAGACAAAGTAGACTTTATGCCCGTACACATATTCATTACAGCAATATCATCCCCTCTTAACTGTGTTGCCAACATATATTGAATGTATCCACACTACTTATGACCCAGTGACCTTGACTGTGACAGTGGCCAACATATATCGAATGTATCCACACTACAAAATGACCCAGTGACCTTGACTGTGACTTGTTGCCCTCCTGTATGATACAGCTAGTTCATGAAGGATTTTGACCAAGGCAAACAAAGTATCTTTACACTTTATCCACTGGTCTGATCCTACACAACTACCTATAATCTGAATCCACTATAGATTATTCAACCCAGATTTAGAATACATATTTTAAACTAAATTTCATGAATTTATACCTGAACATTTGCCTTATGGATTTTTGAGTGACCTGAGCATCACCTGAGACGAGGATACAACTAAACATACTATGTTAATATTGCATTGTACACAATCATATAATTAGACATTTGAAACTAATGTCCTAAAATATCTCTTCACCCATTTCTTCCTGAACATGCCTCCATATAAAACACACTACTTGAACAGTATATCTGCAAGAAACCTCTCTATACTCTAAGCTGCTAAAGATCCAGCACCTGCACCAAACTCTTCTTTCTTCTTTAACCCTTTCTCACCTTCAACTGCTGATGCTATTTCTCCCCCTTCTCAAACATTAGAATCAGCAAATTCCATCATCTTTTAGTTAAGTTTACCCATATCATACAGCTCAGTGTTCACTTTCATTACGGCATCGGCTTACACCAAAATTCTTGCTAAGTAACACTTCATCTCTAAGTAAAACTTCATCACTACAACTTTAATTGCCGACTTGATACACTGAATGTTAATGGCTTTTAGGGGTAAGCACATATTTTCAGACACCGGCAGTATTTCAAGTCGTGTTTAAAGAATCACTGCTGGTTTATAAACACCTGTTGTATACAAATATCTAACATCATCACAACGTGTTTTCTCCAAATACGTAAAACAGCCCATGTACTTCATTTTAATTTCTTCATTTACGAAATCTTCTCAAATGTCACTTGGTTTGTTCTAGTCAAGCACTATTTTTAGGTAAATATTTACTCAGCCATCTTTGCTGATCTTGCTCTCTTGTTTCATTTGCTTACAGGGGTATCCGACCTTCCGTCCGTGCTGTCACTTTCTGACGTTGATGTCGGCGATAATGAACTTGTTGTACGCACACTTTCAATATCACAATCCTTAAAATATTTATGCTGTAGAGAGTCACTTGCACTTATTCTTCGATGAGGGTTAAATGTGAGCAATTTCTGCAAGGACAAAAATTGAAAACTCATCATACAGAGATGTTACGAAAATCAACTGAAGGTAAATATGTGCACATAAAGTCAAAAGCAAGATTTAAAGAAGATAAAGTAAACAGCAGTATTTAAACAATATTAATAACTGCACATCAGGTCTCGAAAGGGTTCTTAAATGCTTTTTAGACAGTTAGCAGTCCCCGACCCAATTTATTCCTTAACTAAGTGCAACAACTATGCACAGTTACTAATGCTGCTTTATGTGAAACACAAAACAAGCCTAGTCATGTTTTAAAAAGTTCTGTCTACACATTTTACTGCTGCATTTTATGTCTAGTCAACTGACCTCCAACATAGTGCAACAACTTGAAGTTACTACAACCCATTATTATATGTTGAAAACAATTTGTCAATAAAGGTAGGGGATTACAGCTACAATGTACATATTTCCGAAAGATGTAACACATGAACATCTACTTACTTCAAACAAGTCCATGGCAACTGGATCTATTTCACGTATGTAACTTGAGACAGAACGAGGTGGAAATGCTCGAAATGAGCTCCATGGTAACGAGACATGTTGTGGCCAGTCAGACTCCATTGGTCTTCCCCTGATCCTGCAAGCAATAAGTAACTGTTTCTAAATATGTTCAAACACAGAGAGAACAGTGGTCAAGTTTTACACTAAGGCACACTATAATAATACACAAATGTATTTTATTTTACATAGAAGTATCAGAAACCACTGAAGACACTCCTGATTACTTGCATCTCCCTGTCCTCAGCTATTACTTTTTTTTACACATTTCTGTAGTAAAATAAGAATTATACAAGAAAATTAAGTTATTTAAACTTATTTTCTCTCCAGTTTTACATATAAGCTCTACACAAAGATTGCAGTCATTTCCTAACAGACTTTTCTGGACCAAAAGCACACTCTAAGTAATGCTTGCCCACCTCTGTGGTCAAGTGGTTAGAGTCGCTGACTTAAAATCACTGTAACCTCTTATAGATTGAAGATCATGGGTTCAAGCCCTGCTCCTTACCATACCTCTTTATGTGAGAAAATTGGTAGTTCCTTACGGAGGATAGGAATCTAGTACTGGTTCTTCCATGGAATGATGGTTAGGTTAGCTACCTGTCTGTTAAAATGACCAAAATACAGCTGGAACTGGCATTAAATTCTTACAACTACAACAACTACAAGTAATGCTTGTTTTAATACACTGTAACTTGCAATACTGGTTGTTCACTATATGGCCCCAGTAGACAGCATTCATAGCAAGCTATATTTTGTTACTAAAGACAAATACAATGTACTGAAAGGTTTTGATACTGTTGGATATAGTTTCCTGATCTCAAATTCACTGGATTTACCCACCAGTGGTAACCAGTCTTCACTGCACAACTGTGTAATCTGTGTTTGTGTTAACAATTTATCTAATAGACTCTGTGTTTCTACTTACTCAAATATCTTAATGAGCTGATCGATATCTGATTCCCCACAGAACAATGGTCTGAAATAGTAAGTATAATAGTCTGAAATCAAAAGAATAAAAGTACTGAAAGACTGATGGAAGGTGATAATTATTAGCTAACTAAAATTAAGTAAAGTGGGTGCTATTTTAGGAATTTGACAGCTTGCGAACATTTTAATACATTCCTTTAAATATACACAAGTTTCAAAATATTTGTTACCAAATTTTGTACATAAGCTTTTTTCCCATGTTTTGAATTTTTATATGCATTTTTACTGCTGACAACCCTTTCATTAAACAGCCATTTGGCTCTTTACTGTTAAGGGGAAGTAACTGATACATATGGGTGTTTGTCTGTTTGACTGTATTTAGACCAAATAAAAACCCTGCACATTACCATAAGATGTTTTTATCACTTTCCAAAACTATACACATGTATATATATTTTAACAAAATTATGAAAATTCAGTAAACTGAAGCAGTATAAAGTAACACAAAGAGCAATGATTATGAAATAGTCAAAAGAACAATGAGGTAAAAAGGTTATAAAAATTGGTGTAAAACATAAATAAATGTATAAAGTGATAAACAGGTAAAAGCGGACAAGGGTTCAACAGTCTAAAGAACTACTTGAACGAGAAATGTTGCCAAAATTCATGCAAGGTTATTGTATCTAATGCTATGACCTCGTTCTTTGACCTCAAAGATCAATGGACAGTTTCAACCAAATATCTACATTAGCTTTTGAGATAGAAACTTGCGTGTGAGAGAGTGTCATAGGACTTGATAGCTTAATACCTCTTTAGAGTTATGAATAAATGCATTAGTATCATGTGACCTTACTAGTAACTTGTATACAAAATTAACTAACCTAAGTGTGACACCAATACCAGTATTTGGTAGAAAGGCTAGCAATATTCTTTGAAACTTGTAGTTAAAACATTGTGAAACATTGAAAACAAATCATTGTTAAAAAATTAAATGACTGTGTCCAATTACTAGATTTTCAAATAACTGGCTTACGTAAATTATTTTTTAAATTTTCTTTGGACTTTAGACTCCTAGCTACCAAAATCATGCCTCTACCATGGCTTCATTCTCTTGTCATTTAGAAAAAGGAGTTTGCTGACAAAAACTGTGTTAAATCTTGCTGACAGACACTGTGGTTAATGTTGTATGAAAGACAAGTCTTGTTTTTCTCTACAGTGATAACTGGCCATGTTGGAGTTGCAGTAACCAATAAACAATGGTTTGTCATATGGCTTTCGTGGGTAATCACTACATAACTCCAAAGCATTATACATTAGGTGATAAACAATGATCAAACAGATGTTTTCTTACTTATTAGAAACTTAAATAAGTAAATTGTAATACCTTCTGTTGAAGAGTTCAGCAAATATACACCCACAGCTCCACATGTCTACTGGTGTAGCATACTGTGCTTGAAGGATTACTTCTGGAGCCCTGTACCATAGTGTTACAACCTAAAACAGATCTATACACTGTATCTTTAAATTCAAACTGTTTCCTCGCTTCCTCCCGTAGTGACTTACTAACTTCATCCATTTAAAAAACATGCAGATAAAATGAATTAATAAATTATGTCAAGAGATGGTTTCTGCTTAAAAATGACGTTCAAATTAGGCCTGTTGGTTGGACTTTGATTTGAGCATTTGACCTGGTCTCTCAACAAATTATCCACCAAATGTGAAGGCAATGAGAATGATTTATTTGTAGAATTATGTAAGACTTTTGGGACCCCAAGTGTGACCCTGACTTGGAGATAGCCACATTAGTGAGGTGCACAACATACCAATGTGGTATAAGCAACAACTGTGTGAAGTTATTTGAAATCTGGTCCATGCATGTAGATGTTACAACTAAGACATGAAATTGCAGATGGACATACACACAGAACTATGCAAACTGTTAATCCTCAAACCAGTCCATGACTTGTAGGGGACTTATAAGCCCTGTTAAATGAAGTTTTGGTCTACTTCTATTTCCTGTGACTTATATACAAGTGACTACCGTAAGACTGAGTACTTTATATGTACATGTATTTTTTTTAGAGATTATTTATAATTTCAATGTGTTACCACTTGTGTTAGTGCCATCTGAAAGCCATAGACTCTTGCTAGACCAAAGTCTGCTAGTTTCAGTTGACCATCAAAAGAAACGAGGACGTTCTGTGGCTTGAGGTCTCGATGAACTATTCTGTTTGAATGCAGGAAATCCACACCACTTAACAACTGGAACATCAAGTCCTACAAATACAAAACAAAACCTGCATAATCTTTGAGTGTGCTAAGCAATCCAGAGGTATAAGTTACAAGTAAATGGAAAACTACATTACAATACAAACATGACAAAGTCCCCATCTGCTTGATGTCCTTATTTGGAATTTGGCTACTTAAACTTGTAGGATTTTGGGATCAAGTACAATTCTTCATCTTCAATTTAGATAGACGAGTTTTGTATTTAGAAATACTAAAATTGAATGATTAGCACAGTTGTTAACAGCACCATAGAAATAATGCACACCAATTCTGTTAAATCAACACAGACAATCAAAGACTTCATTGCAAACATATTTGAATCTGACATTTAGCTTTTTCTTAAGGCGATATTACCTCCAAAAACATGACAAAAGAAATTGAAATAATTTAATTTTAGTTCCGTTTCAGGGAAAATAAAAGAACATTATAGTCATATTTAATATTAAGTCTTAAAAGTGGATTTGAATTTTCATCAAACATTTAAAACATCATATTCAATAAAAGAATCTGAAAGGTAAGCAAAAACCCTGTAACCTTAAAATCTTATATCTATTTATAACACGCTACATTTAATTTGAATTAATCATGTTATTTGGACAAGTATTGGTAATTCACACTTAATATATTCCAGTCTGAAAGGACTGTACACAAGGATTAATGGAGCATGCTATCATCCTATATCTGATATAAAACTATTAAAATATTTTTCAAATCTCTGTGATACTTAATTCTTGTCTACTTTAAGGTTGCATGCAGGTCAAGCCATTCAGTGAACTTTGAATGCAATCTTTTAACCATGACGTCAAATCTCTACTAAGTATCTTAATAAGTCAATAGCCTTAAATTAATCAAATAGAATTGCTAATAGCATGTTGATATTCAATAATCAGCAAATAAAAACATCTTCAGGTAATGTGTACATTATACATAAGCCGAAAAAAACCCACATGGCCTGTGCAAAATAGTTCTTGTTTATACCAATTCATTTACTCTAGATTGTGAAACAAGTTCTTACAACTTATACCAATTGATCTAAATCGACTTCAAAGATAGAGGGAAAAGAGTGTGTGAGTGTGGAGTAATTTGGTATCCTGCCTAAGAACACTATCACCACAAGGCAACAGTTGGGATCAAACAAGAAACCCTCTGATCCTCAGACAAACTAACTATCACTGAGCCAATGTGGCTGCAAAAAATAGTAAGCTAGTTCTGCATGAAAGAACAGTTATGGAGACATCGAAAAATCACTGACAATATCCCCACAACTAACACAAGGAGTAAACAGTGCTATTAACAGGAACATAAGTTTGGATTGCTTTTAAGTTAATGCAACATTTCAGACAAATCTACACAATCCAAAACATATGGCAGTTCATTGATAACAATATGTGTTTCAAGTTTTGAAGTTTCTCCAAATAATACCAAAATACAAAATATTACTCTGATCCAAACATAGTCAAGGGCATATAACTTTAAAATGCTGTAATGGGTATGCACCAAAATGAGGCCTTGTATACCACACTTCAACCGGTGAGCATACTCACTGGCAATAGAAATACAACTTTACTATAATAAAAATTGAAACTGATGTGCTTGACCAGACCAAGGTCAGGTAGACCTGTAATAAGAGATGACCATTGCAGTACAAACTGAAACCAGTTTTCAAGTGAAAGAATTAGTTTGTGGTTATTTTCTGTAGATCTAGCCTTATATGGAACTTTACCATCTGCACGATTTCAGGAAAATGTGACTTGTCTTTTTCTACGAAATTGAATAAATTGAAACTTGCCTTTGAGTATAAGTTTCATTGCAATTCCTAGAAAATGGTTAGGTAGTCCACATAATGACATTAATATTCTATACTTACACTAGATCTAGTAATTCATTCTGATACAGATCATGTATCAGGAAGCTCTACATTATGACAACATGTTGCAATTTGTTTTGCAAAATAACTGATAAATTTACCAAATTTGGTTTTTTAACTAATTTGTTGAATAGGGTGAGATTTTAAGTAGTCACCGACTGTTTTGCAGAGGCCGTTAAGGTACCAACTTTACTTTCTGAGACTTTTCCCTTCAGTCTTGATGTGTTAAGTTAAAATCTGGTTTATGTCTCTTATCATCAGTCAAACTGAACTCAGGAAAAAAAATAGACATAACCTTTTTCTAGCAATTTGTAAAGTAAAGTTTCATTACTTTAATTAGACATTAAACAAAACCCAAACAGAGTACATTATGTCCGATATAAAACACAAGTGGACCTACTTTAATTTTGTCAGGACCAAGACCGGGTGACGGACATTTCTCAAGGTAGGTTGTAAGATCCTGGTCAATGAACTCAAACACTAACTTGAGTTGTATTTCACCTCCCAACGACTGTGTGTGACGAACATCTAGCAGTCTGAAAATATACATGTAAAATCATTGAAATAATATCACTACCTCCCAGTAAATAATCAGTAAAATGTAGTGTAGGTCAACTTCATCTACTGCTCTGCTCTGTCTCAATCAGGAATGAAAAAAAAAGCTGACCAAAATATTTTACTCCGTAAGGCCAGTGTTTTTTGATTTGTTTTTACTCAAACCCGCCGCCTCTATTTTTTCGTATTTTCAAAAAAAAAAAAAATATTTTTTTTTCACTTTAATTTTTCAAAAGTTGAAAATTTAAAAATCGCGAAATTCTGCTCGGGGAGGGGGTATTCTTATGTCGGATTTTAGAAGAGAAAGCAGGTCCACGATGAAACAAAGTTTGTCATGTATAAAAAACTTTTTTTTTTCCCTCCTCCGTACAGAGCTTTTCAATTTCAAACTTCGAGTAACAAGAAATAAAAAAATTCTGGCCTAACAACAGTTTCTTTTACAGTGATTATTTTAAATGAATAACCTTATTTATAATAGTTATTATATACATTTGTAAACTGTCTAAATACTGTCATTCCAATCATTTCCTATTATTTAACTGTCTAAGTACTGTCATACTTATGATTCTGACACAAGCAGCTGCTTTTCCTGTATGACCATATAGGGAAAAGCCTGTATTTCATTTAACGGTAAAATATAGCATGTTTACCAAGGACGACGTGCCGTGAATGACGTAACGACGTGATGTATGTAAACAAGCGCGTCCAATCGTACTTTGGGTTTAAAGTTACAATGATCTACTACTACGCGTTAAATGAAGTTCAAGATAGTTTTCAAAGAAAATAATGTGTTAGAATCAAAATAAAAAATCATTCCCAATATTTTATCACTAGATAAAATACAGTCAGTCGTTTTGATGTGAAAAATTAAATCACGCATCCAAACTCCTGACTATATTTTATTCAACGATAAAATACAGGGAGACATTTATTATTTCTAAATTAAACTGTCTGAATAATGTGATTCCTATGATGTAACTGTCTAAATGCTGTCATTCCTATACTTTAACAGTCTGACTACTGTCTTTTCTATGTTTTAACTGTTAGAATATACTGTGATACCTATTATTTAACTGTCTGGATACTGTTATACCTACATTGTATTATTTAACTGTCTGGATACTGTTATACCTATTATTTAACTGTCTGAATACTGTTATACCTATTATTTAACTGTCTGGATACTGTTATACCTATTATTCAATGTCTGGATACTGTTCAATCTGACTAAAATCATCTCCTCAAAAACGCTACGCTATTTCAGAAGATTGTCAACTTAAGTCAGATTGGGATACTGTTATACCTATTATTAAACTGTCTGGATACTGTTATGTATATTATTTAACTGTCTGGATACTGTTACAGTCGACTCTCATTATCTCGATTCTTTTGGGACCAAAGAAAATAAGTCGAGATAACGAAAAATCGAGATAACCGAAGTTGGATAAACTATGCTCGATAGGGGAAGGGAGGGGGGTAAGGAAGATTATTGTTGATAGAAAGACGTTTGCTTCTTTCTACCATCTTATGATCTGAGTAATACACAGGTTGGAAATGAAACTAGCACGTAGGTTTAAATCAACTAAATGTACAATTCATCTGATTCATGTTGCCTTGCACCCCGGTGCCGAAAGATTGGATTTCCCCCGGGTCCTTCTCCAAAACTCTCAGCGTTTGCAGATCAAGATATCCTCCCAAGTTGGTTACCGGGCCCTTCTCTGGATTGCTTGACTAGCGCTCGGACAAGTTCATGACTTCCGCCCTCCGACATGACTCTTCCGTTTTTTTTTCAATATCGAGCTGTTCTCTGTCTAATGTGTATGTACTGAAGACACGACTTATAATTGACAGAATAAATTTTCTCAGTTTTGACACAATTCAATACAAATTACCCATTCCGCATATTACACAGCTTATGTCGCAAACAAACAATTAATTAATTTTGGGTCATTAACCGAATCACTGAGTGAATAGTGAATAGTGGTGTTTTTCGCACCTCTGACAGCAGACGACAATTGAGCGAATACAATCACGTGCAGCTTATCCCACCTTGTTTGGCAGGTGATAAATGTCAAATTGAGATATCAGATGTCAAAATAGAGGAAATTTCATAGTTGGGGATCAAACATTTAGTCGAGATAACGAAAAAATCGAGATAAACAAATCGAGATATCCGTAGTTGATTTATATAGAACAAGAAGGGAAAAAGTCGAGACCGGAAAAATCCAGTCAAGATATCGAAAAATCGAGATAACCGAAGTCGAGATAACGAGAGTCGACTGTATATCTATTATTTAACTGTCTTGATACTTTTTTACCTATTGTTTAATTAACTGACTGGATACTGTTATACCTATTGTTTAACTGTCTGGATACTGTTTTACCTATTATTTAACTGTCTAAATACTGTTATACCTACTATTTAACTGTCTGGATACTGTTATACCTATTATTTAACTCTCTAAATACTGTTATACATATCAATCAACTGTCTAAATACTGTTATACCTATTATTTAACTGTCTGGATACTGTTATACCTATTATTTAACTGTCTGGATACTGTTATACCTATTAATTAACTGTCTAAATACTGTTATACCTATTATTTAACTGTCTGGATACAGTTTTACCTATCATTTAACTGTCTGGATACTGTTATACCTATCATTTAACTGTGTGGATACTGTTATACTTATTATTTAACTGTCTGGATACTGTTATACCTATTATTCAACTGTCTAAATACTGTTTTACCTATTATCTAACTGTCTAAATACTGTTATACCTATTATTTAACTGTCTTATAACAGTCAACCCTATGATTTGTATGTCTTAATACCTGTATGCCTAAGATTTAACTGCCCAAAGTGTTCCCCAGTTTTTAGTTTAAACATATCTATTCACCAATTTTTACAAAACATACATAATTAGAAATTATTGTGCAATCCAAAAAGTGAGAGAATAGAACCGAAAGCAAACTGCTAGTTAAAAGATGTGTTCCACCACATACGAAATCACGGTACTAATGGGTTATGACAGAAGTAAATTATTTCGATTGATTGGCTTCAGTAAACAATAAAGTCATAAACATTTAATAAGTTAAATGCAAAATCTTGAAAATGATGACAAAATGAACAGAGATAACAGAAGATGCATATTTTTTAAAGTAAAGGTGAAAAAATAGAAGGGAAGAGAAGTGATTGGAACAGTTGAAGTAAGGAGTCAACACTACAAGTTTGTACCTTGCCTTTCAAAATGTTTTGACTTTTCTATGTACGTTTGAACAGTAGAAAATATATAGCTATAATGAGTGATGCTCAACTGCTCAACAAGAGATTTCCAAATAGGAACACTTGAACAAAGGTCGGACAAATTTGTGAAATTTGGTTAAGTAAAGTCGGTCGAATTTCCTCAAAAGCGTCTGCACTCCAGGAAATAGTGTTTAGCTCACAGTCTCCCGTTTGTCACATAAGCAAAAAGGTGAATCGATGATATTTTTGCTCACAAATTTTACTGTATAGATTTAACTGCCCAAAGTGTTCGCCAGTTATTGATGGGACAAGTTTTTTAAAGGTCTCCATGATGTTGACCTTTCACCTCAAAATCAATAGGGGCCATGTACTGGTCATGACCATCCTACCCACAAAGTTTGAGGACACTAGGCCAATGCATTCTCTAGATATTGAATGGACAACGTTTGGTCTACTGACAGACAGACTGAATGACCAATGTACCTCTCCATCTTCCATGGGGCAAACAATTATTACAAAAGTTAATACTTTCGTATCAAATTCAAGGTCAATACAGTCTATCACTTACTGTGTATCTTTATCTACCCAAACGTTTGGGACAGCACATCAAAACAAATATTATTTTACACCTAGCCATACTGATTCATATTCATGCCAATTTGTTAAGGGTACAGTATGATCAATAGATCCACTGTATGCAGCTAATTCTATAACAACAAACCCAATCAATCATCTCTCTCCTATTACATTACAAAATTCAATACCTGACTTCTGTGAAATTGTGCATTAAATCTGGTATTAATATTTAAATCCTATTATGCAATGCTAGAAGTTAAAATCAACACAATCATAGAGATCTGCACAAAATGCAAATTAAATGGCCATGTATCATATGATTTCCATTCTACTTTGCAACTATTCATACATAAACCACATCAACATAATGTTTCAATGTTTATAGCAGTATATCTTAGCTTAGCTGCAAGGACATCTTCAAGGTCACTCAGAAACAGGCCCGGTCTTTCCTTGTTGGGATAAAGCCAGTACTGGTGGCATCTGGTGAGATGCCATTATTTATCACCTAAAACAGAATGAAGTCAATGGCACTTGGTATTTTTTCCCACTAGAGCAGTAAGAGCAACCTTTAATGTCTGTATTAGTTACAACTCATTGATTGTGAAACAACCAGTTCAATTAATAAACTAGCAACAAACATTTGATCACAGGAAAAAGTTGGCCTGAGTGTAAGGGTTTTGACAAGGGTTCTACACAATTATCCTCAGAAATAAAGCTGAAGGGTCATTCTATGTAGATTATGTGCATTTAAGATAAAAATGGGCGAAATCAAGCCAGTTATATTCAAAGTGTCCGTTGATTTTCAACAGCTAGTTGAACCCCCTTTGTGTATGATGCACGTATGTCTAATAATAAGAGGTGATCATCCAGGGTTGATTGCAATAGTTCTCACACTGTGCCCATTTGCAAACTGCATTCAAGTTGGATGTTGTGTACAATGCCCACAGTGTTTACCTATTGAGATTCAATCATCCTAAATCTAAAACAAAATTTACAAAAATCTTGTATAATCCTTCAGACCTGACAATATTCCGATGCTCGTATGCCTCAAGCTGTTTCAGTAGCGATATTTCTCTGATGGCACTCATTGGCATTCCTTCCTCTGTGTTCTGTATCCGTATCATCTTCATTGCCACAAACTGACCTGTCTTAAGGTCACGACCTTTGTACACGACCCCATATGCCCCTTTCCCTATCAAAGAAACTTCCTCATATTGGTGTTCCCCGGAATCTTGGCGGCCTCTGCTTGACTGAGCCATTCTTCTTCTTGTGTCTTACTGCACTTTTACATTTTGGTCAAAGAGATCTGAAACTGTATACAATACTCAGATTAATTTAAAGTAAATGCTTGCAGATGTGCTAACATAATATACACAATTGTGCTGTTCACATTCTTTGAAACTTCTACATATACATGATATATACATGTATATACATATATACATAGAAATAAACCACATCTAAAGCAAGCTGAATCATACAACCACTAATTAATGCATCATGACACACATATTATAGTCATCTTGGCACACTGAAACAAAATTCTTTGTGTATAAAGGGGCATAACTTAAAGTGATATTACCCTTCAAAGTGACTATCATAATTTTAAATGAAACATAAATCAGTGATTTATACTCCTATAACAATTAACATTGCCATAGTTTTAACCCACAAATAACAATCTGTATAACAGTTGCATTCACATAGAATATAGAGGACATCTATAAAAATCTTTTTTAAATATCCTAGTCAAAAATAAAAAAAATGAACCCTTTCGGTTATGTATATCTTTATTTGTATTTGTCAATAATAGAAATAAGTTGGTAAAACTTATTTTTTATATGTTTTTAAAGCATCTACTATGTTTGAGCATCATTCTTAAAGTTAATTACTATAAACAAATGTGACCATTTTGAAGGGTAATATAACTTTAAACCTAAAAAAAGGCACATTCAGAAATTTCACTGTACAATTATAATGTCACATGCGCCACAGAGTACAAAGTTTGAAGGCTATAAAGGGAATACGTATGTATAAAATTAAACGAAAGGACTGAATTAATTATTCCTAACCAACCCCTGATCCCTGACATCCTGAATGCATTAGTGTTAGAGGGTATGAATTGGTGTCAGAGGGTATGAAAATGATATAAATTTTGACATCACGAATATTCTTTGTTAAAATTTTAACAATTGCCATATTGTTAATATAAGTCACCCTAGTGCAAAAACTCAATAAGTGCAATTGAAAACAGTTGCACGTATTGAGTTTTTGCACTAGGGTGACAAATTATTATGTTATTCTAAGTCATTGCACTTGAATTGTCCAAGTTGTTGCACAGTGTCTTAGCTGAAGATTGATGTGAACAAACGTCAATCACGCTTTAAATCAAATGACTGACATGTGAGGCTGGATGCAGTAATGATATATAATTCTGATACGAGTATAGAGTCTACTGTAATATAACCTGCAACATCTATGTATGTACAGTGTTTTCATAGTTTGCACAGAAATAGTATTATTTCGACAGGAACCTAGAATCATAGTCCTGACAGTGTTAAAATTGTATATAAATGCATTCCACATGCTAGTCCAACTAAAATATACACAAGTTGAGATATTGTGTTATTTTTATATGGGCAATATTTCTCCTCTTGTTATATAGCGAGATTATGACAAAAAAAAAAATCTCCGAATTTGCTCAAGACGTCGCGTTATGATTTTGACTATCCACATGCTAGTTAATTGGTCACCCAACAAAAAACTATCATACAAATTATTGCCACTATTTAGCTGTTTAATGGACAGGCTGGTATGGACAACACTGGATATGATTTTTTTTTTAAATAAACATAATAGCAAACACTGTTGAATCTTAAATAAATTCCTGTTAAACTGAGGTAACAAAATTACATAAACATTAAACAGCAGGAGAAATACAATCATGTACACACCATAACTTAATATTGTGAAAGTTGTTCATTTATAAATACAATTTCTAAAGATTACAATTTGTAATCGTTATCTGACAGTGATAGGTCTTTATAAGGTGATAAAAAACAAAGTTTACACTAAATAAATACATATAAAGAATCTGCCAAAGTTTTTGTTCACAGCGAAATCTCTATCCCAATTTATGAATGAGTCGAGTGATGGCCACCGGGTTGACAACAAAGAATGCATACCGAAAAGTTTTTGATGTGACAGCAACATAAACAAAATTCATTATGTATTCTTACCTTCTCGTATTAAAGTTGGTTTTACATAAATATGTTTAGCAACAAAATATCTGCTGATTACAACCGTTTTCTATTTTTAATTAATTTTCTTTATTTTTCAATCATTCATTCCTCACGAACACATGTACACACAAACTGGAAAACCCAGTGTTTGATTGGTTGAACGTTACAGCTGGCATACCAAAGGAGGTCAAAGTTCACCGGGATAAACCAACAGAACCGAAGGGTATTTTATGCATAGGCCTAATCCAAAAATCAATGAGAGATATAGGTTGACTATCGATTCCTGCTTGTTCATTTCCTTTGACACAAAATTATGGGACGACTGTGCAATTAGGGCTTTAGTATACTCTAAAATAGGTCGAATTTTACCTAAAACTACAACCAGAGCGGGCGTATCAGACGGGGGTTTAACTGGATGTTGTACCGCTCTCCACCCACGCAGTTTTATTATACCAACGCTCAAAACTGCATGTGTACCATTCATTATTCCACGGACCTATATGGTCCGTGATTATTCGAATGCCGATCTCTGCGCTGCATAGACATTTTAAGGCTAATTCAGATTTTGCACCTATTATTTTTTTAACATTATCAATGTCCTCACATTATCAAAGTCCTCCTGGTGGTTTGAAAAGCTTTTGAGGCTTGGCAATCTTCTTTTTTAACCCTACCCATTGTCATATATGTCAATGATGACGGTTTGCCATTATCAGAAAAGAAGATAATTGTGTCATGTTTTTGTGGATGGGTGGCGTGGGACTGTCAGAATCAAGTTTTGATTGGGACTCGGTGTAGATCTATGATGCACACGTAAAAAGATGAAGATCGAACTTGTAACAATCTTATACAGAAGTTAGACTGAGCCGCCATATAGTATACCAAACTGTACAGATTGTAAAAGTGCTCTTATAGTAGTTAATTAATTTTAGTATTATGATACGGATTATTGTCAAGGAACTGCAAGAGGATCTGAACCGACTACAAGAGTGGGAGCGGGACTGGCTGATGATTTTAATTTCGAAAAGTGCGAGACCTGTCACCATATGTATCACCAACAAACGAAAAATCATAAACGCCCAGGTACTTAGCCTTTTGGCCATGGAAAGTGTATGAGTCTACGATTTTCCCGGTACAGATTAATAGTCATCAACCAGTCCCGCTCCCATTGTTAACGGTTCAGATCCTCTTCCAGATGAGTGCTACGCATTATTCGGAAAAAGAAGAAGAACAACTAGCTCTACATGGTGGTGTTTGTCGACGCGAGGCACAATGCAAAATACATGTGTCATAAATTGTATGACCTAGATTTATGATCCAGCTGTAACACGGTTATAAGCCGCACAGTTATAGCACTATATGTTTAAAGCAGTAACTTCCCTTGAGAAATGTCAAATAAAAAAGAAAGGTACTTGCTTTATCTGATAATTTAATGGTGAATATTGGTGTTGAATCTTCAATCGGTAAAATTACCGCCAAAAGATCATCTACACGTGTATGAGCGGGCGGTGTGTCCCCTACTAGAATATTAATAAAACATTTAATGAATGAATTTTGCATTGTGTATAGTAAAGTGTTTCATTCATTAAATGCTAGAATGTTGGATATTATCTCCTAGGACATTATTATAAGCTCAACTTTGCACAAAACGGGACATTTAATTTAGCCCCTTCATTATTTTGCAACGTTCCGGCAAAGTTTTAACTTAGTGTTTTATGTTTATAATCCAGAGTTGTACGTTTTGTTGAAATCTAAATAGACGATTTTAAATTTTGATTTTTAATGTCCTCCTGTGCAAAATTGAGCTAAAGGGGGTAATGTCAGTTTACCCACCTACATGCCTAATTTCAAGCTCGTTTTAACTTGATTTCTGACCATTTACTGAATCTGAGACTATTACAGTTTTGCTCGGTAGAAAGGTTTCATCATATACAAGCAGTGTACGCACCTGCTTTCTTTTAATACAAATCCACGTGCAAATTAAACTTTCACGCGCGTCTGAATCAGATGTGACGTCACAGTTATATTTATAGCTGTGCTGTTGTACCATGTGATCAAATATTTTTAAGATGGCGACGTTCTTAGCAGTTCCGCTAAAACAAGCTTACGAAGTTGATGTTGTAAAACCGTTCCGTAGCTTCATTCAAAACACTTTTAGCTCTGCAAATCCGGATGATTATAACACGGCGATCAGCGAATTTCATAAACTTCGAAATTTAACCATCACTAAATCAGTTGACAAACACGAATCGGCACTTGAAGTTTTGTACAGGTGAGTCAGGGAAGTGGGTGGGGAGTAGGAAACAAAGTATGTTTCTTGTTTTAACCAAATTCTAATGTCCAGTGACTTGAAAGTCACGATATTTTGTGATGTATTTAATGAAAAGATTGCAGAGACAATCAGTGGTTAAAGGTTTTCTTTAATTTTCATATGACCTGATTGCGAAACAAAATTTGAATAATCGCGCTTGAGACTCACTTCAGATGGAACCACCCGCAGAAAGAGAGCAAGGCATTTCGTCTTGCCCTAGGACACAGTCACTTGGGTCAACATGCATATCCGCAGTTCCATGGTGGCTCCATTTGATACATAACATGATTGATAGTTTTCAAAGTAAAAAAAGAAGCTTGTTTGTGCAAGTTACTTGCTACTTAGTACTTTGTTGGGAAAGAGCTTTGTAGCTTTATTTTCTGCCTTGCTCATACTCACAATTTTAGACTGTTTCAATTTTGAAGAATTACATGCATTCATGCTGTTCTCCCGATATTCGACGGGTTCTCCTGTTATTTAGACCCAAACCCGGCGCCCCGGTGAAGCTCGCAACTATACAAAAAACTCTGGGTACATGAAAATTTGTGAAAAAAACCGACGAGGTTCATAAAATATCAACCTATACATGGTCAATGCCCTGACACATGATATCGATAATTTAAGATAACTAGTGTTGTGTACAGTTGATTAGGTGACGAAACTGATGTGTTGACATGGTTGACACGAGTTTGTGCTAATTGTCACTATCATCTTACTCCGAGGTAAATTGCCTGGAGGGTAGTTAGCGGAGATTCATAAACTTTTCAAACAGCGATGATTAGCCGATAATCAACCGTCAAACAAGTCACTACTCTCCAAACATGCCATCAGATTATCATTCAATCTAAAAAAATGGCCAAAATTAAAACATTTCCTCTTGCTTGCCAAAAATGAACACACACACCTTTGAAATAAAATATTTCCTCAGATAGTTTTGACATACGAAAGTATTTGAAACATAGCAAATTAGAAAGGAAACTACGCTTTAGTATTTAATGATTATTCACGGTAATTGGTATATCCCGGTAATTAGTACATTGAGTATATATCTGTCATGTCTTATTTGACCATTTTCTGGATGTGGAAAAAAGTAAACTTTGTTGTCCAGTAGGGCAAGGGCAAGGAGTGGAATGTAGTACCGGTAGACTAGAGAGAAGCAGCAGCCTCAGACAATGTCAGAGTTATAGCTGTGATAGTTTGTTTGGCTATATTGCGTTAGAACTTAGAAGAATATACGTGTGCTTTTGATTTTGTTTGGCTGCAATGTATGTGAAAGAATATCAGTGTGCTTGTGACTGTCACACTGTGACAGGTATCGTTTGCTGTGATAAGAATTATTTAACTAACAAATGAAATACGTTGATTAAATTTACAGGTACTATGACCAGCTAACAGCAATTGAAAACAAACTTCCTGTTGCAGAGAATCAGGTATTAATATTTCCGCTTTTTAACAGTCTTAACAACTATTGCATGATTGGTTTGTAATTACGGGTTTGTAATTAGGGTCATCATTACCCTGTTTCTTTGGTTCTGTTTCTTGTTTTAAGTTTGATATAAATTATGTTAGTAGTAGTTCAAGATGTGAACAAGAACATTTACATTAAAGTTGAAATTATTTAGGTTGTGGTTCAAGCTCATGGCTATTTTTTTATATGTTATAGATACGTGTGCAATTCAAGTGGAGAGATGCCTTTGATAAAGACTCGTTCTTCTCTGGAAAGAACACCCTAGGTATGATACATATGTTATGTAGTTACATTTATAGATAAAAGACAGTGTTCCTTTGATGTCATATTTCAGCTTTAACTATGGTTGCCATTGTCAAATGACCTGAAAATGAAGGAAACTGCAGTACTACGAGAATAGTAGAAATATTTTAGTTGGTTTTAGAGTGCATACTTTTGTACTGTGCCATGATAAGTTTATACTGATAGACATTATTGTTAAGCTAAATAGCTCTTTTTTGCTTCCTCCTCAATTGTTGGTAAAAAACGAACACACAAGGAAATAATAAGTAAGTATTGTGCTGTTATATTGACAGCCAACAGGCATGTGAACTCTCTAGATCAATTCATTTGAATTTGATTGTTTTTGTATGCTATTTGGAAAGGAAATAAAATGCGCATAAAAATGATTATCTATATTTTAGCATAAACAATCAGCATATATGCTACCCTAACATGTACAGTCTAACCTGCCCTAACGGTCAATTTGATTTGGCGGTCACTTCCAGTAAACAGTCACTCTAGGACGCCCCCGACGGAAATCCTTTTATTTTACATCTTGATTAAACAGTCACCTGTCGTCTGCAGCCAGTCTTAGTGCCTCCAGATCGCTAAAATCGGACCGATTTAAACGGCCACTTGTCATCCGAATCAAGTGTGAAATTTTCAAAACAATTAACTTAAATCGCGAAGTACATCCCGGAGGGCAAACTCTTTAACGGCCAAGCTGCTTGACCAAACTGCTGTGTTTCATGAAGTCGCACACACGTGTGTATGTACATAATTACCAATATCGTAATTTACATAAAACGGGCTGCGAATAAAAGCCTATTAATGCCAATAGATGTTGAAAAGATTGTTGTTGATGAATCAAAATCGAAGGAACATTATTTAAAATCCGCCTAAACATCTTCCCATTATCGATAATTAGCAGTACAAACTTACTTAGAATTTATTGATCTGACAGGATTTTTTAATCGCATTTTCATTTCTGCACCTTATGAATACATAATAAACGTGTCAGCTAATCCGACTGTCACCATGGTAATAGGTATAGTCTTTTATAGAATTATCACAGGTAACACGTTATGAGGGTAGTAACTAATAAATGTATTGTTCCGAATATTAAAACTACCGAGATTAGGCGATGGCAATGTGAAGAAACCCAAACAGAAAAATACTGTCATCACGCGCATACAACAATACGTTTTACCAGATACCCGATACGGGCGTTTTGCTAAAGCCCAGTGCATGTCGTCTGCTCGAACATAATATTGGCAAACAAAATAATTTTTCAAAATTTGATTAAATGTAACTGTTTTGTTCATGAAATAACAAAAAAGAAACGACAGTTACTTATTTCCTTGTGCATACCATTAGTGAGTTCACAAATAGAAGGGGTGGATGGGGTATTTGTATAGACTATCAAAAGTCAAAGTTAAATTATGATCCTTCGTTAAGTGGTTACCTTGCTTAAACGTTCAATTTGGACGTTTCCCTTGACTGACCGCTTTGGTCAGGTTAGACTGTTTTCAAAATCGGAAAAGAATGAAAGCGCTATGTGACCTATGTTCAAATGCTTTGGTCCAGAGACTTCATTTACCTATTTGTGAGCAATGTAAAAGCACAATGAACAATTGAGTCATGTTCCAATTTGGCAGTATCATATTGAAGTTCAGATATTTATAAGAAGTTTGTAGCTATTCATTTTTATCAGTGTCTTTAAAATCAATATTTAATATTTCAAACATCAGCAATTGTATATTCATATCAGTTTGGAAATTTTATTAACAGCGTTAGCATCTGGAGCCTATGAAAAAGTATGTGTGGTGTACAACATTGCTGCATTGATGACTCAGGTAGCCGAGGTTCAGAATCATGAAAGTGATGAGGGTCTTAAAACTTCAGCGAAGTATTTCCAGGTATGTCATGGTTGTGTATTGTTATTTAGTAATAAATTCAAACAGAGTTACGTCATGACTTTAGCCCAACTGATTAACAGATCTGAAATGTGTCAGGCTATCTACAGGATGAGTTTGTGATCCATGTGGAGGTTATGAGTTTGAAGTTATTGAGTCATATTTGCACCTCATCATTTACATACCAGTAACAGGAGAGTAACTGGGGGAGTTTGATGTACTCTTCAGCATAGAGCTTCACTGGCTCTGTATAAACAACATTAAAGGTTGTAAATCAGTATGAACTTCTACTTGTTCAATATTCCGTATTCAGTGTTTGCCTTTGAACAATGTGCTTGAAAAATACAGGTCAGGAAACTGTTTTCTTGCTAATGTACATGAATCCAGTGTTAATTTTCAATCTTGAGTTAATCATAATGTAATATTAGGCATTCAAAATAGTTCTTAAGACTACTTTGTCATGTTTTCTTTTATACTACACAATGTTTTAAACATTGCAGTATGTAGTTTGCAGTATGTAACTACATTTTGTATTTTATAAGTGTTTATGTACTTTGTTTTTTTTTGTGCCAGTTCTTGTACATTGTAACATTTGATATATCATAAGCTGTATAATGTATACACTATTTGATCATAGTTCTGAGCAGTTATGTGAGCTATATACATGTACCAAGAAATGATTTATTTTCTCATTCAGCAAGCAGCTGGTATATTTGGACACTTAAAGGACACCTCATTGTCAGTATGCAGTCAAGACCCAACCCCGGACCTAGCTCCAGACACACTAAATGCACTGGGCGCTCTGATGTTAGCACAAGGTCAGGAGGCTGTTTACAGGAAGGCAGCTACCAGTAAGTCAGCATTTGTTATAAAATAAGTTACATAAAATTCAACTATATTTAGGTAGAACACTTTTTCAAAACCCAGGTTGATGCTGAAAGTCTCAGTACAGTTGTTGAAGAATGTTTTGTTTTAAAATGTATTGTCAGTTTAACCATTTACTGTCTGTCTGTATTTTAGGCTATAAGAATCTACTGTTGTAGATGCTAAAGTACATGTATTTAAAGTGTGAATGTATTACAGGTATGAAGGAAGCTGTGGTTGTGAAGATAGCCTATCAGTGCTCGGACCTGTATGCAGATGCTATGAAACTGATGCAGCTTCCATCCCTGAAAGAACTCTGGCCTCGGGTATGTCAAACTAACCACAGAATAAGAAAGGACTTAATTTTCGTATCAGTGTTTGTTTTTCCAACAGAAAAAATTTGACTAAAAGTTTTAGATTACATGCAATTGCAGTTGGGAGCAGACATGGTGCCAAAGAATTATAGTTTGTAAAACACAGAATTGTATGGAATACAATACATTACATTTTTTTTAAGTCAGTGGTATGTACAATAATCTACATTATTTGTAGACCAATATTTAATTTTCTTTAAGGAATAGAGGATTTTACTTCCTTTGATGTGCTTAATTTGATGGAACTTTTTCTCTCTAGTAACACTTCCTGAGCTATTTTAAGTTCAGGGCATTTTTCCAAGTTTGGGGAAGGCGCCCTTGCCCCTCACTTTGTGGAAAATTTAAGTGATAATTAGTTGAAGGGGACACTAAACTCCTGGTGTAAAGTCACAGTTTGAGGAAAATGCCCCCGGCGGGTGGGGGTTTCCCCCCCCCCCCCCCCGTGGGGGGAGCCTGCGGATTTTAAAGAAAGGCCCTTTTAGTTGGGGAAGCCCCGTACCGGCCTTGGGGAGGTATCGTCAAGGATTTTATTTAAATTATGGCCCTTTGACTAAAACCCAGTTATTTTCTCTTGCTTGTTAACTTAACTTTGATATAGAAGGTTTTTAAAAGTGTGCCTGAAGTTTAAAAAAAAAAAAGGAACATACACGTAAAATATTTGATAATTTATTTAACGTAAAAGCAATTGACACCAAAATACACTATGTGGGGGGGGGGGGGGGGGGGGGGGGGGGGGGGGGGGGGGGGGGGTTTTTGGTTTTTTGGGTGGGTGGGTGGTTTTTTTTTTTTGGTTGGGGGGTGGGGTTTTTTGGGGGGGGGGGTTTTTTTGGGGGGGGGGGGGGGGGGGGGGGGGGGGGGGGGGGGGGGGGGGGGGGGGGGGGGGGGGGGGGGGGGGGGGGGGGGGGGGGGGGGGGGGGGGGGGGGGGGGGGGGGGGGGTTTTTTGGGGGGTTTTTGGGGGGGGGGTTTTTTATAATTTTTTGTTGGGGGATTTATATGTAATATTGTATGTTACGATAGAGGTATGTAGGAAGCTTAGTAGATTTGCCAAATTAAAAGTCAAAATTAATGAGTCAATGAGATTCAATATAGGCAGGCATGTAGATAGAAGATGTTGTTCCTGTCACTGTGTTTTACCAGAGATGTGTTATTTCAGGAGTGGCTATCAACTGTTGCTATGAAACAAGCTGCATTCCATTCTCTAGCGGAGTTCTATGAGTCAGTCGTTGCACAGAAATCCAAAAGTTATGGAGAACAGATTGCAAGATTAAGGGTGAGAATCTGTAAATTTCTCTAAACATTTAAAAGTAAACGACAGTTGTTTTACTGCTACCGAAATTAATTGATTTTAAGTTTTTTTTGTAGAAGAAGTGCAAGGCAAGCCAATTTTAAAATCAGGTTGTGTTGCAGTTCTTATTTTAAAATTTTAAAGTTAATACAGAAATAATCCAGGTTAGGTTTTAGACTTTAACTGCAAAAGTCAAGGTCATGCCCTCCATTGTATCTCCTGTGTGTACCAGGAAGAATCATTTGTCCTTTAAAACAGCACATCCACTTAATTTCCCCTATGATTGTAAAAGGTGAAGTACATCTAAAAAAAGCTGATATTCCCTGTAATTTACTTTCCCTTGTAAAACTATTTATTATTCTACAAACAGAAAGATCATTCACACCACTTGTATATACATGTACATAAGTACATTTTACAATACAGTATACATGTAAAGGTAATTTGTAATGGGACTACATGTACATGTTTTCTGCTGGGTTAAGTTTGGTTAAGTTAATTCAGATAAGTATTGCTTACCCTAGTACCCACTGTTATTTGCATTTGACATTCTGTCCAGGATAGGTCGTTTTACTTACATATCTATTTCCTGCAGGTAAGGTGTACGTTCATTGTAGTTTGTACTTGTT